>JAGSMP010003270.1:0-12382 GCA_029286625.1 Parnassius orleans | reverse complement strand
TACGCTCTCACAGAATATCAGCGTAAAATAACAGCTTAACACTGCTGTGTTTCGTATGGTGAGAAAGAACCGGAGACCCTTTTACTGGAAAAGAGGCATTCCATCTTAGTCCTCACGGGTGACAACGCATCTGCATTTTGATTCTTTATTAAGGATAGATGTAGATGTCTATGGGCCGCAGCAACCACTTACCATCAGGTGGACTGTGTGCTCGTTCGTCACCCTTATCCTATAAAAATTTATTAATAAATATTATTATTTAGGGGTAGAACTGTAACTATAGTCTGTTCGGTTGATTGATGAAAAACACTTTTCAGGTGGATCGTTTAGAATGAGTCTACAATCCTTGTTGGCTGAGAGCTTCCAGAACTGTATGGAGACACAAATGATAACAGGGATATGGAATTACAATCCATGAATATTGAAGACATCGGTTACATCCCACAACCACAGAGTGGTGAAGTGGAGCCACGAAAATAAATCGTATTTTAATGTGTCCAAATGTTCAGTGTTGTCTTTCACCCGTGCGCGTAAGCCGATGCACTGTGTACTGTACGCGTGTGTCTCAGGTACGAGATCTCGGAATCCATATCACCTCAATCATCAAGTCTCCATCAAGCCTGGAGGTTAGGTATCATAATAACTAAGAAAACAAGCCCAAACTCGGCACACCAAGTTCTACTCGTCCAGGAATTCCAGCAGTAGTCACCGAAGTACACCATCAGGTCACTCATCAAGTCCGGAGGTAGCTCTCATCATGACTAACAAAACGAACCCAAACTCGGCACACCTAGTTCTACTCGTCCAGGAATTCCAGCAGTAGTCCCCGAAGTACACCATCAGGTCACTCTATCAAGTCCGGAGGTAGCTCTCATCATGACTAACAAAACGAGCCCAAACTCAGCACACCTAGTTCTACTCGTCCAGGAATTCCAGCAGTAGTCACCGAAGTACACCATCAAGCCTGGACGTTAGGTCTCATAATAACTAACAAAACGAGCCCAAACTCGGCACACCTAATTCTACTCGTCCACGAATTCCAGCAGTAGTCACCGAAGTACACCATCAGGTCACTCTATCAAGTCCGGAGGTAAGCTCTCATCATGACTAACAAAACGAGCCTAAACTCGGCACACCTAGTACTACTCGTCGAGGAGTTCCAGTAGCTGTCACCGAAGTATACCTTCAAGTCACTTCACCAAGTCCGAAGCTAAAGTCTTATCATAACTAACAAAACCAGCCCAAAGTCCACAGCCACCATCTCACTGCTAGTAGTGGGCTTCTAGTGCCTAGCAGTCTCTGGAGCAGCTATTCGTATTTCGTATGTAATATATTTTTGTAGGTATAAGGAATGAGAAAAAAATATCAATCTTTCAAATTATCAAAATGTTTTTACTTGATTACGATTCCCACACCCGCAGCTAACCGTGCGTACACTTGTGTGTGTGACCCGTGTCAATGTAATAGTTCAATTCTATACCTATCAATTTTGCAAACGCGTCCTTAACGGTTTTGAAGACAACAATTATTTAAAAACACTATATTTCATTGTAATATAAATGGATTGAAATTAAATTTTCGTTCGAAGACAACCGAACAGGTTTGAAGATGGAAACAGACTGTGGTGGCCAAATTGCTCCACTGCAATACTCACTGAACCTTAAGACTAAGCAATCATTATTAATAGGCAGTGCAGCACTAAGGCTAACAAATACAGGGTATAAAATCTCCCCACTTAAGAAGAGATTAAAGGGATAATATCATAAAATCTCTAGATACTAATACCGAACATAGCCCTCCATAGCTCGCTGAGCGACCTTGAGCTTCCTCACACAGCCAGCAGTGAAGGACCACGTCTCAGATCCATAGGTCATCACTGGCAACATGCACTCTTTGTACAATCTAGTTTTGAGGTTTTGAGGTATGTCTCACGAGAAGATGTGTCGTGATCTCCCGAACACTGCCCAGTCAAATTGAATCCGTCAATTGACCTCTCGGTCGAAGTTAGACCTAACTAGTCGGACTATTTAGCCCAGGTAAACATGCTCGTCAACAACTTCCGAGGTTAGTGTTCCCAACAACTACCGACATAGGTGTGATATGGACGTTACACATGCCTATTCTTTTGTCCATGTTCCTAGTTTTGCGTTGAAGTGTCCCATTAACACCGTATAGTGTGTGTTGGAGGTATACATGGCTCTAGAGATATCCTCAAACATTTCTTCCACCTCCTCATCGGGATGTGCCGAAGTTGGTGCGTAAAATACAGATGTATGGGCTTCAGCGAATACCGTGTGGTGATTCTGAGTATAAGGTTCGCAACCCTTGTCGACACACTCCCAATCTTTACAATGTCGTTAACGAGAGACTTGTGGACGAAAAATCCGACATCTCCTTAGGACAGATGTTCGCCCTCGCGGTGATAGAACAAGTTGCCGGATTCGAAGATTACCGTGTCCTCCCTTTCTCTTCGGACCTCAGATAATCCTATAATTTCCCAGTGCAACCTATCTATCTCTTCTTCCAGCTCCGGGATCTTCTCGTTAGTTCTCAGGGTGCGTGCGTTATATGATGCCAGGTCGAGTAGTCTTGGGTGGCAACCGAACCTCCACCGGAGATTCTTAGCACCCCCTGCCTCGTCGTTACAATGGTCGCCACCGTCGCCAGGAAATGCGGGGCCGCCGGGAACTGGGGGCCGTCCCTTCGTAACTTTATTCATGGGGTGTATATTGCCATAGTTGCCACGCTTGGCGAGTGGGCAACTGCAGTTTTTTATTGCTTTTTGCTGTTATCAGAAAGATGCTGCTGCCCATATTCTGCTTCAGTTTCCCTCTGTCTCCTCTTACGACACCCTCGGGAAGATATGGGGTAGTGCGTATTCTTACCCGCCCACCTTTATATATAAAAAATAATGTTTGTTTGTTTTTATTTTATGCGCTGCCATACTATTTATCAGATTGCGATAAAACTTTGTCAACCTATTGCTTGTACTTGCACGAGGGCTATAGGCATAGTACAATTATCTTACCGTAGGTGGCGCGCGTATAGTACCGAAAAATTTATTTGAAAGTTATACAGGGTTATTTTTAAAAGAATAGCCGAATTTTAAATTTAAGTTCAAATATATAAATAATGATATACCTTTATTGCAGTTTTTGAAAATACGAGTAAATGAGGCTTCAACTTTTATTTGAAATTATATCAAATTGAATGTGATTTATGGGCAACGACGCCTACCGATCGACCCTTACGAATTTGTGCGTGCGAGGTAAAATCTGTTTAAATAATGCATTACCACGCATATTTAATTTAAAAGATAAAAAGGACAGAATATTAGAGTTTTTTTCAATAAATTTTTCTTCTCTTCTTATATTACTTATTCTGAACCATCTCTGCTAATTTGGCCGGTTATTGCAAAATAACCCTGTATATCATTCAATTACTATCACTCTTAATTAAACCGGTACGGTTTCTTTACTCATGTGATTAAACTATATAACTCTTCCAAATTTAAAACAGTATTTCTGAAATTATTTCTCTTGCGGCCGGGTACCAGCTAGCTGTTTATAAAAACATGTTTCATTGTTTTGAAATCGTACACGTCTAGGAACAAAAGTAACATAATAATGAAATTGTACGTACCTCTGGCTAAAGAAGTAAAAATAATGTTAATACAGTACAATACAATACAATACAATAACTTTATTTCAGGCACCAAGGACTTAAAAATCAAGAAAATTCTAGATATTAATACCGAACATAGCCCTCCGTAGCTCGCTGAGCGACCTTGAGCTTCCTCACACAGCCAGCACTGGCAACATGCACTGCTTGTACAATCTAGTTTTGAGGTTTTGAGGTATGTCTGACGAGAGGATGTGTCATGATCTCCCGAACACTGCCCAGCCAAGTTGAATCCGTCAATTGACATCTCGGTCGAAGTTAGACCTAACTAGTCGGACTATTTGTCCCAGGTAAACATGCTCGTCAACAACTTCGAGGTTAGTGTTCCCAACAACTACCGGCATAGGAGTGATATGGACGTTACACATGTCTATTCTTTTGTCCATGTTCACCTTAAGACCTATCCGTTGGGAAACACTATTGAGGTCATTGAGCATAGTGCTTAGGTCCTCCAGCAATTATGCTATTAGGACTATATCGTCGGCAAATCGAAGGTGAGTGATGTACTCGCCATTGACGTTAATACCATATCCTACCGAGTCCCTCTTTCTCTATAAAGTCGGCCAGCTGCTGGCCCCTTTAGTCCCGTTGCCCCATTTCGAATTTCTCTACTTTCAGCTCACCGTTCTCTCTTGTTCCTAGTTTTGCGTTGAAGTGTCCAATTAACACCGTATAGTGTGTTTTGGAGGAATGCATGGCTCTAGAGATATCCTCAAACATTTCTTCCACCTCCTCATCGGGATGTGCCGAAGTTGGTGCGTAAAATACAGGTGTATAACCTTCAGCGAATACCGTGTGGTGATTCTAAGTGAGTATAAGGTTCGCAACCCTCGTCGACACACTCCCAATCTTTACAACGTCGTTAACGAGAGACTTGTAGACGATAAATCCGACATCTCCTTGGTACAAATGGTCGCGCTCCTGGTGATAGAATAAGTTGCCGGATTCGAGGATTACTGTGTAATATACCCCATATTGCCATAGTTGCCACGCTTGGCGAGTGGGTTGACAACTGCAGTTTTTTTATTGCTTTTTGCTGTTATCAGAAAGATGCTGCTGCCCATCTTACATACAGGCTGCCCAGCGGGAGGGTGCGTCCGCCTGCAAATATGATCAATGGGATCACCTTTGCGGGTGGACACTCGGACAGTCTGGAATCTGCGATGCACAAACTAATGTCTGCGCTCTGTCCGGATGATAGAACTGACTGCGACTCGCCTTACCACCGGTAGGCTTTGCATAGACATAGACATAGACACGGCTCCGTGATTCAATGGACTGAGTGCGAGAATCGTGAGGAATGTGTGGATTGCGTCACCGAGGGGTTTCACTCGGTATATGCCAAGTATGTGGAAGAGGGAATTTTCCCCAATGTATGGAAGGACGGTAGACTGATTGTTATTCCCAAGGGCAATGACAAGCCGCTTACCGACGCCAAGGCATACGGTCCGATAACGCTTCTCCCTGTTTTGGGAAAATTATTAGAATGAGTAATTTTAAGATCTGCTCCCGCGATTAGCCGCGGGATATCCGAGTACCAGCACGGATTTTCTCCGGGGCGGTCTACAGTAACAGCGCTGCGTGTACTGCTCAACAGGCATGCTACGTGCAAGCAATCTTCTTAGATATCTCCGGCGCCTTCGACAATGCCTGGTGGCCGATGTCAAAGCTAAAAGGGGTGGTGGTAATGTTTTTTATAAATAATGGGTGGACATCCACCCAACATTTATAAAATGTTGGTGGACTACTTCACCTCCAGGCGTGTGGGCCTCTACATCGGGGACCGGGTAGAGTGGAAGACATCGACCATGGGATGTCCTCAAGGCTCCGTGCTGGACCCAACACTGTGAAATGTGCTGATGGATGACCTACTCCTACTCCCTCTGCCCGAGGGAGTAGCCATGCCGATGCCGATGATGTCAATTTCCTGATTGAATTGGGAACGAGCGCGGGTATCGAATCCAGGACCAGAGTCACTCTGGACCTTGTACGTGAGTGGGGGCTAAGGAATCGACTGGAGTTTACTGCCTCAAAGTTAAACACCATGACTGTTAGAGGGAAACTTCAGCCCCCCCCCGCCGTTATTACACTTGCTGGGGTATATCTATAAACACTGTAACTAACGTTAAGGTACTAGGCGTGGTATTGGACTCGGGACTATCGTTTGCGCATCACGCATCCGATATCTCTGAAAGAGCGACCAAGGGATTCGGCAAATGACTCGCGTATCGACATCATCATGGGGTGTACGATACCTGAGTTTAAAACTAATCTATAGAGGAGTGTTTGTGTCCACGCTTACGTACGCGGCAGAGTACTGGTACTAGCGTACGAACATGTACACAGTTCGTAGCGTACTACTGAGATCGCAGCGACCCGCCCTTGTATTGTAAACCAAGGCGTACCGATCCACTAGCACGGCGGCCTTACCGGTGCTGTCTGGTGTTCTTCCTGCTGACCTGGAGGTCATCCGTGCTGGTAGGATGGGCACGTTTGACCGCGCCCAATGAGGAGTTGAGCAGACGGAAGCGAATAAATCTGGACTGAGGTGATCGGCGCCTGGCAGGATCGATGGACGAGTGAAACAAAAGGACGTGAGCTACATCGATTTTTCCAGGAGGTGGCGTTGAGACTCAGGTATACCTGGGTCTCACCGGACTATCAAACCTTTCAGATTCTCACCGGACATGGATGCTTTCGGTAGAGACTGAGCGACATGAGACTATGTGAAATTAGTATGTGTGAGTACGGTACGACAGAGGAGGATGTTCGCCATGATCTATGGGAATGTCCTTTGTATGACGACCTAATAGCGAAAATGATGGATGGACTAGTTCAGGTAGGAGGGCCCGACGACGTAAGCGTTACAGTGTCGTCAGCCCCAGAAAGGGGAGAATGACGTAAAAACTGGGACAAAGTAGAGATGAAATATTTGTAGGGAGTCAAGAAAGTGCGCGCGGGAAAGATCCACGTGCAAGTACCGCGCGCATCTCCCGAGATTCAGCCCGTACGACCTGATGGTCGGTGGGGCCATGGTAGGTGGTGGGTTGTCGCCTCTTACGACACCCACGGGAAGATAAGGGGTAGTGCGTATTTTTACCCGCCCATCTTTATATACATATACAAAAAAAATTGTTTGTATTTTATGCGCTGCCATACTATTCATCAGATTGCGATAAAACTTTGTCAACCTATTGCTTGTACTTGCACGAAGGCTATAAGCATAGTACAATTATCTTACAGTAGGTGGCGCGTATCGTACCGAAAAATTTATTGGAAAGTTATACAGGGTTAGTTTTCAAAGAATAGCCAAATTTTAAATTTAAGTTCAAATATATAAATAATGATATACCGTTATTGCAGTTTTTGAAAATACGATTAAATAAGACTTCTACTTTTATTTGAAATTATCCCAAATTGAATGTGATTTATGGGTAACGACGCCTACCGATCGACCCTTACGAATGTGTGATATAAATATATAATAATGCATTACCACGTATATTTAATTTAAAAGATAAAAAGGACAGAATGTTTGAGATTTTTTTCAATAAATTTTTCTTCACCATTTGCCTATATTACTTATTCTGAACCATCTCTGCTAATATGGCCGGTTATTGCAAAATAACCCTGTATATCATTCAATTACTATCACTCGTAATTAAACCGGTACGGTTTCTTTACTCATGTGTTTAAACTATATAACTCTTCCAAATTTAAAACAATATTTCTGAAATTATTTCTCTTGCGGCCGGGTACCAGCTAGTTGTTTATAAAAACATGTTTCATTGTTTTGAAATCGTACACGTCTAGGAACAAAAGTAACATAATAATGAAATTGTACGTACCCGTGGCTAAAGAAGTAAAAATAATGTTAATAATGTACGTACATACACAAAAGCTATGTAGCCACGCAGCAACATATGACGCAGTGGCTTAGCAATGAGTTACAGCACTGGGGACCGCGGGTTCGAAACCCGCACGAAACAAATATTTGTATTTCCTACGAATATTAATTCCGGGTCTTGTTTGATGTAAGAAAATACTAGTGTGTGGACGTTTTTAAAAAAAAAATAAAAAAAAAATACTCTGTCTGCCGTAAAGGTAAATCGGCTCTACCAGGTCGTCTCGAACGTAGACTCGACGACTTCCAGCCTCCGAAAAGGCTTTAGTACCCTAGACCACATACGTTATCCTTCGGGAACTTGTACAGAATACCGAAGAGTATAAGGTGTCAGTTTTTCTTGCATATGTGGACTTTGAGAAAGCTTTTAATTCCTTCGAAATTTGTTCGGTGTTGCAGTCTCTTCAGCGGTGCTGAGATGACAGTCGGTAAATCGAAGTGCTGAAGTGTTTGTACAGTAGGGCTACGATATAATACGAATTTCGGTTCTTCACCGTCACACTGGACAAAGTTTTCAAGCTACCTAAATAGTGTTTCGCAACGGTTAGGTCTTAAAATGAACATAAACAATACAAAGATCTTATGTAACGTCCATGCTATAACTATGCCGATAGTTGTTGGAGCCCTACGCTCTGTTATACGTAGATGTGCTTAACGGTTTTGAAGAAAACAATTATTTAAAAACACTATAATTAATTATAATATAAATAAATTGAAATTAAATTTTCGTTCGAAGACAACCCAACAGGTTTGAAGATGGAAACAGATTGTGGTGGCCAAATTGCTCCACTGCAATACTCACTGAACCTTAAGACTAAGCAATCATTATTAATAGGCAGTGCAGCACTAAGGCTAACAAATACAGTTTATAAAATCTCTCCACTTAAACAAAAGAGATTAAAGGGATAATATCATAAAATCTCTAGATACTAATACCGACCATAGCCCTCCATAGCTCGCTGAGCGACCTTGAGCTTCCTCACACAGCCAGCAGTGAAGGACCACGTCTCAGATCCATAGGTCATCACTGGCAACATGCACTCCTTGTACAATCTAGTTTTGAGGTTTTGAGATATGTCTCACGAGAAGATGTGTCGTGATCTCCCGAACACTGCCCAGCCAATTTCAATCCGACAATTGACCTCTCCGTCGAAGTTAGACCTAACTAGTCGGACTATTTAGCCAAGGTAAACATGCTTCCGAGGTTAGTGTTCCCAACAACTACCGATATAGGTGTGATATGGACGTTACACATGCCTATTCAAAATGCCTATGAAAATCGAAGGTGAGTGATGTACTCGCCATTGACGTTAATACCGTATCCTTTCCAGTCCATTAGCTTGAAAACGTCTTTCAATGCAGCGGTGAAGAGTTTCGAGGATATAAGGTCACCCTGTCTTACACCTCTCTGGATACATAGTTGGATGGATAGTTGGATAGGCTTCGTACTCTGTTTCTGTACTCGTAAAGCCATCGTAGCCCTACTGTACAAACACATCAGCACTTTGATATACCGACAGTCAACTTGGCACCGCTGAAGGGACTGTAGCACGACCCAAATTTTGATGGATCAAAGGCTTTCTCATAGTCAATATACGCAATACAAAGTGGCAGATTGTACAAGAATAAGATCATCGCACTTCCGCTCTACTCCTCCGAAGTAGTGCCACCATGGAAGACGGAATTAAACAGCTTCTGAAGGACTTTAAGTACCGGTTTTCCACCCGCTTTCAGAAGCTTCGCTATAATTCTGTCCTCGCCCGGGGTATTGCCGTTTTTAAGGTGCTAGAGGGCCATTCTAATTTCGTTCAGACTGACGTCCGGGATATCATCGGAATAGTGTCGGATAAGACTTGCTCTTGGATGGTTATTCTTACTTGCGTGTGGCTCCAACGATGACGTGAACAGATGCCCAATCTCTCAATCTCACTCAAAATATCAGGTGTCTCGGAAACGATGCTGCCACATTCGGTTTTCAGCTTCGACAGTTGACTCTTTCTGGCAGACAGATCTCTGGCGATGACTTTGGAACCTTGGTTCCGCTCGATCGCTTCTTTAATACGAGCTGCATTGAAGTTGCGTAAGTCCCACCGCATGCATTTGAAAATCTGTCGGTTCAGTTGCCTGGATGCTGTCAAATATGCTGAAGACTGCAGCTTTATCTCCCGTCTAACAGCCATCGGATTAAGAGTGTGATCGGAGAGTTTTTGTGTTCTTATGCGACGGGTCTTGCAGAACTATTTCCATAGCATGGACAGTTTCCACAAGCTTATCATTCATATCGTCCACTTCATTGCATTCTTCTAGGCACTGAAAACGATATTGTAACTTGAGCTGAAAGTTTTCATGGCTTTGGATTAGAGCACGAGGGGGACGGAGCATTGACTTCATTAGACGTGACCTCTCCAATTTAACGTTGAGGTTCAGTGTGCCTCTTGCCAGTCGGTGATAGCTGCCAGTTTTGACCCTCGCGAAAACTCAAACAGTTATCGTCTGGTCGTCATAATGAAGTCAATCTCATTTTTATCGAACCGTCGGGACTCGACCAGGTCCACTTTCTGTGGGGCCGCTTTACGAACAAATAGTTCATCATAAAGAGTTCCTCTTTCTCTATAAAGTCGGCCAGCTGCTGGCCCCTTTGGTGCCGTTGCCCTATTTCAGATTTCCCTACTTTCAGCTCATCGTTCTCTCTTGTTCCTAGTTTTGCGTTGAAGTGTCCCATTAATACCGTATAGTATGTGTTATAGGTGTACATGGCTCCAGAGATATTCTCAAACATTTCTTCCACCTCCTCATCGGGATGTGCCGAAGTGTGTGCGTAAAATACAGGTGTATGAGCTTCAGCGAATACTGTGTGGTGATTCTGAGTATAAAGGTTGTGGACGAAATATTCGACATCTCCTTAGGACAGATGGTCGCCCTCGCGGTGATAGAACAAGTTGCCGGATTCAAAGATTACCGTGTCCTCTCTCTTTCTCTTCGGATATCAGATAATCCTATTATTTCCCAGTGCAACCTATCTATCTCTTCTTCCAGCTCCAGGATCTTCTCGTTAGTTCTCAGGGTGCGTGCGTTATATGATACCAGGTCGAGTAGTCTTGGGTGGCAACCGAACCTCCACCGGAGATTCTTAGCACCCCCTGCCTCGTCGTTACAATGGTCGCCACCGTCGCCAGGAAATGCGGGGCCGCCGGGAACTGGGGGCCGTCTCTTCGTAACTTTATTCATGGGGGTATATTGCCATAGTTGCCACGCTTGGCGAGTGGGTTGACAACTGCAGTTTTTTTATTGCTTTTTGCTGTTATCAGAAAGATACTGCTGCCCATCTTCTGCCTCAGTTTCCCTCTGTCGACTCTTACGAGACCGAGGGGTGGATTGGGACAGGTTCTGGGCGATTGTCAAGTTACGAATGGGGTGGCTGCACGTGGAAAAACCCGCGACCCTTCTGGCGGAGGGGTTCTCAGGGGTCATAATCCGCTCTGCGGAGGAAGGCCTAAGGGAGCGTCGCCCTAGGGGGTCGGGGAGTATGAATGGTGGACATCTGATCTGGACAAAACTCGGAAGCTGCAATGCAAACTTAGGCGTGCTTGGCAGAGTAAAAGGCGTCTGGGAGGTAGGTCTGAGCAGATAGCCAGGATGGCTTTTCATAGTGTGCGTGCGAGATACAGGAAGATGATGATGGAGGCGCAGCAGTCGCAACACAGGAAGGTTGCCAATACTGGCAATGAGGACCCATGGGCCCCTCATACAGGCTACAGTCACAGAGGGGTTTCACTCGGTATATGCCAAGTATGTGGAAGAGGCAATTTTCCCCAATGTATGGAAGGACGGTAGACTGATTGTTATTCCCAAGGGCAATGACAAGCCGCTTACCGACGCCAAGGCATACGGTCCAATAACGCTCCTCCCTTTTTTGGGAAAATTATTAGAACGAGTAATTTTAAGATCTGCTCCCGCGATTAGCCGCGGGATATCCGAGTACCAGCACGGATTTTCTCCGGGGCGGTCTACAGTAATAGACATCCACCCAACATTTTATAAATGTTGGTGGACTACTTCACCTCCAGGCGTGTGGGCCTCTACATCGGGGACCGGGTAGAGTGGAAGACGTCGACCATGGGATGTCCTCAAGGCTCCGTGCTGGGCCCAATACTGTGGAATGTACTGATGGATGACCTACTCCTACTCCCTCTGACCGAAGGAGTAGCCATGACTGCCTATGCTGATGATGTCAATTTCCTGATTGAATTGGTAACGAGAGCGGGTATCGAATCCAGGGCCAGAGTCACTCTGGACCTTGTACGGGAGTGGGGGCTAAGGAATCGACTGGAGTTTTCTGCCTCAAAGTTAACCACCATGACTGTTAGAGGGAAACAGGCATGGTTTTGGACTCGGGACTATCGTTTGTGCATCACGCATCCGATATCTCTGAAAGAGTGACCAAAGTTGACAGGCAACTGCGTATCGACATCATCATGGGGTGTACGATACCTGAGCTTAAAACTAATCTATAGAGGTGTTTGTGTCCACGCTTGCGCGCTAGAGTACTGGTACTAGCGTGCGAACATACAGTTCGTAGCGTACTACTGAGATCGCAGCGACCCGCCCTGTTTATAAACAAGGCGTACCGATCCAAGCATGGCGGCCTTACCGGGGCTGTCTGGTGTTCTTCCTGCTGACCTGGAGGTCATCCGTGCTGGTAGGATGGGCACGTTTAACCGCGCCGAGGAGTTGAGCAGACGGAAGCGAATAAATCTGGACTGAGGTGATCGGCGCGCGGGATCGATGGACGAGTGA
>JAGSMP010000327.1:0-573500 GCA_029286625.1 Parnassius orleans | reverse complement strand
TTTTATTTTATTACGCGGATCTTAGCTAATTAATTTTAACATCTTTAATATAATGGATTTCGCAAAGTATACTTTATACGTTTGACTCTTGGGCATATGCCTCCTCACATTTCTAAAGCTATTTAATCCGCCGCACTGCCCCAAAGCGTGTTGGCGAACTTCACGTGTCTTCGAAATATTTTATTTTATTAGTATCACGTAAAATGGAAGTCAGTTTTCTGCCTACCCCTTAGGGTGACAGGCGCCAATGTTTAGGTTTTCTCACAAAGTTTTTCTTCACCGCCGAGCACGTGGCAAATTATCACTTAAAATTGCAATTAACGACTTCATTGGTACCTCAGCAAGTCACTTCTGAACAGGCACTGAATAGAAAAATGCACTTTTACTTCCACAGAATTAGACTCGGGCATAATAAAATTTTAAACAAAACAAAACTTCTTGTCTTAGTGATTGATAAAAAATTTAATTGGGAGTCTCATATTAAATCAGTGTGTGATAGACTAAATAAATTTGTATATGTTTTAAGGTATATTAGAAAAGTCACTAACATAAATACAGCCCTCTTGGTTTATCATGCTTTTCTAGTTTTAATTCTGCGTTACATGTTAATTATCATGGGAAATGGTTCTCAATTAAATAAAGCCTTTATAACTCAAAAAATATGTTTACGAGCACTAACTCTCAAAGCGCCATTTTATTCATGTAGACCTTTATTCAAAAAACTTAAGTTATTGATATTGCCCTCGCTCTATATATATGAAATATGGTTGTTCGTCAAACAACACAACCATCTGTTTCCTAAAGCAAAAAGACTTTATGATTTTTTGAACGAACCCGCGATGTGCTATGTCGAGCTGCTTTTTCACTTTCTGTTTATATGTGGCCGGTGCCCATACACTTGCCGCGTACAATATGATCGGCTCCGTTACTGCAACGTAGATGGTCCTAATGATCTCCGGGTTCAGGCCTCAACTAATCTTTGCGGCTCTTGTTAGTTGACAATAGAGACTTTGGACCTTGCAACACACATTTTTTACACGTGTGTTGAAAGTCAACCTGTCATCTATTGTGAGTCCCAATACTTTCATTTCTCTGGACAACGCAATGTTCTCCCCGCCCATTTTCAGAAGTGGTGAGTCATACTTAATCTTTTTTGTTATCACCATAGCTTTTGTCTTGTGGTGCGAATTTGAGTTTATTTTTGACTCCCCACTTCTAGACATGTGCGAGGGCTGCGTTGGCCCGATCCTGCACCTCCAATGCCCTATCCCCGGAGAAGATCAGGACCACGTCGTTCGCGAAAGCCTGGCAGTATTCTCCTTTTTCGCTTAATTCTTGTAATAGTGGTTCGATCAACAAGTTCCAAAGTATAGGACCCCCTATTGAGCCCTGCACACATCCCTTCGCAGTCTTTTTCACCCACTCTGCTCCTGCATATCTGGCACAAACCGTTCTATCTTCGAGTAGTTATCTATGAGACGTCTTAGGTTAATTGGGCAGCCAGTTTCTGTCAATCTGCATCTGATTGCCAGCCACCATGCGTTATCGAGGCTCCCTCTATGTCCAAGATATTATTATTAATTATAGTATTAACTTTTTGTCTTCAAGCTTGGTTTTTATTAGTTGCATCATGTCATAGAGGGAGTCTTCGGTACTACGCTATGGCATGAATCCGTACTGTCCTCGGCTAAGTGTGGGTACAATATGCCATTTTACTCGTTGGATTAACATCTTTTCGAAGATTTTTCCAAGCACAGGCAGCAGTCCAATAGGTCTATAAGATTTGGGATGTGTGTAGTTCTCTTTTCCAGGCTTTCGCAGCACCACTACAACCGACTCTTTCCATTTCTTAGGAAAGTGTGCCAGATTAAGGCATTTATTGGCTATCGCCAAAAACATTGCCGGGTCTAGAGAGACAGCTTTTAAGCAGATATCAGCCGTAAGAACGTCATTCCCTGGTGCCTTTTTGGGGTTAAAACTAGACACAGACCACATCAATTCCTCTATCGTAAAAGGTGGGTCACATGGGTCATCATGTGACACTTCATTTACAAAACTCGCTGTTTCTCTCATTAGCCTGTGTCCTATATTATCCTCCCGAGTATCGTCATCTGGGTAGAATATATCTGCCAGCACCTTGGCTGATTCCTGGTTTCTCATAGTTATGCCATTTATGAAACAGCTGAGCAACAATTAAAATAAACATTAGGACCGCCATATTGAAAATTTTTGCTTGCTTATAACTCAGGATCTGATCGTCCGATCAGAGTCGTATTTGGGCTTAAACTCTTTGGCTAGACCTGAGGAGTCTGAATCTGATCAAATCTTGAATATAAAGTTTGAAAGTTCTGGACCTCGAAAACGTGAACTCACAACTGTCCTAGACAGATTGAGCCTAAATTCGGACCATTTATAGTTAGTACAGCTGAGCAATACACAAAATAAACTTTAAAACCGTCATATTAAAAATATTTGCTCGCTTATAACTCAGGATCTAATAGTCCAATCATAGTCGTGTTTGGACTTAAACTCTTTGGCTTTACTTGAGGAGCTCAGATCTGGTCAAATCGACAAAAAAAATGTCATGCAAAAGTGGATCGTCTGGTACGAGCTCGGCGAAGTCGAGACTTTCAAAAACAGGTAGAGGTGTGAGCCCAACACCTAGTGTTGCACTATGTAAAAGAGTATTAATTCAAAATGCAGCTACTTCTGGAAGAGCAGCTGAGGAGGAGCAAGACAATAAAGGTCCTGAAATTGGTGAGCCAGTGTTTTGTTCGGACAGCATCGCTTCATCTAAAAGCAGCCATGGGGACATTGGCGAAATTGTCAAGCCATCAGGACCAACGCCTCAGGACTTAGAATCCGAAAACGGCAGTTCAATAACGATGGACATAGATAAAGAATTGAGCGCGTTGGGTCTCTGCAAGCGGGTCCGGGAAACCAAAGATGAGTGGTCAGACGGCGACAGTGTAGTCAGTGAAAACAGCAAAGATCTAGCATACTGCCACCAGTATACAGAGCAGGCATCTCAATGGATTTGGCAACTCAAAGAGCGAATGAATTCCTGCTCTCTGGAAAAGAAGCTCTGGAGAAAGCAGGAAATATGAAGAAAGAATGTAAGAGTGAGGTACATGACTGTCTTCAAGGCTTATATGAGACTGTGCTGTCGCTGTCTGACTCACGCTCTAGACACCGGCTGGCGGTGGAACAAGAAAGATCTCGGGCTGCTAAGGAGCTAGTACGAATCGAACGGGCCCATAACAAACAATTAGCTGAAATCCAAAATTTACAATTTAGTAAAGTCGTGGAGGCCTATGAGGCAATCAAGAGCACAGGCAACGGCGTTGAGGCGATACGATCTTGGCTGTGCTACGAGATGGACGAACCAATAAAGGCGATAAGTAAAATCCAATTGGAAGTTCACGGATTGATTACCAAGACGCATTCAACATCAATAAGTGAAAAACCAGCTGCACACTCTGAGAAATGCATAGAAAATTTCGCATCGCTCCTATCAAAAATATCAGAATTAAATCAAAATATTACAAGCCTTAGTGAAGAGGTAGAGAAACTAACAAATAGGAATACAGACATGGAGACCAAAAAACCGGTCTCAGAGCATATCACCACACAGCCGGATCCAAGATTGGATCAGATAATTGCACATATCCAAGAAACTCAGGAAATGATACAAACTTATAAATCCATAAACACACCGAGAGAAGAGATACAAAAAGAAAATCTAGAAAACTTAATTAAACCCGTCACAAGTTTGTTAAAAACTGTACTAAATGAAATAAGCGATCTAAGGGACTGTAATACAACACAAATGGCGTTCCAAGGGAATACTGGACTTGGAACTGAACTCGCGATTACAGAGATTAAAGATAAGATTAATGAATTACAAAATATCAATAAGTTAAACATCCCTACAGTAGAAGCAAATAAACAAACAATTCAGACAGAGCTAGCGAAAAGACCTATCCAGAGTAATACAAAGTCGTACGCAGAAGTTACTAGTACTCCTCGTTATGCGATGATTGTTGAATCCATAGATCCACGCTCTACATGTGAGGACATTCTAAAACAAGTAAAAAAGGATGTTGATCCTGTGGAACTGGGAATACGAGTAAACAAAATAGCCAAACTAAAAAATCAGCGAGTGGTGATCAACTGTGATTCCCAACAGGACAGACAGCTTTTAAAAACAGCCATCCGAGATACACCAGGGAATGACGTTCTTACGGCTGATATCTGCTTAAAAGCTGTCTCTCTAGACCCGGCAATGTTTTTGGCGATAGCCAATAAATGCCTTAATCTGGCACACTTTCCTAAGAAATGGAAAGAGGTGGTTGTAGTGGTGCTGCGAAAGCCTGGAAAAGAGAACTACACACATCCCAAATCTTATAGACCTATTGGACTGCTGCCTGTGCTTGGAAAAATCTTCGAAAAGATGTTAATCCAACGAGTAAAATGGCATATTGTACCCACACTTAGCCGAGGACAGTACGGATTCATGCCACAGCGTAGTACCGAAGACTCCCTCTATGACATGATGCAACTAATAAAAACCAAGCTTGAAGACAAAAAGTTAATACTATAATTAATAATAATATCTTTGGACATAGAGGGAGCCTTCGATAACGCATGGTGGCCGGCAATCAGATGCAGATTGACAGAAACTGGCTGCCCAATTAACCTAAGACGTCTCATAGATAACTACTTCGAAGATAGAACGGTTTGTGTCAGATATGCAGGAGCAGAGTGGGTGAAAAAGACTGCGAAGGGATGTGTGCAGGGCTCAATAGGGGGTCCTATACTTTGGAACTTGTTGATCGAACCACTATTACAAGAATTAAGCGAAAAAGGAGAATACTGCCAGGCTTTCGCGAACGACGTGGTCCTGATCTTCTCCGGGGATAGGGCATTGGAGGTGCAGGATCGGGCCAACGCAGCCCCTCGCACATGTCTAGAAGTGGGGAGTCAAAAATAAACTCAAATTCGCACCACAAGACAAAAGCTATGGTGATAACAAAAAAGATTAAGTATGACTCACCACTTCTGAAAATGGGCGGGGAGAACATTGCGTTGTCCAGAGAAATGAAAGTATTGGGACTCACAATAGATGACAGGTTGACTTTCAACACACGTGTAAAAAATGTGTGTTGCAAGGTCCAAAGTCTCTATTGTCAACTAACAAGAGCCGCAAAGATTAGTTGAGGCCTGAACCCGGAGATCATTAGGACCATCTACGTTGCAGTAACGGAGCCGATCATATTGTACGCGGCAAGTGTATGGGCACCGGCCACATATAAACAGAAAGTGAAAAAGCAGCTCGACATAGCACATCGCGGGTTCGTTCAAAAAATCATAAAGTCTTATAAAACCGTATCCCTCCTCTCGGCCCTACTACTCGCTGGGTTGCTTCCTTTGGACCTTAGGGTTCGGAAAGCAGCCTTACTTTACGAAATAAAGAAAAGTTTCTCCCAGCGAATAGTAGGAGATCGGGACGTGGAACGGAAATTAGAGTACACGAAGACACCTCACCCCGCGAATCAGGTTGGGCTGCAGTTTGCATGCCTGGAGGATGGTGCACAAGTCGACCAACACGACAATAAAGGTCTAAAAATATTCACAGACGGAAGTAAGATCGAGGGGAAAGACGGCGCTGCGTTATTCCATTTGGAATGACGCAGCGGAGACAAGAAGCCGAAAATTTAAATTGGAAGACTTCTGCACTATCTACCAGGCGGAGTTGCTGGCCATATATGAAGCAACAAATTATGCTCTGAAAGATCTGGCACAAAAAGTACAAAACGTATTCACAGTAAAAAATTATGGCTGTTAATAAAAAAAATACCTAATTTTACACTTTAGAGACATAAAAATATTTTTTAAAATATCGCCATTTAATCAGCTATCCAAAAAGGTAATAATATCCCGGTGAAATCAATGAATAATAATAATAAAAGGGTCTTTTACTTAACGCAGGTAGAGAACGGCAAATAATGATTGCTCTTTTACCCACTTGGCTTCTGATTGGTTGTTGACAACTATTCAGAAAGCAGACGGCCATCTTAAATTGAGTCGTTGCGACGCTCGTTAGTTAGTTTCTACTATCGCTGCGCAAGCACGTGTTTAAACTTCGTTCTAATAAACTCTTATCGCGTTAATTCATTTGTTAATGTTTTCAGTCGTTATCGTTATTGTTATTATTGCTGTTACCGTTACCTGTTACTGACTGTTCATTGTTACTGTTTTTGTGCGTCGAAGTTAAAATGGCGTCATATCCTAATAAAGAATATGCCCACATCATGTACTGTTATGTTTTTGCTGACGGCAACGTTGCTGGGGCTCGTGGAGAATATCAACGTTACTTTCCTGATCACCAGCTTCCCCACGTTTCTGTCTTATTTATTTATTTGCTTTTTAGTATGTATGTTACATGAGATACTGTTAAATACCTGTCCCTAATGGAGACATGCAAATTTATTTCTTCGGAGCTAACTATCGACGATTAAGGGAAAGCGGCACTAGCGATGGGCGATTGTTGCAAAAAAAACAGTCGACTGATTCGAAAATTGTGCCATTGCGCATTCGATTGTCGATTTAGTAGTTCCTCACCATGATTATTCGAATAACAATCGACAAACTACTAATTGTACGCACATTGCACACTGCAATCCGCCGCTATGTAATGCATGCGAGTGTGCGCTGTGCGTCGATGCATCGAAGCAACGAAGCATGCATAAGCGTGTGGTGAACTGCGGAAGGCCGCGCGGGGCGGTGCGTGCGGGACAGTGTTGACTGCGACGATTGTTTTTAAGCATTACATAATACATAATTATATTTCATCGCTTCATTCTTCAGATATAATATTAACAACGTAGTTTCCTTATTATACAAGGCTAAGTCGCACCTTTAAAGATTTTAACTCTACCCACATCAAAGCAATCGCCCCTTCCCATTAACGTCTCTCGCCGTCCGAGCGTACTGCCTCATTCCTTTTTCGTGCGAGGCAGAGTGCACACCTTATTTAATTATCTTAAAACAGTAAAATGTCGAAACGCAGTGCTGCGGACAAAAATGGTTATTACCGAAAGAAAATCAAAAAATTAGAAGAACAAGGACGAAAACGACATAAACGGGTAATTGTTTGCTCCGATTCTTCCGAGGCCGAAGAAAATTTTGGTAAGTGTTACCGTTACGTAATTCGTTTCTAGTGCCTGAGTGATCAATTAAAATATAAGTTAAGACTAAAAACCTTAGCGTTGATCGTGAATTAACACGAAGACAAATTTACCCGGGGACTGGCCGAGAGTCAGTACGAGGGTATCCTAACCGAGGGGCTAGCGGAGAGTTAGCACGAAGGTTATATAAACTTAAATACTCATGTACAAATATATTAAAGTGCCAGTTTTTAAGCTTTAAGTTGTGATAATTTATATTCTTATCACAACAATTTTTTGTTATCTACCTCCGAAATATACAATTTATTTCTTGTTGTAAATAACGAAGCTGGAGATAGTAATAATGTTGTAAATGATGACACCATGGTAACATCTATTCCTTCCGAGGAGCACCCTCAGTTGACAATTGAAGATAAAGTGGAAGAAACAATTCCTACATTAGACCCTGAACTATTGTCAGCTTTGGGTGATACGGATAGTGATGAGCAAATATACGGTGAAAATATTCACCAGGATCTTGCCCAACGTTGGCTTCCTCTTCTACGTAAGGGTCTTACTAAGGAAACAAGACAAAACTTGTTAAAAGAGTACTTAATTCCCAAAAATTGCAAGCTTTTGAGAGCACATACGCTGAATCCCCGAGATTGCAGCGGCACTTACCGATGCAGCCCGAAATAGGGACAAGAAAACAGAGGTCGATCAGCAAAAACTGGGCTTAGAGCTATGTCTTTACTTCTCATCGGAGACAATAAAGTTCAAGCGATAAAAAAATTATCTGATGCTTGCTGTATATTATCCGACCTCCATCACTCTGAGACCCAAACCAGAATAAAATTGGTGACGCCCGGATTAGACAAGTGTTTTCTTAAAGTCATTCATGAGAGTGAAAGAGATGAAACTCTTTTTGGCAATAAGCGTCCTGGAAAAATTAAGGCGCTAAAAGCCATCGAAAAACAAGGTCTTCAGATTAAGAAAACAGACCCAAAACCTTCCACATCACAGATAGCAACAAGTTCGTCTTCAAGTGACAATTGCTACCAGAGAAACTGGAGAGGCCCTTCTCGTTCCCAGAACAAGAGGGGGCGGGGAGGGCCAAGGAAGTTGTCATCGGGGACCCGCAGGGATCAACCCTCTCAAGTGTATCCACAAACGAGGTCTTGGAGCAACAACAAATTTTACCGTGCTCCAGTTCAGCAGTAAAACGGGAAGATTACGATATTTTTATGACTGTTGGTTTAAATTAACAAAAAATAAAATTATTTTAAGATGGATTCGGGATGGTTTTACAATACCATTTAATAGACAAATTACTCAATGTAGATCACCGCATTCAACTTTGTTATCAAAAGATAAACAATACATTTCTGTAGCTATTAGTAATTTATTAGATTTAGGGGCAATATCAAAGTGTCATCCATCAAGGAACCAGTTTATATCCTCAGTTTTCTTAGCGCCTAAACCTAACGGAGACAAAAGATTTATTCTGAATTTAAAGTCCCTTAATAAGTTCGTTGCAAAATCTCACTTTAAAATGGATGATTACAGAACGGCCTCAGAGTTAATACCGCGTAATGGTTACATGGCTTCCATTGACCTACAGGAGGCTTACTTACTAGTATCTATTAAGACTAGCCATCGCAAATTTTTAAGATTTGAATTTGAAGATGAAAAGTTTGTTAAAACCCTTTATGAATTTACTGCCATGCCGTATGGCCTGTCCGTTGCTCCTAGAACATTTAGTAAGATAATGAAAGAGGTAATAACCAACTTAAGAAGCAGGGGATATAAGTCTGTCATATATCTTGACGACATTCTTTGTATAGGTAAAGACTGCAATGAATGTTTAGATAACGTTAACGAGACTATGCGTCTTTTACAATGCTTAGTTTTTTTTTATTAATTATAATAAGTCCTGTCTAGGCCCGCATATATCTTGCAAATATTTGGGATTTATTTTTGATTCCACGGAACTTTCTATAAGTCTACCCATAGACAAACAAAATCATATAGCCCACTTAGTACAAAGGTTCTCTTTCTTAACTAGTTGATCGATTAGAGATTTCGCTCATTTGATAGGTGTCCTGACGGCCGCCTGTCCTGGGGTAAAATATGGCTGGTTGTACACTAAACGACTAGAAAGACAAAAATACCTTGCGCTTCTAAAATATAAGACGTATAATAAAAATATTCAACTTTCAAAAGATATCTTACCAGATTTGCAATGGTGGAAAAAAATGTATTTTTAACCAAAAATTCGTTCAGATTAACTAAATTTAATTATGAGATATTTCAAGACGCGTGCTTGACAGGTTGGGGTGCTTGTTGTAATAATATTTGTGTTGGTGGATGATGGAAATACAATGAACTCTACTATCATATCAATTACCTAGAATTACTAGCCATATTTCTAGGTATTAAATGTTTTGTTAGGGATATGTCGGATTGCAATATTTTGTTGCGCGTAGATAATACAACAGCTATAAGTTATATCAATCGAATGGGAGGAATTCAATTCCCCCATTTGAACGAGTTTTAAAATTTACTTTGCCAATATCCGCTCAATAAAATAAAATGATGTATCTTACCTAGTTTGAAGAGCACCTCCCACCTTCCCTCAATTGTATGCACTATCCCCGTCACCACTAATCCCAGCACCACTACTCCCACCACCACTACACTAGGAAAGACACACCACCGACGACAATACGACACGTGTTTTGCCTCTACACGAGGCATCTTCAGGTGTAGTAGACTCTACGGTGGCTGACCGCTAAGTGAGCGGCGAGCCAAAAACAGCTGCTATTTATAAGACTCGCCGATGCAACCGCTCCCCACTTAATTAGTGAGCGACCGCGTCATGCGATAAAACATGCGACCAATCACCACCTGACGTACGCAGCCGCCTGCTATTAAATTAATAACAAGCCGCTGCGAAACGCCCGCCTACCCTCCAACCACGCAACCAATCGCTAATCACCGTGAAGGTGACGAACGATCATATTGCTATTTATTCATAATATCACTGAATGATGATCCAGGCATGCAGTCATTATTTATCTGTTGCCCTTTTAAACAGTTATTTAATGATATACCCAAGTTTTTGCCTATGTCACAGTACTAACTATATTTTTGATGGGTGAAATATAAAATCGATCCTGATGAAAAAAAAATCATCTTTTCATAACGTTTTATTAGCTTTATTCACGCTCCATCGTGTTAGTATAGTTAAATAAAACGTTAATTTCAGTAAAAAAAATCATGAAAATACTTAAATATAAAACCAGCAGTGGAATTACTGAATTACAATCAGCTGACTAGAGGTCAATTTACGCGCGGACGCCGAATTCGCGCGGCCCGCAACTAGCGATGGTACCACAATACCTAATAATTTACAACACTTGTCTAAATACCTAACTTATCTACTTAACCTACTATTTTGCCACTGTGCTTGTCTCCACGTAGCCACTTTAATTCGAATTCACAGGTTAAATAAACCAAATAACTGGTTCGATTCCCCGCTAATGAAAAAAATACTTAAATAAAATGTTAACAAGGTTAGAGTCATGCTTTTTTATCCATCGTGTAAGTATGTTTATTATTATGATGTATTCAGTTATGTACCTATTTAGATCAGTTCAGTACTAAGTTATTTAAAAAAAATTAGATTAAATAAACCAAATAACTGGTTCAATTCGCCGCTAATGAAGAAAATACTTAAATAAAATGTTAACAAGGTTAGAGTCATGCTTTTTTATCCATTGTGTAGGTATGTTTATTATTCTGATGTATTCAGTTATGCACCTATTCAGATCAGTTCAGTACTAAGTTATTTAAAAAAAATTACGTATGAAACAGCTTACCGATCCTCCGTGGCCTTATGAGATTCTCCAAGGCACATTAACATGTTGCCGTACTCACGAACACTATAAATATTTAATATTTATTGATATTTATATATTTTCTTAATTTCCTTCTGCTGCTTGGAATCCTTTCTGCTGTTCTTGATGTGGCAGAATCATCATTCAAATCTATTGTTGTGGAGGGTTGCAACGTTTTATGAGATTTACGTTCTACGAGCTCATTGAAGAGACTCTGAGTTTGAAATGCTTGCTCGGTCAAACTCATCGACTCCCCTGGAGCTGATTACTTTCCTTTAAAATATCTGTATAGTCTCTATGTAACTTTACCATATACCATGTGTCCGGTTACCGGTGTCGGAGCTTTTAATGCTATAAAATATAATCAATTTCATCGACAAATCATGTCTCAAATCTCATTTAGACCTAGCTGTATTTAAATGGCAGCCATTTAAAATTTTCAGTGTCACCACCTCGACCCCGCGCATTAAAATTACAATATTCACCGATGTAGAAGTCCTACATTCTTAAAAAAATGTCTCATTGGGTAGATAAAGATACGCGTAATAAAATAAAAGCAAACTTTTAACTGCAAAATTGTATTTAGATCCTAAAAAGACTAAGAAAAGAAAAAAAATTAAAAAAAAATCGGTTATTTTTTCACATTTTCGACTTTAATGAAAAAAGTAGGTCATTTACCTATCAATTTCGTACATTTATTAGATAGAGCAAGATATTTTCTTAACAGAAACGTTAAAATCTTAATTGTAAATTAAATAGTTTAAGAATTGTACTTTATCAAACACGACCTCTTAAAAGCGCAAGCTGCACGTGCAGGATCATTTATGATAGTTCAAGAGCAGGTAGAAAAACCCAAAGCCCATTGTTTGATGTTCTAAACAAGTGTACTTGGGACAACAAAAACAGTCGTCCCTCGCCACGCGTTGTGATTACACTACTTTTGCCCCTCTAAGATCGCTTGTTGTTGTTATTGTTAAAAAAACCGTTTTGTGGAACTTTTAAGTTTGTGGTGAAGTTTCTAGTTATTTTGATATTTTCAAAATGGCAGATGGTGAATACTCAAACCAGCATGTCGCTGATATCCACTTTGTGTATGGATTGTGCAACGGCAACGCAAACAGAGCTGTCACAGAGTACGCCAGAATGTTTCCCAACAGGCCTACACCAAATGCTCGCACTTTTGTAAGGATACATTTGCGGATAGCTGAACTTGGGATCAGAACACCCGCTAAAGAAAGATTTCGGCTTGTGGCACCTGAGGAGGAAGAAGAGATATTACGTTTAATTACACAAGATCCCAGACTCAGTGTAAGACGAATCCCTCTTTGTATTGAAAGTCTTGTATTGAAGTCGGTTCCCATTGCGTCCCATACCTAGGTTTACCAACCTGGGAGAATTTTATGAAATCGAGTAGGGGGGAGGGGGGTGAAAGAAAATCTCAATTATTTATTAATTTTTAAATTTATATTTACTTTGCTTGAGCTTAATATTTGTCGGTTTTCACCACAAAATCATAAAAGTTTTTACATGAAAAATCGAAGTTTGTTAGTACATGTAACTTTTACTAAAGAAATACTCATTCGGTTTCGTTTCTTGCTCCATGCTTGTTCCATCATGCTGAATACGCGCTCGCAAGAAGCATTAGAGACAGGAATGGAAAGAACAAATGTGACAATTCAGGACTGGGATTTCTGTCTTTCGATTTCGTAAAGAAGTCAACCCATAGTAAATCCACTCGATTTTCTTCAATGAGCTGTGGCTGAATCTCACGCAAAAGTCCAACCTCATCCTACAGTTTGTCACTATCTAAGTCAATATTTAATAATTCCTGGAGTCTAGTACCTTTACAGAACGCTCCAAAGAGTATGGTAATATTTAGAAAGGACCCCTCAGAACCAAAGTATATAATCACTACGTTTAGTCAGAACCATATTTAACAGTGCTCAGAACAATTCTTTTGTAAATGTTATTTATAAGAATTATACAACTAAAATTTTATTAGAATTAGTTTCGTTACTAAATTACGCTTCTCTAAATTAAGAGAATTTACTTCAAATGACGAGTTGTCGCCTTTACCTACGCGTCGCGTTTACTTCACATACTTTAGTCTATTTCCTTCGCCGCGTGAGGCAACTTCAAATTTAAAAAAAATTAAGTGGGTACAAAAGAAAGTTTGTTGTTAGTTTTTTATATAAAAGGTAAGTAATTACACTATATTTAAAAGTTATTTGCTTATATTTTGCTTCGTAACAATTTATAAAATTTCCATTTCAAATTCTGTCTCGTTCATGTGTCACTTTATATTTAATAGTCAGAATTAACTGAAAATTAAATATAAAGTGTAAGTTATCACTAATAAATCATGTAAAAAACACAAATTTTCATATTCCACAAAGTCCAATGTGCGAAAATTTCGTTTTATGTTATAACTTCGATATATAGTGAACATTATGGCGAAGCTGTTTTCAACAATAATTCTAAATTAAAAATTTTATACAACCGACTTCAATATAAATTATTAAGAATAACTCAAAAACTATGTGAATCACCAGCTTTCAAATAAACAAAGAATCATCGAAATCGGTTCACCCAGAAAGAAGTTATAAGGTAACACACATAAAAAAACATACGGTCGAAATGAGTACCTCCTCCTGTTTGAAGTCGGTAGAATGGCGTTGGTCAAAGATAGCGTAATAAAGTATATGCCTATGATTTAACATTTATTTTTATATTTTAGAGGCTCCTACTGAGTATATCGATATGATTATATTATATATTTCTTTTCTTTATGAAAATCGAGTGTTTCTATGTCCTTGTTTCTTTCTTCATAGTAGTTATTTGATTTTAACATATAGATATTGAATTTTAACATATGGGGATTCGTTAGATTTGCCTTAATTGTAGAAGTGATATATAATTTTTGAATTTTTTTCTTTTCAGTAAACTTGTTTGGTTTTGTTATTTATTACTGTTATAACCATTGAACTTGTTTACGCAACTTTTGTTTAATAAATTGTTTGATGTTGATGTTTGATGACTTTTTTACACACAAAAATATTTTTTGAAATAATAAAATTACCCCCTCCTTCTCCTTACAGTTTCCTTACTGGATAGCACGGTACACGTACCTTGTTACTGTGCAACAAGATACGTGTACCGTGGAACAGTGGATCAGTCGCCTCTTACGAAACCCACGGAATGATATGAATATTCATACATCGCCACTACACGGTAATTGATAATTTCTCAAAACATTCCATTTATCGACAAATCGTCTTGCAATCGTCGTTACTCTAGCGCTCACTTGACCTTCATACAAATAATTCGATATTTTAATTGTTGATAATTTTTTATTTTTGGATAAGAACATAGTAATGACTCTAAGTTATATTTACCATCATTTAAAAAAATATTATTTGGCCTGACCTACTATACTCTTTGGCTTGACCATAGTTCTGACTAAGTTTGTCCAATAAAATGTCGGAGCGATGTTCGTTATCTGCTGTCACTTTAAGTTGAGACACTAAAAATTTATTTATTTAGATATTTACCATTTTTATTTATTTATAGAGTACAATTTGTTCGTAATTAACAATTTGAGGTGGAAATTATCAATTACAATACTCATTTGTACGAAATTATTTGGGAGCAAATTATTTAAGTACTTGTCACCGGGGTTGCCTCAGAGAAAAAAAAAAAAATGTTCGTTGCAAACAAATTTCGCACGTTCGTTCTCAGAAGTAATCTTGAAGCCAAATATCCAATAATAGTTCCGTCAAGCAATTCCAGACGTACAAGCATATAATAAAGGAAGTAAATAGTGGAAGTAAAATATTTGAAATTTGGACTCGGGCCACGCGAACGCTTTCTCACACAATCGCGACCCACCAGCTCCAATCGTCCCTTAGTGGCCCTCCTCGGCGGAGTAACGACAACTCTTCCCCATATGTCTACTCAGAGGACAAAATAGGGTGACAGATTACGATTTGTGTCGCAGAGGGGATATTTGTCGTAACACTCTTGGCAGCATTTTCCTTGAGTTGTTATCAGGGTGATGCTGCTGCCCATGTCCTGTTTCATTTGTCTCTATCGCCACTTACGACACCCATGGGATGATATGGGGTAGTTTATATTCTTACATCGCCGCTACAGCGTTAGATTTTATAGTCATCACGAGCTTACTGCAAAGCACATTCCCACTCAGGATCTTTATTCCACATTTCTTTTCGATCTGTACTATGTATTGTTAGTCACAATGATAGACAGGCTTTTACTATTTTATCGATGCAAGATTGTGGAGAATCTACCACTCCTTGATTCTATCATCTAGATAAGCTTCTCCATAGCTTGCTAAGTGTCCTTGTATTTCCTTTATTTGGTCTGTTTCGGAGGGAAAAAGGTAAAGCAACTTTTTAATAAAACAATCGTTATCAAATATCACATATATTTAAAAACATTACATAAGTATAAAATTATATTGCTTTTATAATATTGCTCCGATTTATTTTATTGATACAAATTAAGTTTACTGCATCTTATATACCGGTCAAAATGGTCTAGAGGCCAACGATAATTCTGTTTCTATGAGTATATTTTAAGTTAAATTTTACATGGGTCTTTTCCATTTACCCCAAACATCACGGCGGCTAGGCGGATTTCAGATTGCAATACCAAATGTCTTCGAACCTTTTTCGCACACTGCACTGCTTCCCTTCGCTAGTCTAGGTATTAAGTCTTGCGTAAACGAGATGTCATATCCCTCGGTTGCCTATTACGACTTCCATGAGACGAAATTGGGTGATGGATTTGCCTTTTTTTATAGCAGTCAAATTTTTTATAAATCAAAAATATTTTTAGTTTTATTTTAATTTTATTTTCTGTTTGAAAAAGCGAAAAAATAAGAAATTGATATTGAACAACAAGTTTTATAAAAAATTCATGTTAATCAATATTTTTCTCAAAGTTACAAGTACATGGAAATCTTGAAATAAATTACCGCCTTAAGTAATTAAAATCCGCGAGCTAATATATAGATTATTGAAATCGAAATTACAAAAACTAGTTCTGACCAACATTAGGTAATACGTTTGCGCGCGTCACATGATGTCTTTTTTTACTTAAGTGTACTATTCCAAGTCAAATAAATTCTGCTGTCCATTGCATCAAATTCGGGTAGCTTATATTATATTATATTTATGGGGAGAGTTATTTTGGCTCATGTTGCAATTCTGTTACACAATAACTTTTTCACCTTTACAAAGAGTTTTGCGACCATTCCGCAAAGGAACGTCAACAAGTATACTTTTAATACGTATTATTAATGTTATTTTCATAGAGATATAATTATTATTTAAATGAACACTTTAAAACTGAAAATAAGAACATCTGGTTGTTTTCTATAATCATTTGATAATAATATATGACATCCATTCTGATTAAACACCATTACGACATAAGTAAAAGTGCGAGTGAAAGCGTAGATAAGCTGCCCCTAATAAATTCTCGAAACAATTGCTTTAACAATATTAGACATTTTGAAACTTGCAATAATTGTGATCTTGTCGCGCAAACGGCACAAGGTCGAGGTAGTTGTATTGGACATTAATTCAAAAGAAAAGAATAAATACTCAAATAAACTTGAATATCCAACACCTCAACATTCGGTGGGTTTAACAAACTAGGCTTATATTTAATTATTAATAATATTTTTGTAAAAACGGAAGACATATGCGATAGGTAATTCATCGCAGAATTCAAGTCTGAAATACACAATTTTAATAGTATATATTGCTTGATAATCATATAAGTGCAGTCCGGCCGCCGCCAGCTAGTTGACTAGATTCACTCTAAGCTGGAACATTTAAATAACTGAAAATAATTTTATGGCTTCCTGGATGGAAAATACGAGTAATTAACAGTGGCATCATAAAGTAGTATGAAGTTATAATGGAACAACAACTATACAAAATATACAGTATAAAATATTTATTACAAATCTTGTAACTGAGATTCCATATTCTTACACGCAATTTTTATTAATGTAATTACATAAAGTACTCAATGCTAGCTATTACGCCATTGGCTCATTAGATATAACACGGTTAGTCGTGAAACTATCTCAAGTAATAACATAACAAATGTCTTCTTTTTTCTATAATTGTAAACCTACATTTAATTATAACCTTATTCTTGTATTGGTTAAGCGTTGACACTTTTGTCATTTATTCTGTACTTTTGTTATTGCTTATATCAGATATGAAATAAACAAATCATAAAGCATACATTGTACATTTCAAATAAGTTTGCTTTAGAGAATTTCATGTATTTAGTCTTATATTTACACGTGTCTACAATCAGCCTTAACGTGTATGTTATGTACGACTAATTTACGATTTCTAATTTGCTTTATTCACATTTTTATTTACATTTTGTTACTTTTAATGAAAGCATGCAATAATATTGAGATTCATAATGCACTAAGAGTATACCTTTTCTAACGACTTCAAAAAGGAGACGGTACTCAATTCGACTGTATGTGGTTTTTTTGGAACGAAGTTCCTTATCGGACAGTACAGATTTGGCGGATGGGGGCTAGGCGACAAAAATGTAATTTTTCCGTCACGACCCTTCTGAGGTAGTGTAGACGGCCTTGGCGGCTATAAGGAAGCGAGATGGAATAATATCCAGCTCCCTCGCTTTTTCTACCTTGCCATAAAAGACATATTATTTTATTTTAAATGACGCTTTATTTTAATAGACGTTATTAATTCATTTGTTTGTATTTTTTAATCAATAATATAATACGTTTATTAATAATAATATACTACGAAAGGAACTTCGTTGCAACCGAGTGTTCCACGACGCTCACGCATGTTTTTTTCTTTTTTTTTTTGTTATGGTAACACACACAAAAAAAAGAAAAAAATATACAGTCGAATTGAGTACCTCCTCCTTTTTGAAGTAGGTAGAAAATGCTATGAGATTTTACGCTGGTATTCTGTGAGGACGTGGTTCTTCCCCCTTCGTGCCGTCAACGTAACATTGCTGCAGCGCTTATACTTATGACGTGCATATAAAGCCTATACGTCATGACGTATAGGCTTTATATGCACTTCGTATATATACTAAATACACTAAATCTTAACGAAATACCAAAAGTTTCTTAAATGCAGTAACCGAGCACTAGAGTGAAGGCGCAGTGAAGGCGGCATTAACGATATTTCCATTTTGTGAGAGCTTCGCGTCGAGCGCCGAGCGCAGGAGCTTGTGGGCGGGCGGGGCGGGCGGGGCGGGCGCGGCACGCACTCGGCGCGGCGCGAGGCGGCGCAGCGCCGCCGCCACGCCGCCGCGCCGCCGCAGCGCGTCCGCCAGCTTCGCCCAGAACCACGGGTCGTCCCGGTGCAGGTACGTGTTGGTGGACAGGTACGCGCGCAGCTCGTCGTTCAAACGCTCGTCCGACATCACGTCGTCCAGCAGCACTATCACGACGCGAGCGTGGCCTTCGCTGAGCGCGCGCAGATGCGCCTCTCGGAACTCCAGCAGCCCCACACGACGATAAAAATGCTTGGACCACGGGCGCAGTTCTGGACGCGGGTCTGAAAGGTTCCTGCGGAGACTTCAGTTCGTGCCAATTCTCCGCGAACTTCCAGAACGCGCGAAACAGCGTCGGGCGGTCAGCATCGTGACTAACGCCGACGCCGCCTATTAAACATGCAGCGAACGATGACGCGGCGAAACAACATCACGCAAACATCCTCGCTGTAACCGGTGCATCTGGCGGGCGATAACCAGAAGCTCCGCAACGGACTCGCTGGGCGCGGTTGCCCGCGCGCCGGAATAAAGTCGGCGGGCGCGCGGAAACGAGCGAGGCGGCCGTGTGGGCGGTGGCAGCGGCGGTGGCGGTAAGTCAGAATGCGGTAAATCAGGCCGGGCGGGCGGCGGCAGCCTGCCTCGACCGCGGGCGGTGGCGCCTGCAAGCGCGCTAGCGACATAATGGGAAGCTGGACCGCCAGCTGGTCTGGGCTCAAAGTGACTGCAAATTTAGATATTGTGTCCTTCCACTGGCAACCTTAGCCATTCTACCCGCTAATACATTACATACATCATAAACAAATAATTACCGTGTATCTATAACACAGAATGGGTCGGCTCGATCAGGGAAGGACCACACTCTCATAGAATACCAGCGTAAAATAGCAGCTTAATGCTGCTGTGTTTCCTATGGTGAGTGTAGAGAACCGGAGACCTTTTACTGGAAAAGGGCATTCCATCTAAGTCCTCACAGCTGACTACGCATCTCCATTTAATTCGCAAACGAGGATAGCTGTAGATGTCTATAGCCGCAGCAACCACTTATCATCAGGTGGACTGTGTGCTCGCTTGTCACCCTTATCCTATAAAAAAAAATTAAGTGCAGAGACACATCATATTGGGCTCAGTGGTGCTGTGCTAAGAGGCTTATTGGTACCCTTAATTTGGTTGAGACCAATTGAGTTGAGCACAGGCGCAAAATAGCCAGCCTGTGCTCGAGGCTGACATACGTGATTCTATCGGATGCATTTCAGAGAGTGTACGCAGGAATTACATGTCTTAATTCCCCCCTCCTCTTTCCACCACAAACTGGCGGTCGGCGGGTCTTCACTTCTTTGTTGCCGATAATATCCACGTATTCGAACCAAAAAGTTTGCTTCGTCTTTCGTATTGCATGCAGCAAAAGGAGTGGAATAGTCTTTCTTCCGTCCAATTACAATCTGGAAGTCTTCAAGGCAAGATTGAATAGGCTTTTGTTACGCTAAGACAGTGCGATTTACTATCTAGGGCTTCATTATCACTTATCACCAGGTGGGATTGTATTCTTTTTATAAAAGTGATTTTTATAGACAACCGAACACACAGTCCACCTGATGGTTAATGGATGCTGTGGCCCATAGACATCTACATCTATCCTCGATTAAGTATCAAAACGCAGATGCGTTGCACTTAGTGCCCTAGCACTAAGATGGAATGGCTCGTTTCCAGTTAAAAGAATACCCGGTTCTTAACAATAACCATACGAAACACAGTAGCATTGAGTTGCTATTTTACGTTGGTGCTGGAGAGCGTGGACCAATTGCTACAACCATAATATAACTGCAGCATGGTTCTACCTCGTAAAAAACTTACATTCAAATCTGTGATGTTATTCCAACTGAGGTTGAGCTTTTGCAGACTGACGAGCACGGTGCGCCAGTCGTCCAGCAGACGTTGCACGCGGTTGTGGCTGAGGTCGAGGTGCGTCAGTAGGAACAGGGAGTTGAAGGGCGACGGCGGCTCGGCCAATAGCCCTGTGCAGGGTCAGATGACAACAATGATGACATCCATTTTAGATTGTTGACGTCCATACTTTAACATTAATGCGAGTTGTTAATAAAACACAAAATATCGATGTTGGCAACATAATAATCATCATTACAGCCAATCAAAATCTACTGCTGCACAAAGGCCTTCCCTATTGATTGCCTCCTTGGGGAAAGAAGAATATTCATCACACGCTACGCTTGGCAAGCGGGTTGGCAACCGAAGTTTTTTCTTGTTTTGTGTTGTTATCAGGAAGATGCTGCCGCCCATCTCCTGTTTCAATTTCTCTATGTCGCCTTTACGACACCCACGGGATGATATGGTGTAGTGGATTCTCTGAGTCCGTACATACTGAAAACGGCAACACAATAAAAATAAATCATATAAATCACTTAAGAAAACTACGCCAACTTTTTTCCAAATGGCAACTTCATATAGACAAGGCTTTGGAGACCGACTGATGGCAGAAATACATCCAATTGAACAACTGCAACACTGCTTCCTGTTGCTGTTCAGGGTCTGACAGTCGCCTCTTGAGATACCCACGAGGCGAAATGGGGTGATGGTTTCACTTACGTCATGATCATTTTGCGGATGTTTGGCCACCTCATGGTGATTTCATAATCGTCAAGGTGAAATCGTATAATTGGATATCATTTAGTCTCACTTCTACTCGAGATATCTATCATGCGACTTCCTATAATTTCTATCCTGCCTTTTCTCTCGGAAACTGTAGCTCATAAACAGATTTCTTCTTTTGTTCTTATATTATACTTATTTTATATTTAACTTATTTTATATTCACTTACTTCTCCTCGTAAATTCAAGATTCTACAAGCGATACGTAGACGACACTTTCACAATTCTACCTTTAGATAAAGTAACTGCATTTTTAGACCATCTTAACTCCATAAATTCTAAAATTCAGTTAACAATGGAGTTAGAGGCAAACAACTCTTTAGCTTTTCTAGATGTGTTAATTCGGAATCTGATAACACCTTGAGCCACACTGTGTATGAAAAAATACCCATACAGATAGATATTTAAACGGTGACTCATCACCATCCTTCACAGTTAGCTACTGGGTAAACCTTTGTTTCAGAGAGCACGAGGGATCTGTGACTGTAAACACCTGGCCGCCGAGCTCCAACACGTCAAACAAGTTTTGCACGACAATAAGCTTCGGGTCCCGCGCCTACGTCACAGTGAACGAGTGAAGCCGGCCACAGTCGAGCGAGTGCCTGCTGTACTGCCATATGTCAGAGGTGTCACTGACAAGATTGGCCACATCCTGAAGCGTGCTTCCATTAAAACATACTTCAAGACTCAAGTTTTACCATCAGTCAAGTGTAATGTCCCTCTGCAAGATGCAGGAGTACAAGCTTGATTGTGAATGTGGTCTCTCTTATATAGGACAAATGAAAAAAAGATCTATAAAAACCCGCGTTAAAAAACACATAGCTGATGTGAAGAATTGACGCCCCGGGAAGTCTGCAGTCTGTGAACATGTACAGGATCGCCCCCGTCACTATATTAGATTTGATAGACCACAAATCGTCGCTAAAGAACACCGATTCCTTCCAAGGATGATTCGCGAGGCCATTGAAATCAAAAAACATCCTAATTTCGATAGAGAAGATGGCTGGTGCTACCATCTGCTCGGAATCCTATAATTAATAAAATTAAATCCCAAACATACAACTGCAATACTTCAAGATACTGTAAGTTCATACTGCGTAGATCGGAACAAAATTAATAATTTTTATCTGGAGGTAACCGTGGTTAACTATGACATTGGGACGTCAAATACCTCAGTCCCCCGTGACCATGGGTGCTGTAAAGTACTCAAACGTCAGGAATATAAAATAAGTTAATATACGCGATAAAATCCGTAAAACTAGTTTTATTTAAATGCATTTAATTCTGTTGGTCATGATATCTTGTTAGCTCTTCTTTCTCATTTGAATATCTCGTCTTCAGCTCAGGAATGGTTCTCATCATATCTTCGAGGGCGCCAACAGGCCGTGCGCACTGGACATATATTATCTGACTGGTGTGATGTGTCTACTCGCGTCCCTCAAGGCGGTATATCTCTCCTCTTCTGTTTTCAATTTTTATCAATCTCATCACATTAAATCTCAAGTGCTCTTACCATCTGTATGCCGATGATCTGCAGTTATATGTGCAAGTAGAAGAACCCTCAAATATCTCTAATGATATCTCATTATTAAATGATGACTTGAAATATATCTCCAAATTGTCCACTGTGTATGGCATAAAAGTGAACCCATCTAAATGCCAAACCATAATCTTAGGTAACCCACGATTATTATCGTAACTAGATATTCCCACCTTACCATCAATTATGTTTAAAAATAATGTCATACCATTCTCTCCCCATGTAAAGAACCTTGGTCTGTATGTTGATGATTGCTTAACATGGAACAAACATATACTGGAGGTGAGTCGCAAAACGACTGGAACTTTGCGATCTCTATATCGATTAAAAACTTTCTTCCCAATACTAAGATTTACTTGTCCAGTCACTCATTCTACCGATTATTGATTATGTCGATGTGTGTTGCCAGACCTCAACATCACCTTAATACATTGGATCGTCTATCAATTGCATCAGATACATTTATGGTTTCGTAAATACGACCATGTATCTTCTTTTCGTGCTCAGCTAAATTGGCTGCCTATCCGTCAGCGCAGATATGTTAGAATACTCTGCACTTTTCACAATTATGAATGATCCATGTGCTCCGAGTATCAAATCAAATTTCAATACCTGGGAGATTCTCATAATCGTTCTCTCCGTTCTTCGGCTAATCTTAAGTTGCAGTGTGTGTAATCAGTACGGTGTAAAGGAGTGACCTTTACACCGTACTGGTTATTTATCTCACTCTTTCGCCCTCACGGCCATCAGACTCTGAAACGACTTACCTCTTGACATTAAAAAGCTCCCAACGAGTTTGTTTTTAAAATCAAGTCCGGAAACATGTGCAAAAATCGTTGCAAATTTGAACTAACACAACTCTTATTTTATTTACTTAATTATGTATATTTGATATTTGTTCTGACATAGATAATATTTGTATATAATATGTACTGTACATATTGTGTATATAATATGTACTGTATGCATGTATATGTATATATTGTGTGTACTAAGTATAATATATGTGTATGTATGTGTATATGTATATTTATATAAAAATTTTTAGCCCTTTCTATTTTGATTACTGCTGCACCGCCTATTGTTTGTCTATCTCTTTTTAGCCTAATGGTTGACTGGGAGAGAATGCCTATGGCATTAAGTCCGCCATATGTACAACTGTGTGCATGAAAGTTTAAATAAATAAATAATCAAAACACATGGTTGACAAAAGGAATAAAATCTCATGTAGACATAAGAGGCGACTAAAATATTAATACAATACAATTCAAAATCCTATTTTAGAAAATTATTACAGACAATATACGAAATTCCTAAAAATACTGAAAACGTCAAAAAAAAAAACATAATGTCAAAAAATCAAGCAGTCATCTAACATAAACAAAACTATATGGTCAATCGTTAAAGAGAATTAATGAAATACCTCCCGTAATAAAAATATTGCATTGTGTATAAATAAAACCACTTTAAAGGGTCCGCAATCGATAGCCAATGCATTCAATGAATACTTTGTGTCCGTGGGAGGACAAGATGAGACAAAGGCAGAGCGCCACCGACAGGCCGGCCTGTCTCCTCTTCTATGAAAATTATTTTTATCTGAGTCGATATTAAAGAAATAACACGTATCATTCTAAACTAAAAAAAAAAAGCTGTGGATACGATGAAATACCCCAACACTCATAAAAAATGTGCTCAAGAACTTGCGCCGCCCCTCCTTCCCTCATTAACCAATCCTTTAATGAAGGTGTAGTCCCCGATAATTTAAAAATATCTATAGTCAGACCAATATTCAAATCTGGAGATCCTACTTTGAGAAGCAGCTACCGACCCATAGCTCTACTACCATCTTTCTCTAAAATAATTGAATCCGCTATGACAAAGCGTCTTTACTCATTTTGCGAGAAATTTAATAAAATTGATGACAGCCAAAATGGTTTTAGATGGTCAACTACCATAGCTGTTTTCAAATATTCACAAAATATATCAGACATTCTTAACAAAAAGAAATACGCTATTGGAATTTTATTAGATTTGAGTAAGGCATATGATCGAGTATTAGTAAATATTTTACTAAATAAATTATACAGCATAGGCATCAGATGCCCATAATTGGCTTAGATAATACTTTCAAACCCGAGTTCAGTATGTTGAAATACAACATACATGCCTAGAAAATAATATTATTGAAAAAGTAAGATCTAGGAAAGTACCTGTACTAAAATCCATACCCCAGGGAAGTGTAATAGGATGCTTCCTCTTTTTGATGTATATTATAAATGAATTGCCTAAAATTATAAAGGAAAAGAGTATACTATTTGCAGATGACATGTCAGTAATATTACCTGTGACAAATGAAACAGAAATAAATAATAAATTAAACTGCATTCTTAATGAAATAGTTTCATGGCTAATAGACCACAATTTAGAATTATATTTTAACAAAATTAAATTAATGGTTGCGCTACTGTATACCCTTATGGGGAAACTGCACAGACAACCAAAAACTCTTTATCGCTCAAAAAAAAATGTATCAGAATTCTAGCAAATATTGACTCTAGGGAAAGTTGTAGACCATATTTTATACAATACAAGATATTAACAGTTACTTCTTTATACATATTAGAATCATGTAAATTAGTAAAAAAAATATATAGATATATTTCAAAAAGCTTGTGATAATAATATAAATAGACATAATATACAACTTAGGAAGAGAAATAAATTAATATTGCCTAAAACCACTTTATCTTTATACAGTTCTGGATATTCCATGGCAGTTAAATTATATAATACATTGCCCAAATTTATAAGAGAGATGGAAGAATATAAAAATTTGTGATAGCACTAAATAGCTTTTGATTAAGAAATGTTACTATAAATTAGATGAACATAATGTGTCACACAAAACCACATGTAAATGCAATAAATAAATAAATAATATAAATAAAAAAATTACGTTATTAGGTAAATATTACAATGGTTTCTGCACTAAACTTTAGGCTTGTATTGCAGGAACCAAGAATATTAACGGACACGATTTACACTGATATACACATAGGACACCGGTTCTATAAATAGTATGTTAAATTTAACCAGTAAGTGAAGTTTGGGGTAGCACCACCACTAGATAGAGTAACGACCTGATAAGATATGTAGGAAGTCGAAGGATGCAGATAGTGGAGGACCGTGTTTTATGGAGTTCTTTGGGGGAGGAAATAGAGATATAGAATAGAAATATAAAACTTCAAGATACTGTAAGTTCATACTGCGTAGATCGGAACAAAAATTAATAATTTTTAATCTGGAGGTAACCGTGGTTAACTATGACATTGGGACGTCAAATACCTCAGTCCCCCCCGTGACCATGGGTGCTGTAAAGTACTCGAAACGTCGGGAATATAAAATAAGTTAATATACGCGATAAAATCCGTAAAACTAGTTTTATTTAAATATAAAACTTTTTATTTATAAATAATACTTGTATACTGCAAAAGTCACTCTTATGCTTAATTTACCAGTGGTTTGGAAAATACCTCTGTCCTGGGAAGAACCAACAAGAATCCCAGCGTGACTTTAAAAAAGAACAGTTTACAATCATTAAAGTAATACAATAATTAACAACAAAACAAATTAGAAATAGCTTGGTAGTGATCACCTCATTCCCAGGGGTTATTATCATCAATAAATTCCTTAATGTTATAGTAACGCTTTTTATACAATCTTTGTTTAATAAAGTTTTTAAACTTGAGGCCCTTGTACATCAGTGGACTTGTAAAGACCTGCAATGATAATGATGATGTCGATATTAAGATGTTTGTCCGTACCGAGTCCGGAGAAGTGGGGTGGTTCCGGTGGTGGCAGTGTGAGCTGGTTGTGCGCCAGGCGCAGCTCCAGCAGCGCGCGCAGCCCCACGAACGCGTCGCTCTCGATGTGCCGCAGCCGGTTGTGCTCCAGCGACAGCACCTTTAGCTCGCTCAGACCCACGAACATTGAACTGGGGACATGTTTCTTTTAGTAAAAGATGACAAACTATCACACAGTCCACCTGATGGTAAGTGGATGCTGTGGCCCATAGACATCTACATCTATCCTCGATTAAGAATCAAAACGCAGACGCGTTGACATCACTAAGGACTAAGATTAAATGCCTCGTTTCCAGTAAAAAGGGTCTCCGGTTCTCTACACTCACCATACGAAACACATTTTAGAACCAAGAGATGAAGAAAAAAGGCAATAAGTCGGTACTACCAAAAAATAAATGTAAGAAAGTGGTAAAGCTTGCCAATAAAAGAGAATGACTTCTAAGCGGATGGTAAGTTACATAGCAGTTTTGTAAATCGTGGCTATAAGAATGAATTTGTATTTATACTTATATGTAGATGCGTTGTCAACACTGAGAACAAAGATAGCATGCCCCCATACCATTAAAGAAGGAAGAAATTGACAGCATTATAGTTCTATTTCACGTTGGTAAGTACAAGCGTGATCTTTATCCGTCGAGCCAATCCATTCGTACTACAGCCGTAATATGCTTTCCTTTTCTATTTATTTGGATCACCAACAGATGACACACAACACATAGATAAAAATATGACAAAACACTGCGAGGGTTACATGGTACGTGTTAATCCTCTTACAGGTAATTACAACTTACTTAGATATTTTTATTTCGCGAAGTGAAATTGAAAAAAAAAACGAAACATATAATAAAATGCCAATAAATATACAGCTACATGAAACCCAGCTTCGCTACACCAACAATTTGTTGGTTTAATGCTTATAAAAGTTGGTTTAATGATATCTTAAAAGCAAACAAAGTCTACTCACCCGGGTAAAATCTCAAGCAGGTTGCGATCGAGGTAGAGGTCGGTGAGGTTACGTTGGTCTGCGAAGAAGGCGTTGGGCAGGCGAAGTAGCTGGTTGCGGCTGAGGTCAAGGTAGCTTAGGGCTGCCAATCCACGCAGCAGCTCGTCCGGCACCTCGCGCAGCGAGTTGCCCGACATCGCCAGCCGTTGCAGCGCGTGCGAACCCTGCCGATAACCCATAGTATACATGTTCAGAGCTTGTTGAGAGCAGTACCTGCAGCAGGTCCGGCGGCAGTATACATGTTCAGAGCTTGTTGAGAGCAGTACCTGCAGCAGGTCCGGCGGCAGTATACATGTTCAGAGCTTATTGAGAGCAGTACCTGCAGCAGGTCCGGCGGCAGTATACATGTTCAGAGCTTGTTGAGAGCAGTAACTGCAGCAGGTCCGGCGGCAGTATACCTGTTCAGAGCTTGTTGAGAGCAGTACCTGCAGCAGGTCCGGCGGCAGTATACCTGTTCAGAGCTTGTTGAGCAGTACCCAGCAGGTCCGGCGGCAGTATACCTGTTCAGAGCTTGTTGAGAGCAGTACCTGCAGCAGGTCCGGCGGCAGTGTACATGTTCAGAGCTTGTTGAGAGCAGTACCTGCAGCAGGTCCGGCGGCAGTGTACATGTTCAGAGCTTGTTGAGAGCAGTACCTGCAGCAGGTCCGGCGGCAGTATACCTGTTCAGAGCTTGTTGAGAGTACCTGCAGCAGGTCCGGCGGCAGTATACCTGTTCAGAGCTTGTTGAGAGCAGTACCTGCAGCAGGTCCGGCGGCAGTATACCTGTTCAGAGCTTGTTGAGAGCAGTACCTGCAGCAGGTCCGGCGGCAGTATACCTGTTCAGAGCTTGTTGAGAGCAGTACCTGCAGCAGGTCGGCGGCAGTATACCTGTTCAGAGCTTGTTGAGCAGTACCTGCAGCAGGTCCGGCGGCAGTATACCTGTTCAGAGCTTGTTGAGCAGTACCTGCAGCAGGTCCGGCGGCAGTATACCTGTTCAGGCTTGAGAGCAGTGCAGCAGGTCGGCGGCAGTATACCTGTTCAGGCTTGTTGAGAGCAGTACCTGCAGGTCCGGCGGCAGTGTACATGTTCAGAGCTTGTTGAGAGCAGTACCTGCAGCAGGTGCGGCGGCAGTATACCTGTTCAGAGCTTGTTGAGAGCAGTACCTGCAGCAGGTCCGGCGGCAGGTACATGTTCAGAGCTTGTTGAGAGCAGTACCTGCAGCGGTGCGGCGGCAGTGTACCTGTTCAGAGCTTGTTGAGAGCAGTACCTGCAGCAGGTCCGGCGGCAGTGTACATGTTCAGAGCTTGTTGAGAGAGTACCAGCAGGTGCGGCGGCGGTGTACTGTTCAGAGCTTGTTGAGCAGTACCTGCAGCAGGTCGGCGGCGGTGTACATGTTCAGTTGACTTGAGGCAGTACCTGCAGCAGGTGCGGCGGCATATACTGTTCAGGCTGTTGAGAGCAGTACCGCAGCAGGTCCGGCGGCAGTGTACATGTTCAGAGCTTGTTGAGAGCAGTACCTCAGCAGGTGCGGCGGCAGTATACCTGTTCAGAGCTTGTTGAGAGCAGTACCTGCAGCAGGTCCGGCGGCAGTGTACATGTTCAGAACGGCAGGCAGTACCTGCAGCAGGTGCGGCGGCAGTATACCTGTTCAGAGCTTGTTGAGCAGTACCTGCAGCAGGTCCGGCGGCAGTGTACATGTTCAGAGCTTGTTGAGAGCAGTACCTGCAGCAGGTGCGGCGGCATATGCCTGTTCAGAGCTTGTTGAGGCAGTACCTGCAGCAGGTCCGGCGGCAGTGTACATGTTCAGAGCTTGAGAGCAGTACCTGCAGCAGGTGCGGCGGCATATACCTGTTCAGAGCTTGTGAGAGCAGTACCTGCAGCAGGTCCGGCGGCAGTGTACATGTTCAGAGCTTGTTGAGAGCAGTACCTGCAGCAGGTCCGGCGGCAGTGTACATGTTCAGAGCTTGTTGAGAGCAGTACCTGCAGCAGGTCCGGCGGCAGTGTACATGTTCAGAGCTTGTTGAGAGCAGTACCTGCAGCAGGTCCGGCGGCAGTGTACATGTTCAGAGCTTGTTGAGAGCAGTACCTGGCAGGTCCGGCGGCAGTGTACATGTTCAGAGCTTGTTGAGAGGTACCTGCAGCAGGTGCGGCGGCAGTGTACCTGTTCAGAGCTTGTTGAGGCAGTACCTGCAGCAGGTCCGGCGGCAGTGTACATGTTCAGAGCTTGTTGAGAGCGGTACCTGCAGCAGGTGCGGCGGCAGTATACCTGTTCAGAGCTTGTTGAGGCAGTACCTGCAGCAGGTCCGGCGGCAGTGTACATGTTCAGAGCTTGTTGAGGCAGTACCTGCAGCAGGTGCGGCGGCAGTGTACCTGTTCAGAGCTTGTTGAGGCAGTACCTGCAGCAGGTCCGGCGGCAGTGTACATGTTCAGAGCTTGTTGAGCAGTACCTGCAGCAGGTGCGGCGGCAGTATACTGTTCAGGCTTGTTGAGAGCAGTACCTGCAGCAGGTCCGGCGGCAGTGTACATGTTCAGAGCTTGTTGAGAGCAGTACCTGCAGCAGGTGCGGCGGCAGTATACCTGTTCAGAGCTTGTTGAGAGGTACCTGCAGCAGGTCCGGCGGTGTACATGTTCAGAGCTTGTTGAGAGCAGTACCTGCAGCAGGTCCGGCGGCAGTGTACATGTTCAGAGCTTGTTGAGAGCAGTACCTGCAGCAGGTCCGGCGGCAGTGTACATGTTCAGAGCTTGTTGAGAGCAGTACCTGCAGCAGGTCGGGCGGCAGCGTGCGGGCGCCGGCGCGGCTCAGCTCGAGGTCGCGCAGCGCCGGCAGCGCCGCGAACGCGCCTCCGCCCAGCGATAGCGACCCGCGGTTGTCGTTCAGGCGCACCTGGCGTCACACACACACACACACTCAATACCACTGAGTCCAACTTACTTAATAAAACAGATTATAAATATTGTTAAATTAAAATGTTATAAAGATACGATGTCAGATGTTATGTAAAGTGACGCTGTACTGCAGCGATACCTAATACATAGTCAGTTTGTTGCCCGAAATATAGATTTTTCTATTGAATAAGGGTGACAAACGAGCACATAGTCCACCTGATGGTAAGTGGATGCTGTGGCCCATAGACTACATCTATTCTCGATTAAGGCGACACCGCGAGAAAATGCACCTCCTTTCATCGAATAGTATAGGACTATGACACGACTAACGAAACTGGAGTTTTGATATAAGTAAATTCATGTCTTTATCTTGAATTTTCTTGTTCAAAAACACTATTGTATAATTTTGACTCAATCATAATTATTTGCGATAACACCTCTAAAAAATCACTATAGTTGAAATTACAACAAAATTACTTAATCTATATGCTTCGGGATCACTCAAATACATTCATAACATCAATATTCGTAATTTACTTGCTTATTATTTTGTTTACTTAAATCAATTTTTTTTTTAAATAACCTGAATTCTTAAGATTCTGACAATTTCTAAGCGGTCTTAATCATCGCGGACGCTACCCAATTTTAGACCTTATAACGGCGTTTTTTAAGTTTTTATAGAAATTATGTACTCACTCGGGTCAGTCCGGCGATAGCCCGCTTCAACGGTTTTCGTCTTAAGAATCAAAATGCAGATGCGTCGACACCCCTAAGGTCTAAGAGGAAACGCCTCGTTTCCAGAAAAAATGGACCCCGGTTTTCTACATTCACTATACGAAACACAGCAGTATTGAGTTGCTTTTCACGCTGGTATTCTGCGAGAGGGTGGTCCTTCCACGGTTGAGCCGACTCATTCGTGCTCCAACCATAATGTAGCTGCAACATGGCTCGTAGAATCAAGTTGTCAAGCATGCCGCACCAGCGGGAATCATAATAAATGATGTGTCTATAATGCCACTGTATTTCTGTGGTATAGAAAAGTAGGTCAGTATAGAGAAGACCATTTTTACTGGAAAAAGCTTGATCAAATAAACTAACGCTGACTAAATTCAATTTCGACAGTTTGAAAATGATTAACCCAAATCGCACGTATGGTTATGGAACAGCATCGTCAAAGCAAGGCTATTGGCTCCCTACACTTACTAATGATGAGAGAACAAAACCTTTAAATTATGCAGTCATTTATTCAAACATTACAGCCTATCAAATGTTAACTTCGCCTTCCCAAAGATTTCCTCGTAGGGTGGTTTGTCATTGTTGCCGTGCTTCTCAGGCGGGTTGACAACCGCAATTAGTTAATTATTTTAAGTTGTTGTCAGGGAGATGCTGATGCCCACCACCTGTTACAACTTCCCTCTATCGCTTCTTGCGATGCAGTCCAGTTTCCGCAATTTTGATAAAGCCTATATTAAACATCATCACACACAGTCATCCAACCAATCCTTATCAGCGAATCCTAATAGCTAATGACAATTGATCTAGTGACTCCATTAGAGCCTATAAAAGTCCACTGATGAACATGGGCCTCCCCCATAGAGTATCTCATAGGAGAGATTTCGCCATAGTTACCACGCTTGGCAGGCGTGTTGGCAATCGCAGTTTTTTATTATTTTGGGTTGTTATCAGGAAGGTGTTGCTGTCCATCTCCTGTTTCAGTTTCCCTCTGTCGTCTCTTACGACACCCACCGGATGATATGGGGTAGTTGATATTCTTACACCGACACTTCACGGTAATCAGAGATCGGATCTGTTGACTCACCTGCTCTAAATGCTCGAGTCCAGCAAGCACGGTACGTGGCAATGTCTCCAGCGCGTTATCGTAGAGGTCAAGCTGTTTCAACTGCGGCGTGCTCGCCAGCAGACCATCGGGCAACGAACGCAGCTCGTTGGAGCTAAGACTCAACTGCTGCAGCTGCTCCAATCCTATGAATAAATAGAATAGAATATATTTTAATTAGAATATTTTTTATTTAATATGGATTACATGTAATTCTTATTGATAGTAATTTTTTACTTTTACCACTGGTTCGGAAAAAAGCTTCTGTCCTGGGAAATACTAGCAAGAAACCCAGCGGGACTTTAATAGTCAACATGACTCAATACACTCAGTTTCTCGAATTTGTTCTTTGATGTTTTAGTGTAGTTTTTATTTATTTAGTCGAATTGACAAACTAACTTCCAATCCACTTGTTAAGTGGCTACTGCAACCCATCAACGTCTGAAACCAACTTCAAATAAAAAATATTACAGATTTGTTGTCTCTTTGGAGGAACAAGACAGAATGCCTCAGCAGAAATAGGTAACAAGGTGGTACCTACCCAGGCGGACTCCTGGGCAGAAAAGGAATTGAGTTTTTATCAGTTTCTAAACATATACCACGTTTTACGGGCATAAACTTTTGAAGAAACTTTCTACTACCTCCCACTTTTATGTTCTAATCATCAGTTAGTGAGATTGCTAGCGATCCGCCCCGGCGCACTGGTGATTTTTGGATCTCGACAACAGCGCCGCCTACCGAGTCCAATAGTAAATCTAAGCCATTCAGGGACCCACTCAAAGTTTGAGCGTAAATTTCGTTGTGTTGGTTTGAATTTCAAACCCACACAACGAAATTCGTCAAAATTAGTCCAGCCGTTCAGCGACAAACACACGTACAGAAGAATTATATTATATTTATAGATATTATAACCCTTACTTCTATAAAAATAAACTTAATATATTATAAGCTCAAAACCCTTGCGTTTAGATAATCCAAACTATCGTACTGTTACGTGTGGATTGAGGAAAAATGCCGATTAGGATGAGAATCGGATTTATTCTTCCACACGCTCAGCAAGTATACAATCACTTCGCCAAAATAGCTTCTTCGGTGAGGTCACGTTCGCGAAATAATTGATTCCCAATTCATACTTTTATATCCAACAAAAGAAATGTAGAATATTCCAGGTCAATCCGGATCATTCAAACATTCCGCTCTTTCAATGGGAAAGTACTAAAACACTCGCGATTAATAATATGGCCAAAGGAGACAAGGGTTTTTACTCATAGGCACAAGGGTGCGATTTGCTTGTTCAATTACTTTGAGTATTGTCTATCATACGCCCACACATTTTATTATCTTGACAGAGGACATTGACTTTTATCTTCGGGTACGTTCTCGTGCAACGAACTGCATTACGCAGCTGGCTATCGTAACAGCTATTTAGTAACAATACCTGCAAATTATTTTAATTTCAATATAAAAAATACACCACCTTGTAAAGTATCTTCAGGTAACTCGGTGAACCGATTACGCCAGAGGCCAAGGCGGCGCAAGCTTGTTAGATGCCGAAAAGCGGCAATCGGCAGTGACTGCAGTGCGTCATCTGCCAGTTCCAGTGCCTCCAGTGGCAGGGGTGGCAAAGCTTCCTTCAGCAATAGCCGCCCGTTGTTCAGCGTAAAGTGTTTGAGCTCTGGCAGCTCCGACATGGCTTCTAGTGGTAGCTCCATTTCTTGTCCATCTGCAAGTTGCACTAACATAGTTAAATTTTATATTTCATAATATGTTATGGCAAGTTTTTCTACTGTGGGAGATGTTTATGTCCTGATAGTATCTGAGTAGATGAAGATAAGGAACTGCTAAAACATATGTGATTAAATTTATATCAAAATTACAAGATTTTACATCAACCGTCATCATCTAACTATATACAAGAATCAAGGGTTTATTTTTCTATACGCGAAACAGAACGCTATAGTGTTAGAACGGCATTAGTCACAAAACAGATTTAATTTATGCAAAATTTGTTGTTTTATTACTCCTCTCGACCCGCAATGGTAAATATGTAATAATAACGAATTTCGGTCATGGTGGCTATATTTCGATGACTCGAACGGAGATAGATCAAGCGCAGGACCAACGGCTTTACATGTTTTCCGATGCATGGGGGTGTAACACCGCTAACTTTCTGACTAAGAGTTGCTACTGAGTATTTCTTATCAGAAAAACCCAGTAACTGATTTTGATCCGACTCGGGATTCAAATCCGGGACCTCAAGTGATGATACTGGTAAACGACTGATGATAGTCGCGCTAGCGACCACTAGACCAAAGAGGCAGTCAGTATATGTGTCGTTTACTTTAATGTTAATTTGATTACTAATCGAGCCCGGTGAGGCGCAGCATGGTGAGCGCGCGTAGGCCGCGCACGTGGTTGCGCGCGAGTTGCGAGCGCGGTGGTTATTGTAGCGATATGTAGATATTGTGACTATATAGAATTTGTATAGCCCACTACAGTCCGAAGTGAAAAGCGAGGCGGTTACCATAGAGCAACACGGGCCACCGGCGTAGCGGAGGGGAGTAGCCATATGCCGGCGCAGCGTTCCCCTCTGTCAAGTATAAATCCACTCGGTCCTATGTGTATAATAGAACTAGGTGCAGTCGCACCGCTCACTAAGCTAAATCTAGTTGTGCGACTGAATCGAAGTCCTACAAAAATACCGAAATGTAAAGTTTTTTGCTCCAAAAAGAAATCTGCCACGACTTTACAAAAAGATGGCGTTACCTTTCATATATAAGTAACTTTTAATCACATTATTGCTATTTTATTTCTTTTTGAACTTAAAAATTACAATAATAACGGTAGTCTTGTTTCGGATTTGTTTACCAACACAGGCCGCTCGCCCTCATATAATATGCTGATCGGTCGAACGACTGATTCGAGTCTCTATCCGATTTGTCGCCGTCACCGGGCGATATGTTAATGTATTTGTGTGTGAGAAATTGTTAGTTTATTGTTTTAATGATGAGTTTCTAGTGACAGACAATTGTTTTTGTGTGCGGCGATTTCCCCCCGCAAAAAATGACAGACAGTTCTGTATCAGGGACAACACTATGGCTACTCGTCCAGTCCGTCGGGGTCCGTCGGGGTCCGTGTTGGTCTATGGCGATTACCAACCGAGGTCGGTGAGGCGCAGCATGTTGAGTGTGCGCAGGCCGCGCACGTGCGCGGCGGCGAGGCGCGTGCGCGGCGCCTGCAGCGTGAGGCGCGCGGCCCCGCTCGCGCCGCGCCGCCGCAGCGCGCAGCCCAGCGCCTCGGCCGGCAGCGCGCAGCCGCGCACCAGCACGCTGTGCAGCGCCGCGCCGCCGCCCAGCGCGCCCGCGCCCGCGCCCGCCCCGCGCCCGCGCTCCGGGATCTCCGCGCACCGCAACACTCCACTCTGGAACATATTCACATCCTTATATATCAACCTGCTAAATAACATATGAGGCGGTCTATAATATTATATACAACATCTAACAAAAACCCTGTGGTTCCCGTTAAGTGCACACGTCTTCAGCACAATGGGAGGGACATCAGGCCCACTCGACTTGCTGACGTCCAGGGAGAGGAGTGCTTTGCGAACCAACCGCTGTGTAAACCGCACATCCAGCATGGAGCACTCACACCGCGGGATAGTCGGCGGTGTGTTCCCCCCGTCATCGAGAGTCGAGTTGGACGCAAAGAGAGAGCCTAACAGATCGGCTTTCTCCTTTGCGGCATGGGCCAGTGAGTCGTCCACTCTGTGCAAAGATGGAAGAGATGGCTGACAGAAGTTCCCTTGGACAGCCTTGGCAAGAGACCAGAATGCACGGGTTCCTGAAGGAAGGTGAACTAGCTTCTCGCCAATTCTGCTGATGTGCTCAGAACTTGCCTTGGAAATGACTCTTTTGAAGGACCTAGAGGCGGAATTATACTTATTTTTAAGAGCGCTGGTGTTTACATCCGGAGACGTAGATGTGTCAACCCAGGCCCGGTAGCACTCCTGCTTATAGCGTAATGCTATTTTAGAGGAACGACCAAACCATGGCAGGGATCTGCTTCCGATGGGCATACAGAGGATGGATTAAAAAGTTCCATACCCTGAAGTACCACATCAGTGACAGAATCAGCAACAACGCTGGGATCGTCCGGCGAGAAGCAAACTCTACCCCAAAGGTAGGATGCAAAAAAAGACCACATCCTATCCCAATCGGCCGACCTATAGTGCCAAACACGGCGGCAGCCTGCAGAATACAACCGCGACGGTAGTGTGATGAGCCTAGAGGGGCGTCGACGGAAATTTGATATCCGTCTGGATGAGAGGTCAGCAGAAGATCCAACAGGGAACTTGCGTAGTCCTCCACATTTGGAATCCGCGTAAGCGAAGTAACCAGCTGTGTAAGACCATATGCCAAGGCATATGACTTTTCATAAACAGATCTCCCCGCATGATCAGTTAAACGTGAACAAAGCCATTCGGCGTGGTGGGCGTTAAATCGCCAAGGATCACGATCTCTGCGGATGGGATCTGCTGTAGCAAGAAATCTGTAGCCATTTGGACGTGGTCTATGAGTCGGTCTGTTTTGGCATTACCGCTATGGGACCTATAGAGGCACCCGTATGCGGGGATGGTCGTCGCTGTCTACACGCAGCCATAGAATGGATAGGTCCATACCTTCAAGACTGCCGAGGCGTCGAAAACAGATGTCCTTTCTGACGTATACGCAAACTCCAGCCCGGGGTACAAATCAGTGTTCTAATTTGTACCCCGGCTAGGAGAGATATGAAGTATCAGCCGGAGAGGACACTAGAGTCTCGGTAAAAAAGAGCAAGGCTGGCTTCGCCGTCTCCAGATGGTAGTGGACAGCGTTAAGCTTGGAATGAAGTCCCCTGATGTTGCAAAAATTCACGGATAGCGTGACAGGGGTCGCCTTGGTTTTATTGCTCCGCTTGCCCCGAGCAGTTTTAGTTTTAGGGAAACAAATCAGGAGATGGACAGCAACGTCTTCCTAATAATTACTAAAAATAAAAACAGCGCTTGCCAACCCGTTTTCCATAGTTATGGCAAATATTCCCCTGGGAGGCAATATATGGAGGAGGCCTATATTCAGCAGTGGACTTTATTAGGCTGCAACGGTAATGGTAAGGGTAATAAGGCTTTTTTAACTAAATATATAACAAAAAAGCTACTCACCAAGCACTCAAAAAATATTCCATCACCGTACTCGGTGATGATGACGGCGCCACTAGGTAACGAGCAATTATAGCTCGTTCTATCGGTTTGTTTGATGCAATCGCATTGAGCAGGACAGTTTAACCTGTCATTTGACTCATCTTCTGTTCTCTCCTCGGTAGCTGAACTTTCTTTCTCTTTGTTCTCATTAGCTACCGTGGATTCCGTTACAACATTTAATGCCTGCTCCGTAGGTGATGTTTCGTTTTGCGATATTGACGACGCTTTAAATTTCGTCTCCGTCGGCTGAGTTAGTTCTGTTACTTCTTTAATTTTAGTAAAGGATGTAGATTGTTCAGATGCAGTCGAAAGTTGCGTATCCGAAGGGCTGTCGATTACAATTTGCAAACCGGCTTCCGGTTTCGATGACGCTTCCACCGCCATCGTCACCAGAATCACCAAAGACCACGGTAACAAAATCATCTTCGGTACTACCGTGGCCTGTCCATCATATCTGCAAATAAATATTATCATTTTTTTATAGGATAAGGGTGACAAACGAGCACACAGTCCACCTGGTGGTAAGTGGTTGCTGCGGCCCATAGACATCTACATCAAACAAAATGCAGATGCATTGTCACCCGTGAGGACTAAGATGGAATGCCTCATTTCCAGTAAAAAGGATCTCCGGTTCTCTACACTCACCATACGAAACACAGCAGCGTTAAGCTGCTATTTTACGCTGGTATTCTGTGAGAGCGTGGTCCTTCCCCGGTCGAGCCGACCCATTCGTGCTACAACTATACTACTAATATAGCTGCAACATGGCTCTACCACGTAAAATGTATCATGTTTTTCACAAAATTTGTCAAAACAGTTTTTAATAACAGATCACAATATCACAACAAAGAAAAGTTTCTCTATTGAGAATTCGCAGCTTTGTTTACACCATATTAGTAATACAAACTAGTGGGATGCGGGAAGTAAAGACTGTGTAAGAACCTCCGAAGGAGGTGGAGTTATAGCAGAAATAAGAATTTTTAATTTTTTGGTTTTTTGGCCATTTTGACCCCCTAGGAGTGTAATGAGAACTTTTTGCCCCTATTCCACCATGATCCCCATGACATCCTCTACATGATAGGCTATTCAAACTAACTAGGCCTAAAGTTCGAGTCACCCCCCAACTCATTTCTAAAGTCTTTACTTCCAACTAGTGGGATGTGGGAAGTAAAGACTGTGTAAGAACCTCCGAAGGAGGCGGAATTATAGCAGAAATAAGAATTTTTATTTTTTTGGTTTTGGCCATTTTGACCCCCTAGGAGTGTAATGAGAACTTTTTGCCCCTATTCAACCATGACCCCCATGACATCCTCTACATGATAGGCTATTCAAACTGACTATGCCTAAAGTCCGAGCCACCCCTCAACTCATTTCTAGTCTTCACTTCCAATTATTTCCAATAATGACCAGAGTAACAAATTGTATACCTAAAGACCAAAGTGACAAATTATTTAAAAAATATACAGCAAATAAAGAATTCATAGTTTAAAATGGAACAGAATATTTTTTATTCAAAATAGATTGCAAGAATACTTATTGAAAGTTATTTCTTAGCAATCCTTAGCAGACCATGAAATTTCTTTATGTACTTCTAAATTGTGGCTAGTCGAATTGACACTAATCTTTTACGATTTAATTAAAACTAAATATTACTTCAATTATCTATTAGATATGTTTATTTTTTTAAATGTTTTTATTAACTTGTTTTCGTGTATGTATGTATGTTTGGGTCGAATATAGAAATTGATTTTAAACTAACTTTTTGATGAGCTAGAGACTTGAAAGAAACATAGCTCAGAATCTAACAACAATGCATAATTTTTAATAATTTCACTTTTTACTATAGACATCTAACCTCAAGAGCTCGATTGAGAGGACCTAATTATTAATCTGATTCCACACGTTTTATTGTAATTTAAATAAATATTATGTTCTATATTATTAAACAACGCGCCACCACGTTATTGTGGCTTGAACGACTACGACTGACTAAGATCCATTAATAAGTACTCAGCAGTCTGTCTAACTGTTAAACATCCAGTTTTCCACTAAGATAACGATTTACATTTAAAAAAAATGTTAATTTATTGCAGGTGGTACCGTGACGTTTTGCAAGAGCTAATAATTCGATCTGAGTCACCTATATAAGATTTCTTTATAATATTTAAGTAAAAAATCATATAACTTAATTCCTAAATAATAGTTGCCACAGTTTTACGTGTTTAGTTAAGAAAACATTTTTGTCAACAATTCACAATGGCGACTTCAAATCTCACAATCTATAATAATGTGATTGTTCACTGTAGTCCATCATTTCAATCACTCTTACGTGAACAATTTAAATAAAGATGTATTGTTATCCTTGACTACTATGATGGAATTTCTCGCTTCCAGATTTCTCTTCACTTGCCACTTTCTTTTGTGAATGTATGGTCCTTGTCACAGATGTATCGGACGGACCTAATTAGGGAACACATCCAGTGTTTCGTTACAAAAATAAACCTAATTTATATGCATTTTCTGTTAGTTATTCAGATTATAGGTCTCTGTACAATGCCGTGTCTTAATGGTTAATATTTTGCTTTAATTACGTAATAAGTAATTACTTTAATTTGCGTAAACAACGACCGCGTGGTGGTGAAAGAATATCCCTTTCCCCATATCGTCCCGTCGGTGTCAAGAGACGTCAGACGTAAACGAACCAGAAATGGGTATTAGCGTCTTCGAACTAAAAAAAACTACGGTTGCCAACGCCTGCCTTATCAAATATTTATGGGCAGCCCTATGTTGAACAATGGACTTTTGACAGGCTGCAATGGTAACGGTCTATGTAATTTCGTTTAAGTAATAACGAAAAAGTACTATATGATGTGGCGGCGCTGTCGTCGCACCACAAGCAATACATCGAAGCCTAAATCGCGCTATCAAAGTTCCGAAGCAAAACAGTATATAGAATAGCTCGGAACTACTACTGAGGTTGGCCGCTCCCGGGCAGAACACCTTGCCCGGCGGAGATCTCCTTTCCTTCCACGGGCCACAGTGGTGACCCCGACGTGATCTGAACACGCAACTCCTCGTCATCGTTCTCAGTACCCATTCATTCGCTCCCGAGCAAATATTCAGTCTTCACATCCTGCAAGCCATCTAGCTTTACAAAGGTTCATCGCAGCACTATAATAATGCTTCCTGTTCCTTCAAGCTACTCTCTGCGCTACAGTGTTCGGCACGGCTGGCCTTACTGCTCGCCTCTGCTTCACGGCACTCTCGCAGATTACTTGCATTCTTCTCGACTCACCGCAGACTACAAGGCAATTCCTGACACTTGCACATTCGTCGACATCTAGACTGCACCATCGACCTCCGGTCTGAGCAGGGGTGATGTGGCGGCTGTCGTCGTACCACAAGCGAAAATACATCAAGCCTAAATCGCGCTATCAAAGTTCCGAAGCAAAACAGTATATATAGAATAGCTCGAACTACCACTAGGGCGTTGGCGCTCCAGGCAGAACACCTTGCCCGGCGGGAGATCTCCTTTCCTTCACCGGCCACAAGTACAATAACGAAAATGTACATCGACGGTCGAAAGCGACGGTAATCTGATTAATATTTTATTAACGTCTTTGATTTAAGATCTGCCAACGAATCTATACGTCGAGTCGAAGGATTGTTTCAGTCATTTAGCTAGAGCTAAGCCTTGTCTTAGACTTTAACGGCAATTTAATGTAATATTAATAAAGTTACTCATTATCCTTTTTAAAATCAGAATACAATTAATTTGATTTTAATGGCGCTTAATTATATTTATTCGTAACTTCTGTTATGAAACGATCAACCGACGCGGCCTCGCGAAGGACTGCAAGTAAAGTAAATAAAGTTACACGCTGGGTACGGGTCTCCAAAGAGGGTTTGAGGGCATAAAAAGCAATAAAAACGTCGACAGTAGTAATATTTTTTTATCGTGAAGTCGTTTTTTACCTTATCATCTATACGGAAAAATTATTAATACCTCATACAAATGGTTTTTCCATGCGGTGTTCGAACCCGGAGCCCGCTGCGCCGCCAGCAAAAGGTTGGCACTGTGCCACCCGGCTGTCATAAATGTAGTATAATTTAATGCTAATTAAAAGAAAAAAAAGATGCATAAATAATTTTATGTTGTCCTATAACCTTGTTTAATATATTTAGTTTTTATTTTAATTATATGATATTTAAATTGTTTCGTTAATTAGTTAATTTAAAGAATATTATCTACTAAATGTTCTTTTTTGCAACGCCTGTAAAAGGTTATTAATAGAGATGGGCCGACTATGGTATTTGCCGACTAGCCGACTAAATCGGTCTTCAAATTGCCGATCAGTCGGCCGACTAGTCGGCGATGCCGATCATTTTAATACTAGCCTTTCGGAGGTATTCGGGCTATGTCGTCATCACTCGGCACCCTCGCGAATGCGTAGTGCGTACGAGCCATCGTGCGGCCACGCCGTGCGTGTTGTGATGTGAGCTGTGACGTGTTTTGTTTACTTTTTAATCGCTTTGTGTATATTCACTCTGCCAGTGTCGCCTAGTTAAAATAAATAAAAGAACTGTGTGTTACAAGTCCTGTATTCTTTATATTGTTTATTTATTTGAAAGCTAAATTACTTTCTTAGAAGCCAAACTAATGTTATGTCATAAGATACAATTTACTTTATGTTATAAGACCTGTATACTTTATATTGTTTATTTACTTAAAATCTAAATCATATTGTTTACTTTGTTAGAAGCCAAACTAATTCGATTGTAATATTATATGCTAATGTTTATAGTTTACCATTCCTAATTGTATCTTAGAATAAGTTAACGATAACACCAAGAACAATGTTGTTCCTTATCTTTACCCCACCTTCTAGCTTCCTACACTATTTAAACCAAATCTTTCGATCCCTCAACATAATTCCATTCCCAAGTTCTCTGTATTAACTACTATATTTTAAGTTAGTTTAAAAGTATTAAATAAATTTATTTTTAAAAGAGTTTTTGTCTCTGCCACATAACATGTGTGTGGGGTCGTAAAATGTCGAAAAAAAAATCGCGATGTCCACAACATTCTTCGATTATGTTGAAGGAGAACCGACAAAAGTGAAATGTAACCAGTGCCAGGGAATCATTTCACGTGGTGGTCAAGGTAGAAAAGCGAATACGACAAGTATGACAAATCATAAAATATAAGCACAACGAGTTAATGCCTCAATTGGCAGGTTCTATTAAAATAGTTCGAATGAAGTCCATTTGTCTTCACCTTCTCAATCGCAACCTGAGCCCTTGTCATCGACGCCAGTTCCATCAACATCAGCGAGAGGCGAAGTATACATACAACAAACTATTCAAGATAGTGTAATGGTCCAGTGGTCGCTTCAGGACTCCCGATCAAAAGAAATAAGTGTTGCTATAGGAGAGATGATTGCCTTGGACAACCAACGTCTATCAATTGTGGTTTTATCAGTCTAATGAAGAAGCTTAAACCAAAATATGTACTACCTAGTAGAAAGTATTTGTCAGAAAATATCATTCCCAACATTTATAGAAAGCTAAAACTGAAATACGATACAGTGCTCAGCGCTGCTGCGCTATCCGTAACTACAGATTTGTGGACAAATATAAACAATAAGGAAAGTTTTAAGCTTTACAGCACACTGATTGGATAACGATATGAAATTTCTTCACGCAGTACTACAGATGAAACATTTTCCTATGTCTCACGACGCACATAATATAAAAGTGTGTCTCGAAGAAATTCCTGCCTCATGGAATATAAGTGCAGCCAAAATACACGCTGTTGTGCGAGATAATGGGAGGAATATTGCAAAGGCTATCGATGAATCGATTTTCAAAGCAGTTCCATGTTTTATTCATACTATGCAATTGGCAATCCACGACTCACTTAAAATTGACTATACAGCACAAATTCTTCAAAATTCGAGGCGTATCGTTACTCATTTCAATAATTCAGTACCAGCTCAAAAAAAAACTCAGTACAAAAAGAACTTAATTTACCTTCTTATTACAAGATGTTTCGCCTGTTAGAGCAAAAACGATCCGTTTCTTTGTACGTGACAAAAAATACAGTTGATTTTGAGAATTTATCGACCGAGGAGTGGAAGTTACTCGAAAAATGCATTACGCTACTAAAACCGTTTGAAGAGGTGACGAAGATAATTAGTTCTAGTTGCTCCTCGATATCTGAAGTTATTCCTCACTAAATATACTGGAATAATGTCTGGAAAACTATACAGACGAAGACGTTTCAGAAATTTGGAACAGAATAAATTATTTTCACTTGCAACTTTGCTCTATCCAAGGCACAAATTACAATTTTTTGAAAATGAAAATATTGTATCAGTAAGATCACAGTTTTTGCTGGAAGCCTTAAAGAACAGTATGAGTGATGATGATGACAGCGACCTAAATAACGACGAGACCAATACCCAAAATCCTAACTCCGAAATGACAGCTCATCGCAACTTTTGGGGAGTTTACCAAGAAATGGTTACGCGAAAAGTGCACAATATTGACAACGAAACATCTAGTTTAGCTCACGAACTTCATTATTACTGCACATTGCTAGTCTTAAAGCGAAATGAAGATCCATTTAAGTGGTGGCATGAGAACAGTTCTAGATATCCTGAAATGGCTCGTATAGCGAAAGTATATCTATGTTGTCCCGCCAGCACAGTGTATAGCGAGCGTCTCTTTTCGGAAGCTGGCAATGTATATGAGACAAAAAGGAACCGCTTACTTCCAGATCGCGCCGAAACATTGACATTTTTGCATCATAACGCCACTAATTAAAAAAAAGTTATTTAAGTACTTTTAAGCATTAATTAGCACTAAACATCTTGTTGCCAATTTATTTTAATATTGTACAATGATTCCATCACACTATTTTTATATTTTATTATTCTTAATAAAGACTAACTAAATTTAAAGTAATACTATGGCTCTATGATACCTTGAAAATGTTATTAAGGTACCTATATTATTTTGTTTTATTTGTTATGTATGTGTCATTGACTGATGATACTTAATTACTGACTGGTTCTTAAATTCCTTATAATATGGTAACAGATTAATAATTAATATAATAAAGCGCAGCTAGGTAATTTCATAAAAACAGCTAGCAGCTAGCCTAGCACAGCAGATTAATGAAAAGTATAATAAAAACAATTATTAGGATTAAATGTTGGTGTAATTTTTTTGCTAACCACCGATTATAATCGGCATATTTTGCCGATTAGTCGCCGACTAGTCACCGACTGTAAAAGATGCCGAATAGTCGGCTATACCGACTAGTCGGCGACTAGTCGGCCCATGTCTAGTTATTAAGTTACTAAGTGATAAGTACCATTTGTAAAATATATTAAGAGCATAATGTGCACTTAGTGAGCAAATAAATATATATAGATACTTGAAAACTTGTATGAACTGCTTTCAAGTACCTACAAACTATTTTAAGAACAAATCGATAGTTCACGCTTCATATCGACCTAATTTGATTTTATTATATACAATATTAAAAAAATATAATTAAAAAAAAAAACTAATAACTTACTCTATTGTCCTACTCTCCGTGGTATCGTGCCAAGAACGCTGGCTGCGTTTCCTCGCTGACTAGCTATACTTAGCCTTTGAGCGAGAAATCAACCAGCCCTCTTATCACCAGCAGCAATGCCCAGTCGCGGATAGAGTTCCTTTAGGAACTTCACCGCACGTGGACCCTACGGGCCGATAGTCTCTACAGCAAATGGCACAAATATGTAGTCATCTCTCAGAGACATATTTCATCTCTCAGATCATATTTGCGCCACTTACTCAGTTCAGCTGCCTCTGATACCGCCCCGGCTCTAAACGAGGTACCCTGAGATGAGAGGCCGCCAAAGTGTCTCACAAGTAGCAGCATCCCACACTAGGGCCTCTCTCCCAAGGGACCAATGTCATACCGTCGGGTCTCCTGCCATCGTCTCTAAATATTCCACAAGGCTCTAAAACCGAGGAACATTTATAGAGACAAGAGCCCTTCGGATGACATCGTTCAAATTTGATTTGACATTATTAACATTATTTGACATTATAATGAGAATTAACATTAATAATTTATATTTTTAATTCAATAAAATTGTATCTTCAATATGCTTAAAGTTAAAAATAAAAATAAATATTTCTAAATAAAACGTTACATACGCGTCGCTGGTGTCGAGATCTCATCAAGACGTCACGCGGCAAACGATTTAATTAAACATTCCATTAGATTAATAAACCATGTTCGTGTTTCTCGACCGGCTGGCTGTTTATCTCTGCGCAACCGCAGGTGAAAACGGAAAATCCGTTCCGACTGGGCCAGCACGCGTTTTATTTATGGCAATAACATGATTGGAAGAAAATAGTTACCTTGAATTAAAATTAGAGTTAAGTGTTGCAACTAATAAGACGCTGTGGTACTTAAAGGAGATTCAATTAATTTATCCGGTAACGCCGGATCGCAGCGCGCGTACTACATCGTCCGTTGCTTAAATGAAGTGTGCAATAAAGATTAAAAATACTACTCAAATCATTAGGGTGATTCTCATTCGACTTAGCTCAAATGTACTTAATCTTTCGAAGTGTTTTTCATTAGAACTTTAAGTAATTCTTTAATAATCATAATCATTAATTATTTATTAAATTAGAACGTACAACCTTTTTTTTTCATCTTTATAGCGTATCTAAAGTCTACTTCTACACATAGGGTTTCCCTATAGATTACTTCATACCTTATAATTGCTACACTTGGAAGGCGGATGGGCAATCGCAGATTTTATTACTTTCACTCGTTATCGGGAAGATGCTACTGCCCATCTCATGTTTCATTTTCCCTCTATCGCCTCTTACAACACCCACAACCAACGGGATGATATGAGGTAGTGGATATTCTTACACCTCCACTACACGGCAACATATAGCTGATACTAAAAAATATATAGTCGTTTCTTAATCATTTACACACATAAAACTTAACTTTTATAAACGAATCTGATAGGAAATAGTATTTATTTTTAAGGAATAAAAGATTTTTTAGATTAGACTTTAGTAGATCAACTATGTTTATGAATCACATTAAATTATGTATTTATATCTATGTGGTAGGCCTTCTTTTCTGCCTAGGAGTGGTTTTGGGTAGAGAACCAATGCATGGTGAACAACAATGCAGTATCTGACCATTAGTAGTCAGATACTGTTTGTAGGATACTGTTTAATAGCACATTGATTATAGGTTTGCTGGTCAGACCCAGGGTACTATAATACATAACGTCCGCGCAACCGAAGATATTCAATGGTTGTCGATACAATGAAAACACCAGAATAACAAAATGTATCATAAATGAACATGTTTGCTTGGTTTTGTTTTTAGTTTCTTCAATCTTTTAAAAGCAATTTAAAAAAATTGTTCACTTCTATTCTCTTATAATAAACAAAATGTAACTGAGATAATAGCCTAAATTTGCAATTTGCAGTAAACAAATCCGCGTGACCTTCCGTCGGAGACCTCGAACAAACTTACTGATTGGTTCACGCCACGTTTTTATATTGTTCGCTGAATCTTCACCATTAAAATACTTGTTAACACAGTTAAAGGTATTGTGTATTTCAAAACTTTCCGCACAATCTCCTGAGGAGTCGGTATAACGGAAGATCTAACTCAATTTAAGATCATAATCTTATTTACACAATATTCACTGGCGTCGTACGATTAGAAGCAAAGCTTAACTATATCTGTGAGAAAGGTTTTTATTGTTCCATTAGTAGTATTAATACTCGACAATGGTTATACCAGGCAACGTATATTATTATGGGGTAATAAATTAGATATAGACTCAATTTTTATTTTTATTGGTTTTCATTCATCCTTATCAGTATACTTCGTTTTTTAACGTGGTAGAGCCACGCTGCAACTATTTTATAGTTGTAGCACGAATGGATCGGCTTGACCGGGATAGGATCATGCTCTCGCAGAGTACCAGCGTAAAATAGCAGCTCAATGCTGCTGTCCCTCGGAGACCCTTTTTACTGGAAACGAGGCATTCCATCTCAGTTCTCAGGTGTGACAACGCATCTGCATTTTGATTCTTAATTGAAAATTAATTGTAGATGTCTATGGGCCACAGCATTCACTTACCATCATGTGGACTGTGTGCTCGTTTGTCACTCTTATTCTATAAAAAAACTGTGTTACATCACTCGTTACATTCATCAACCATTGTATACTCATAGTATACTTTGGCCACAGTGTTACACATTTCTATTAAAGATCCATAAAGAACATTTTATGTAATAATATTTATTTGGCAATAGATAAAATAAACTACTCAATTCTTCAGCGTAAATTATATTCTTATTGTGTCCATGGATCTTAACTCCGATGGTTAAAGTCGTTCATACTTACTTATGCCAAAGAATTAATTAAGTGTCACTGGAAGTACCCCAATTTTAATTAAATCTGGAGTGTCGCAAGGTTCACATCTTGGACTACTTTTTGTGGTCTTTATTTATGATATATCGTTCATAATTTGTTTTGCTCACATCGTCCTTATGTTGAAGATTTAATTTAATAAATTTAAAATCTTTAATATTTTTTTTTATAAAGTAATAATTACAATGATCTTAAATTATCTTCTTAAGATTTCTAACTGTTGTAACTGGAATTTAATGCAGTTAAATACATATTAATAAATGGTTTGTTTAAACGTACACCAATAAGAAGAAAATATTTCATTACAACTTGGGGTACGAAAATACGTAAACGTAATGTATCATAGCATAAAACCAATTTTACGGATTTTTTAAATATCTTTTTGGTCCGATCTTTGCAGAACGAGCTTATAGTATATTGAAGTCTTGCAGTAGTTTGCTTGGATTTGGATTTAATTTTATTAATTATGGGATTCCAAGCAGACGGTAGCACTTAGACATCTTCTCTATTGAAATTATGATGTTTTTTTTAATTGCAAATTTCCCTTAGTATAAATCGCTGTTCCTTTGCGAGGATTTGTTGTCTATCAAACTAATGCAATCTTTGGCCGATCTTGAACATATTCACATACTGCAAAGTAATGTATCATCGAAGAACCTAGGCGTAGTATTTGATGAGCAACGAATATTCCATTACTATTACCATTATGTGACCAAAAGAGCACTCAGCATGCTTGACGAGCGACTCGGGATTTCAAACACACACAAAGTTTTATACTACATTATAACAGCTTAGTAAAAGGTATTTTAGAATACTATTCTTTAGTATGGTCTCCCCATGAACTAATTCACTCTGACTGCATCGAATGTGTACAAAAGAAATATCTTAGAATACTATCGAATAAATTTGGTAAAAACATTTTAAAATTACATAAATAAACTTACTAAACAAGAAGATCTACTCTACTTTTATAAAATTTTACATTAAATTCTGAATTCTCTACCTTATTGTCTCTACTTAATTTTAATGCAAGACAAAACGTTCGTAAGCCTAAAATTTTTACTATACAAGTTTATAAAAACTATACTTCGTATTATAGCCCTATAGTTAGAATGTGTGACGGGTATAAAGAAATCACATTTAATGAAATTGGAGCTGGAATTGACGTTTTCGATCACCGATTTGCTGGTTTTAAGAAAAATATAAGTTATGGTAAAATATTTTTAATACGTTGGTAATGAAAAGTAAAGGTACAACCTATATACGTCCCACTGCTGGGCATAGGCCTCCTTTCATTTCTGAGAGGGTTTTAGGGCAAATAAATGTTCGGACTTCATATGTCTTTGAAATATTTTTTATTTTCCATATATGTTTTTACATTTTATTCATTTTTTTTTACAATGTATTCCTTCACAGCCGAGAACGTGGTAAATCGGCACTTAAAATTGCAATTATCAACTTCCTCAATCAGATCGAACCCGGGCCGCTGAGTACTTTTTGACTTTGACTTTTACAGCGAGCGTTTAGCCCCTGAGCTACCACGGTACTTTAATACGCGTGTATACCTACTTATGCATTTAAACTTTCCTTGTTGTCTAAATTTAATTTTTACTTGAGAAGTGTAATGAATCATTATACTACATTGTTATGTATCCACGTTCTTGCTTATAATAATCACTTGAAAGTAAATTTTAATATTTAGTTGAAGCTGTCATAAAACGATTTTATTTTTTTATATAGAATAATGGTGACAAACGAGCACAAGCACGCCACCTGATGGTAAGTGGGTGCGGTGGTCCATAAACATCTACATCTATCCTCAATTACAAATCAAAATACAGATGCGTCCCCTTTTAATCTGTTGTGTGCGCCTAAAATAAATAAATATGTACTTCAATTAACCACATTAAATCAGCTGTTAAATAAGTAGGTAGTTAATTAGAGGATAATTGAACAGTCATACACGGTTTTTGAGTTTCGCATCATTTACCATTACGCTAGAGTCGTTTAAAAATCATAATTTGTGATCACTACTTATCAGCGCAAACCGCCAACCCAACACACGTGTCACAATGACTTGTTTACAATAAATCACTTCCCAAGTAAGGGGAAAACCGTATTCTCAAGTTCAAAAAACGGCGCGACCTTTTGATTTTAACTTTACCACATATTGTTAATTAAATTAAATATTTTGTCCGAAATTCACAAGACTCAGGCGGTCAAGAACAAAACGACCCATCGCATTATATTGAATAGATCTGTCGTTCAACCAGTAGTATGAAATAATATACAGCATCTCTTTAGTCAACGTTGTAGTGAGCGTTTTTTAGTGATCTTTTAGATTGCGTGCGCGTAGGACCAGTTTGTCTTTATCTGTTCTCGGAACCAAAGAGTAGGTATATAATCATTAATCACACAATAATTTTACTCCGAGCGACAGCAGCGTAGTACTCACTGTCGCTACATTTCGAACTCAAGGTTATTGCGAACGACACGAGCATGAGGAAATAGTAAAAATTATAAGTCTCTTGTTAGGGTGATGTTACTCATCTCAAAGGAAATTACCACTTTTTAAAAAAAAACGTTACCCCACACTATGATTTTCTCCTGTATCGCGGAAGCTTTACAAACATAAATTGCACGAGGACACGGAACAATTATTTGTAGGCCATACAAATACTTTTTCCGTGCGGGATTCGAACCCACGGCCCCCAGCGCCGCAACTAATTGCCAAGCCACTGCGCCATGGAAACGTCTAACTACCATTGTTTTTTGAATTACCACGACTATAATGATGTGATTAATAGTAGTGACATTTACTTGTATTGTAATGTAAACTTACGTTACGCTTTAAGCTCTAGTAGAAGTACGAGTGCAGTTTGGATCGACTCGACCAGGGACCAGAGTGAAATAGCAGTATAATACTGCTGTGTTTAGTGTGGAGAGTAATGAAACCGAAGACCCTTTTACTAAAAATAGGCAATCCATCTGAGACTTCAGTGATTTTGTAACCGAGAATAGATGTAGGTGTTAATGAGACATATTATCCACTTATGATCAGCTGGACTGTGTGGTCAATTGTTACCCTTACTTGTACGAGCGTGACACTGAAAGTTCTTAGAAAATCAAAAACTGAACAAACTAGCGAGTTATTAGTTTTATTATATTATTTCAAAATGGTGTCCACTTATTAATCATTCGCATCCGATGGAACCACTGAGAGCACTTTGCCCTCGTCCTTAGGGGTCTCTTCGACGGCATTTTGAAACGGCACTGCTTCCTCAAGTCCATAAAACGTTTTCCTCGAAGTTTTCTTTTATTTTCGAAATAAATAAAAATCGCAAGGTGCGAGGTCGGGGCTATAGGGCGGGTGCCCCAGTAATTCCACGTCTGACGTCGCCAAGTAGTCGATTGTTTGCTTGGCGGTGTGCCACGAGGCGTTGTCGTGGTGAAGGACGATCCTACTGCGAGGTCATTTCAACCGAACTTTTTCCAAGACAAGTGGCAAACAATTGCAGTAACTGTTTTTTGATCCTCTAAAACAATTGTTGCGTAATGACCTGTCCTTCCGAAGAACGAGGCCACCATATTTTTTCCCACGCTTCGACCTCTCTTCACTTTGGTTGGCAACTCCTTGGAAGGAAACACCCAGACAGCAGACTGTTTCTTAGTTTCAGGATCATAACAACAAATCCAGCTTTCATCACCCGTAAGTATGTCGAACACAGCGTTTGAGTCACCTCCGTTAAATCTTTGAACCATTTCGACACCAATCAACACGATGGGTTTTGAGTCTCTGTCAAATTATAGGTATCCACCGGGCACAAAGCTTCCTAACCACTAAATGTTCATGGAGGATTTTGTGCACTTGACTCATACCGATGCCTAAGCTTGTCCGAATCTGCTGATAAGTCTCTATCATGTGCCGCACAATACTGATTTTATCTTCAGTCGTCGCCGTAGAAGGCCGTCCCTCACGCAGATCATCGGTGAGATTAGTGCCGATCACGTTTAAAGTCATTAAACCAGTTGCAAACAGTGGCACGAGATAGGGCTTTATCGTGAAAGGCCAATCGAAGTCTATCATAATTTTCTTGTTGACTTAAATGACATCGAAAGTCATAAAACATCATTGTACGAAAATTTTCTCGCGTTAAATTCATGCTGACGTGACACAGACAATTTTGAATTTGCCGCCAAATCGTCAACAAATGACAAATTAATAAAATACATACACGATAATATTGGCAAAGAGTTCGAATTTGAACTTATTTTTTTATTATATCGTTTACAAGTGGCCAGTTCTAAAAACTTTCAGTGTCGCCCTCGTATAAGAAAATCACCAGTTCAGTCAGTTAACACACCATGTTGACCACGTCAGCTGGCCAATTTTTTTTATAGGATATGGGTGACAAACGAGCACATAGTCCACCTGATGGTAAGTGGTTGCTGTGGCCCATAGACATCTACATCTATCCTCGATTACGTATCAAAATGCAGATGCGTTGTCACCCATGAGGACTAACATGGAATGCCTCGTTTCCAGTAAAAGGGTCCCCGGTTCTCTACACTCACCATGCGAAACACAGCAACGTTAGACTGCTATTTTACGCTGGTATTCTGTGAGAGCGTTCTCCTTCCCCCGTCGAGCCGACCCATTCGTGCTACAACTATACTACTAATATAGCTGCAGCATGGCTCTACCACGTATCATAACATAATATATCATAAACACAGTTTTCGACGATGCCGGCGACTTTCGAGGTTTCAAGTAATCATAAGCTATCAACTGCGTGTGATATGTCAAAATGGTGCAAATGTACGCGCAAACACAGAGCCACGATGAGATCAGCAGGGCTAGCATGGGCAGGAGACAATGTTTATCCCCTCGCTTAGTTTTATCCACCCTTCGAGCATGGGCATATATAATATCCAGAGTAGATAAAATGGGAGATAGCATTAGACTTAGATAGATTTTTTGTATGAATTTTATATTAATCCCACGTCCAATGAACTAGGATAAAATTGTCCCTTTCAAATGTCAAAAAAGCATAATTTTTATGTGTGCTTGTTCATCACCCTCACTGTAGAAAAAGAAAATAGTTTTATCTGGTAAAAACAAAACATTTTAATTGGGATTATTGGCTGATTAGTAACTCCTACCCACTACGGTGGCATCTTGGTGGCATGTGTGACATCATACAAATTATGGCATTCCCACGTTGTGGTCTGATAATACGTAATAATAATAATTTCATCTGGTTGGGTTTTATTTATTTATGTATTATTTATTTATTTATGTTAGTATATTAAATATATATTTATGTTTATTTATTATTTCCTTTAAAATATTTATTCAGCCCAACCAGATGAGAATACTATATAAATACCCCAATAATAATATTCTTTATAAAAAAATAGGAATGCTACAAAATTTTAATATTAATGTGTTATCCCATAGAATAAATTTGGCGCGGAATTGCCCAACATTCAGTAAAATACAGTGCCAAAAATAGCTTAAACCTTGTCGACTTGACCTTGACTCGTACGAGATAAACTGTATTAAAAAGTCCGTATATATACTAAACATATTAGCAAAATACCTACCTATACTCGAAATAAATTTGAAAATAAATTACTGCGCAGTTATGTTGCAGATGTAGAGGCTTCACTTAATGTTTACTTAATTTTGTTGTAGTTGTAGAGGCTTCACCTGCAATCTATGCTTATAAAATTGTTAACTTCACCAACTGGTGGTTTCATACTAATCTCCGATTACGTCAAGACTGATATTTACGTGAGACTACTTAGTTGGAATGCTGTGGACAGCAGGACGGGGTTGTCGAGATCTATTAAAACTTAGTGGTTATAATATATATTGATCATTATAACTTTCGCCGTCGCAGTGCTTACACATCTTTTAATTAGGTAGTATGAAGTATGAACCACCATATTGTAATTCAGTACATTGAGAATATCAATAGACGCTTTATTGGACGAGTACAAAAATTTGGCGCTTAGACTTATTACTTCATATTTAAGTAACAGAACTCAAAAGTCGTGATCAATGGTAAAGGTTCCTCCGGATCGGTAGTATCAATGGGCGTTCCTCAGGGCTCGATTCTTAGCCCATTTTTTTTTATAGAATAGGGTGACAAACGAGCACACAGTCCACCTGATAGTAAGTGGTTGCTGTGGCCCATAGACATCTACATCTATCTTCGTTTGCGAATTTACATGCAGATGCGTTGCCAGCCGTGAGGACTAAGATAGAATGCCTCTTTTCCAGTAAAAGGGTCTCCGGTTCTCACATTCACCATACGAAACACAGCAGCATTAAGCTGCTATTTTACGCTGGTATTCTGTGAGAGCGTGGTCCTTCCCGGTCGAGCCGACCCATTCGTGCTACAACTATACTATTAATATAGCTGCAGCATGGCTCTACCACGTAAAAAGTTCCTGTTCTTAATCTATATTAATAACTAACCTTATCTTTTAGAGGACAATCAAGATATAGTACAATTTGCTGATGATACTTCTTTTATTATCGAACTCAAACGGCAGTCAATTAATTATGATATAGTGAATAATGCTCTATCGAAATTAGTACACTGGTTTAACGCCAACAATTTGCTCTTAAACGGCAATAAGACAAAATGTATTAAATTTACAATACCTAATGTAAAACATTCGAATACCAATGTGCTCTTAAATGGGGAGGAGTTGAGTCTTGTGGATACCACTGTTTTCTTGGAATTAATATTGACGCTAAACTTCAATGGGGCCCCCATATATCTAAATTAGCAAGTAGACTTAGTTCTGCAGCATATGCTGTAAGAAAGATTAGAAGTCTCACAGATGTTGAGACAGCTAGATTAGTGTATTTTAGTTACTTTCATAGCGTAATGTCTTATGGAATTTTGCTATGGGGTAATGCGACTGATATTGAAGCCATATTTGTTTTGCAAAAGAGAGCCGTACGAGCGATTTATAACCTAAATTGTAAAGAGTCCCTCAGAGAAAAATTTAAAGAAATAAACATATTAACTTTGGCATCGCAATATATTTATGAAAATGTAATGTATGTACATACAAACATAAATAGCTTTAATAAGAATAAGGATGTTCATACTTTAAACATAAGGAACAAACATAAACTTGTAATGCCAGTTACTAGACTCCACAGAATCAGTAATTCATTTATGGGGCAATGTATACGCTTTTACAACAAAATCCCAGAACATGTTCAAAGTTTGTCAATAAACAAGTATAAAAGTTTTATTAAAGAAAAACTGTACAAAAAGGATTATTATAATATCAAAGAATACATGAATGAAAATAACCCCTGGGAATAAAGTGATCGCCACCTTGCTGGTTCTATGAAAATTCATTTATAAATTGTATAAACAAAATTATTGTTAAGTGAAATATGTTTAAAAAATGTCCCGCTGGGTTTCTTGCTGGTTCTTCCCAGGACAGAGGTATTTTTCGAACCAGTGGTAAATAAAAAATGACTTTCAATAAGTATTATTATGTGATCAATATTGAATAAATCATTCATTCATTCATTCATTCCCACAAAAGATAAATTAAAATCGATACTAGGCGCAAACACATTATATTATTATGAGATGTGCTCATTACATATAATATATAATAGTTGAGGTGAAAGAATACTCACTACCCCATATCGTCCCGTGGGTGTCGTTAAAGGCGACAGAGGGAAGGCGAGAAACTGCTGTTGCCAACCCGCCTGCCAAGCGTGGCAACTAATGCAAAATCCCACCTATGACGCAATCTATGGGGGAGGCCAATGATCAACCGTCGACTTTTGATATGTTGTAATGGATGGAAATTATTACACATAATTATAGAATTCGTAACGATGATATCCTTAGCAGAACCAGAGCAACTGACGTAGCCCAACGGATCGGTAAGCTGAAGTAGCAATTGGCCGGCCATATAGTTCGACGAACTGCCAACCGATGGGCAAAAAAGATTTTAGAGTGGCAGCCTCATACCGGTAAGGGGAGTATAGTGTGACCCCCTTCTAGATGGAGTGAAGACCTAGTAAGACATGTAGGAAGTCGATGGATGCAGGTGGCTCAGGACCGTGCTTTGTGGCATTACTTGAGGGAGGCCCACGTTCAGCTGTGGGCTTGTGAAGGGTTGTAATGATGACGACGATGATGATGATACCATTAAACAGGAGGATAGGTACATAAAGATAGTTATTAGTGATTGAACATTCTCTTTGTTATGACAATATAAACAATAAACAAAACCCTGTTATCTGCATGTTATTTTCTGATAGCTTGAAATAATTCTCATCAACATGTACACAGTCATAGCCATGCACAGTTAGTTCGTGGCCAGAGCTGAAAAAAATAACAAATCGAATAAATAGTACTTTATTTTCACCCGTTGTACTTTATAGCTTAGAAAAGTATAAATACTTTACTTGCTCAAAAAAGATAGCAAACCTAAAGAGCTATAGTAACTCAGAGAAGAAGCGCTCGCATTTAATTCTCATAATATTTTATGACATAGTTTGATCCCATAGAAATTTTAAATCACGTTGTTTTTCTTTATAGAATAAGGGTGACAAACGAGCACACAGTCCACCTGACGGTAAGTGGATACTGTGGCCCATAGACATCTACATCAATCCTCGATGAAGAATCAAAATGTAGATTTGTTGTCACCCCTGAGGACTAAGATGGAATGCCTCTGATAAATGTCAAAGATTTAAACAATAACCACGGAAATATGACGTCTGCCACTACATGTTAGCCTGTCCTAAAACCGTTTTAAAAATTACAGGAGCTCGTCCAGCTGAAATATTATAGGCTGTTACTGTACCTACTTTACTTCACCCATATAACTCTCCTTTATGTTTGCGAAATTCGCAGAATTGTGCACTATATGATGTACCTACTAGTTCAACTCACACGGCTTCTTTATGTGCTGTTATCAGCATGTGCGAAAGTAAATAATAATTGTCTGTCAGATACGAGTTTATAAGTATAGCAGTAACTTGCTTTTATACAAGGTTATTTGTTATTCAAGTCAGGATGACGAACGAGCACACTTTCGAAGGTTCACCTAGGTAAGTGGATGCCCTGGCTCATAGACAACTATTATCCATCCCAACCTATAAAGGTTCACTATTGAACATAGGCTTCCCTCATAGATTGCCTCATTGGGGTGATTTTTCCTTAGTTGCCACGTTTGGCAGGCGGGTTGGCAACCGCAGTTTACATTATTTTGAGTTGTTATCAGGAAGATGCTGCTGTCCATCTTCTGTTTCAGTCTACCTCTGTCGCCTCTTACGACACCCGCGGGACAATATGAGATAGTGGATAGGCGTGTTCTGGATAAGCTTTACTCTGACATTGTGACCGCTCTCCAAGACGCTGCGACTTTGGCGAGTCGGGGAGGCGCGAGTAGGGACGGGGGTTGCCCGCGCATAGCTGGGTGGAACAAACACATCAGTGAAGCTCACAAAGAGGCCAGATCTAAATACAATGACTGGGTATTGTGTGGTAGACCCAGGTCAGGTTTTCTTTACAAAGAAATGTGTGATAGAAGAAGAGTGTTCAAGTCCCGATTAAAATGGTGCCAAAATCGTCAAGACCAAATAAAGATGGACGCTCTTGCTGTGAAACATAGCAAAGTAGTTTTTCGCGGCTTCTGGAAGTCCACCAGTAAAATAAATGTACGGCCTGGCCTTCCTGTGTGCGTCGATGGCATGAACAATCCCAAGGAGATTGCAAATCTTTTCAAGAGCCATTTTTCTGTAGTCTCTGTTGAATCCGGTAGTGGAAGTGTTCAACACTGACCTGGACACACAAACAGTGGGGACTAGTTTTCTGGCAAAAAACGTAACTAAAGCTATAGGTGATATGTCAGGAGGCAAGTCCCCGGGACATGATGGACTTAGTGTTGAGCACTTGCAACATGCCGGATACTCACATAGCTAGGGTCTTGGCTATGTTTTACTCTCTGTTTGTGAGCCATTCCTACCTGCCCGCGGATTTCATGAAAACCGTGGTGGTACCTATAGTGAAGAACAAAACGGGTGACTTGACTGACAAGAGTAACGATCGGCTTATTTCTCTTGCCACCGTAATTGCAAAGGTGTTTGACGGTTTGCTCAACACACAGTTAAATAAACATGTAATGCTCCATGATAACCAGTTCGGATTTCGTCCTCGGTTATCCACTGAAAGCGCCATATTGTGTCTAATGCAAACCGTCAAATACTTCACTGATCGTAGGACGCCCGTGTACGCGTGCTTCCTCGACCTATCCAAGGCCCTTGACCTGGTGGCATATAACCTGCTGTGGGACAAGCTGCAAAGCATAGGCTTGCCACAAGAACTTATCAGCATGCTCCAGTACTGGTACGCAAACCAGTCCAATAGTGTCAGGTGGGTGGGGGTAATGTCGGATCCGTATCAGCTTGAGTGTGGAGTCAGGCAGGGTGGCTTAACATCACCAACCCTATTTAATCTATATATCAACGGGCTGATCGTAGCGCTTAGCAGTCAGCATGTCGGCTGCCACATTGAAGGTGTTTGTGTCAATAATCTGAGTTATGCGGACGACATGGTGCTGCTGAGTGCGTCGGTCTGCGGCCTGAGGAAGCTGATACTGATATGCGAGGAATATACATGTGGCCACGGATTATTATATAATGTCAGGAAGAGTCAATACATGATCTTCGAGGCCGCTGGTGCGAAATGTCCTGCTAATATACCTCAAATAAAATTAAATGGTGTACCCCTGGAAAGAGTTAAACAGTTTCAATATCTGGGGCATTTATTCACCGTCGACCTGAAAGATCACGCTGATATGGATCGGGAACGGAGGACGCTGTCTGTCAGAGCTAATATGATCGCTCGTAGGTTTGCGCGGTGTTCAAAGGAGGTTAAGGTTACGCTCTTTCGAGCGTTCTGTACATCGCTCTACTCGTGCAGCTTAAAGGGCTAATTACAGTAGGAAGAGTTCCAGCGTCGTCCGCGTCCAATACAATAATGCGTTTAGGGCGGTGATGGGGCTGCCTCGATTTTGTAGCGCCTCTGGTAAGTTCGCGGATGCGCGCACCGATTGTTTCCATACCACCATGCACAAGCGGACCGCGTCTCTCCAGCTCCAACACTGTCCTGGCGATGATCGCGGAAAGGTTAGACTGCTATATTACCCGGCATTGCTGCGACAGACATATCGCAGTACAGTTGCCTCTGAGAAAGTTTTGATTGATCTCGTCTCCTGACTGATAAAAGTGTGTTTTAATTCTGTTATTTATGTATTAATTTTATTTTATTATATTATTTTATATACTGACATTACTGCTAATTGAAATTGACTAGATTTATTACTTTAAAATTGTTATTTTGTTGACATTGATTTATGTATTGTATATGTATTGCTAAAATTGTAGAAATTGATTTTAAATTCACTTATCGCAGTACAGTTGCCTCAGACAAAGTTTTAATTATTGAGCTCGTCTCCTGACTGATAAAAGTGTGTAATTCTGTTATTTATTAATTTATTTTAATTTAATTTAATTTAATAAAGTATTAATTTAATTTAATAAAAAAAATAATTAATTAAATAAAATAAAGTATTAATTTAATTTAATAAAGTATTGATGAAGGGTATGAATCTTGCAATACCACCGAAAAAATACCGTACGAAGAAATTGTCTGTAGTGTTGAGGATTGTCTGTTTAAGAATAATATCGGTAAGGACGATTTAGAGGCCATACGTCAAGACATTTCGTCCTTGTTACGTCGAAGTTCAGCGCCGAAACTAAATCTCCCCAAAGACGAGGTTAAAGCGTTGTACAACTTACGCAACAGACCAGAGCTCACGATTCTCCGCGCGGATAAAGGAAATGCTACGGTAATAATGGACACATCAGACTATAATTTCAAAACACAACAACTTTTATCGGACGTAAGTACATACAAAAAGGTCAAAATAGACCCTACAACTAATACACTTAAAACAACTACCGACTTGATAAAGAAATACGCCGAAAAATTAAATCTCGACGTGAATTCGACAATACCATCATGTGCCAAACCACCGAGGTTGTATGGGTTACCGAAAATATACAAACCAAAAGCTCCACTACGTCCCATAGTAAGCCAGATCGATTCACCAACTTATAAGTTAGCTCAACACTTGGCAAAAATATTGTCACCACTGAGAGGACACACCAGAGCACACACGAAGGATTCCTACCATTTTGTTAGTGAGATAAAAGACCTACATCCCGCTGACAATGAAACTATGGTCAGTTTTGATGTTCAGTCACTATTCACATACTTACCTATTGAAGACTGCATCTCAATTGTAACTAAGAAGCTAGAAGATAACAACATACCTACAGAATATGCAATATTACTTAAACACTGCCTCACATCTATGGAAGGAAGAGTTCTACAAGCAAGTAGATGGTGTGGCGATGGGCTCACCTTATCTCCCATAGTCACCGACATATTCATGGAGGACTTTGAGGAGAAAGCCCTTCTTACTGCTCCTGTATATCCAAGATTCTACAAGCGGTACGTAGACGACACTTTCACAATTTTACCATCTGACAAAATAACTGCATTTTTAGACCACCTTAATTCCATAAACTCTAAAATACAATTCACAATGGAGTTAGAGGCAAACAATTCTTTAGCTTTCCTAGATGTTTTAGTCATCCGAAATCCTGATAGCACTATTGGTCACACTGTGTATAGGAAAAAGATCCATACCAACCGATATTTAAATGGTGAATCGTACTATCATCCATCACAGTTAGCTACCGTGGGAAAATCTTTGTTTCAGAGAGCACGAGGGATCTGTGACAGAAAACATCTGGCCGCCGAGCTTCAGCACGTCCAGCAAGTATTGCAAGACAACAAGCTTCGGGTCCCGCGGCTACGTCACAGTGACCGAGTGAAGCCGGCCACAGTCGAGCGTGTGCCTGCTGTACTACCCTATGTCAGAGGAGTCACAGACAAGGTTGGCTACATCTTGAAGCGAGCTTATATTAAAACATACTTCAAGCCGTTGAAGAAGATAAGTCAATTTTTACCATCCGTCAAGTGTCATATCCCTCTACAAGATGCAGGAGTGTACAAGCTGGATTGTGAATGTGGTCTCTCTTACATAGGACAAACAAAAAGATCTATTAAAACCCGCGTAAAAGAATATATAGCTGACTTGAAGCACTGACGTTCCGGGAAGTCTGCAGTGTGTGAACATGTTCAAGATCGTCCCCGCCATTACATTAGATTTGATAGACCACAAATCCTCGCAAAAGAACACCGATTCCTACCAAGGATGATTCACGAGGCTATTGAAATTAAAAAACATCCTAATTTCAATAGAGAAGATGGATGGGTGCTGCCATCTGCTTGGGATCCTATAATTAATAAAATTAAATCCAAACCCAAGAATACCACTGCAAGACTCAAGATACTGTAAGCTAATTCTGCGTAGATCGGACCAAAAAATCATATTCAAAAACTGAAGGTAGCAGGGCTAACTATGACATCGGGACGTCAAACACCTCAGTCCCCCCCATGACCATGGGTGCTGTAAAGCACCCGAAACGTCGGGAATTAAAAATTTAAATTAAACTCGATAAAATCCGTAAAAATTAGTTTCATTTAATTTCATTTCATTATATTATTTTATATACTGTCATTACTGCCTATTTACATTGACTGGATTTATTATTTTAAAATTGTTATTTTGTATTGACATTGATTTATTTATTGCAAAAATTTTGGATATTGATTTTAAATTCATTGATTTTATTGGATATAGGTGTAATTTGCCTGAATAAAGATGATTATTATTATTATTATTTACTGGTAATTACATAAATAATTGGTTTACTATATAACAGATTTTTGAGACTTTAAATTTTAATTTAAACACAAACGTCTCATTTCTAACAAGATTTTACCATCTTTTAAATTTATCATTTAGATATTTTTAAAACGTTGTAAAATGTATGTTTTATTAAATTTGTAAAGCTATTATAATGTTACATTTCTAACATGCAAACCTCTAGGGGTTTATCTACGCTAGAGTAGTAGGTATGTAGTTATTACATGACGCTTGAGAGCCGATTTTTCAATCCTAAGAGAAATACAGACTGCAGATTTATTCGGCAGGTAGCAAACAAATGATTTTTATAATCGTCTCTTTATTGGCGAATAACTTGACTACCTGAGGAATAAAATATTTCTGTCCTTTTGACGACCAGATAACCAGATAGTCGAAAGTTAGTTTCATTCGATGATCGATGACGTTAAACATTTTACTTTTATAATTTTTAAATTTTGCGTTTATTACAAAGTTAAGTGTTGTTGTTATAAATATTTTTGAAAGAATTGGTGACCTGGTAATAGAGGAAAAGGTTCTGATAAATCAATAATCAGTCCACCTGAAAGAAAAATAAGAGTTGTCAGATCCGGTCCCAATTACCATACTAGAATAGAATAGAGTGGAATATTTTGTTTCAGTATAGATTACATAATATTGAAAGCCAATTTTTATTTACTGGTTTAGAAAATATCTCTGTCTTGTGAAGAACCGAAAGACGCGGCTGGATTATTTTTAGGCATAAAATTTTACAATCCAATACACTAGGCCTCACTAGAGTCAACTGCTCCCCATTGAAAAATACATTAATATTCAAATATTTAACATAAGCTACTGTATTTTATACATTTTATTTTATTAAAAACCGTTTCAAAATACATTTCTACATTCACATCGTTTTTTTTTAAATAATAGGGGGCAAAGGACCCAAAGAATTCTTACTATGTCGGATTCAAAAGAATTTCATCTTCTAGTCAGAGCTATAAAAGAGTCTATGTCATATTTACTTTCCATAAAAATAGATAAAATCGGGTACAAAACATAAAGATACCTAAATCTCCAATCATTTATAGGTACAACAAATAACGGTGTTATGGTTAGATATGTCTGTGGCACCGAATAATTGAATCTCAGCAGTATCGAAAATTTGCCACACGTTCTCTTTTCTTTCATAACATTGGATTAGGTATATAATATTGAACTACAAACAATAACACGAGCGTAAAACAAACTACACAAACAATAACTTGGAAATATAACCTCGAACTTAAACTGCCACTTGATAGTGATATTTATGCCTCACAGAATTTTTTTTTTTATAGGAGAGGGGGCAAACGAGCATGCGGCTCACCTGATGGTAAGTGACTACCGCCGCCCATGAACAACTGCAACACCAGGGGAACCAGAGGAATTGCAGATGCGTTGTCGGCCTTTTAAAAAGGAGTAGGCTCTTTTCTTGAAGGTCCCTAAGTCGTATCGGTCCGGAAAAATCGCTGGTGGTAAACTATTTACTAATAGTTAGGGGAAACTATTTACTAATACTACAAGGAAGTTGTGCGAGGAAGAAAACATCTTCTAAATCGCACAGTGGTGGACCGTCAATCATCCAGATGGTGTGGATGGTATCGGGATTTCTGCCGCGATGTGCGTTCGTGAAATTTGGTGGCTGGGATTAATCCGAAAATTCCTCAGAGCACCCCCGTGGTAAATGCGAAAGAAAATGCAAAGAGATGCAACATCTCTTCGCAGCGCCAATGAATCGAGCCGATCGGAAAGGACTCGGTCGTCGACGATTCGAGCCACTCTGCGCTGGATGCGGTCAAGTGGAAGGAGCTGGCACTGGGGAGCCCCAGCCCAGAGATGGGAACAGTATTCCATGTGAGGCCGAACCTGCGCCTTGTAAAGTTGCAGGCGTTGTGCCGGCATGAAATACTGTCCCGCTCTGCTGAGCACGCCAAGCTTTTTAGAGGCCAATTTGACCTTCACTTCCAAGTGACCACGAAACTGCACGTCACTCGATATGTCGACGTCGAGGATTCCAATACTGGCTGAGGCAACAAGGAGAGTGCCTTGAAACTGAGGAGATACAACAAAGGGGTTCTTTTTAGCGGTAAACGCGCAAACTTGTGTCTTCTGAGGATTAAACTGGACTAGATTTAGTCGCCCCAATGGAGACTTTGTTCAGCAAAGACTCGACTTCAGACACAAGTTCGTTCCGGTACTCGGCGACGTTTTCCTGAGAAGTATTGGCACGGCCGGTGTATAGAGCATCACCAGTGCTGTCATCCGCATAGCAATGAATGCTACCGGTTTGCAACATATCATTGATATGCAGAAGAAACAGCGTTGGTGATAGCACGCAGCCTTGTACAACATGCACCGTCTACAACGACCTTGATGCTCCGATCTGCAAGAAATTGTGCAATTGGATCACCAGCAAATTAAATTAGTCCTGCTGCAACGTTTGTATAATATGCAATAGGTATTTTTATTTCAATAAATCGGTTACAGAGCTATTTGTGAATTAATGACAATTAAAAATTGATAACCAATTTATCGATAGTTAATTAGTGAAATAATTAATTGTATTTAGTTTATAAATTTTATTTTTAAAATAGTGTAAAACGTTGCCCCACACTAGCATTTTCTCCTGTAACGTGGAGGCAGTTTCACACATGAATTGCAAAGGACACATCCAGACTCGGAACAATTATTTGTAGGCCATATAAATACTTGTTCCGTGCTCACTGCCCGAGCTTTGTCTGTCTGTTGTCAGACTGTCTGTGGTAGCTTAACATTAGTCTGTGATAAGTAACTTTTACTGTCTCAATGAGTATATCCTATGTTATTTAAACACTGACCTGTCCGAAAATAATCCATTTATATTTTTGCACTCACGCCGACTGAGTTTCGAACCTGCAACCCGCCATGTAGATAATACAACCCACACAACACAACAGCTCTCTATTAAAAACCAGTAGACTTTTCGCTACATCGGTAGGCGGAATTGCGATCCAAAGTCTTTCCCTAGTCCCAATTACTCTCGGAACTATAATTTAGGTTACTGATCATTTTATGGTTTATATACAATGTTTTATGTAAATAAAATATTATTATTATTATTATTATATGCTTAAAAAAGTTAAAATTTAAGAAAATGCCCTAATGATTAGTCTCTGTAGCAACGGCCAGCCGAACCATTCGTGTTACAATCATAATATAGCTGCAGCGTAACGCTGCCACGTTCAAATTCACATAGTAAATAACCTCTGTAATTTATATGTATTTCATTAATATTATTTAAAATTCTACATAATGAGGCTTTGCTCCAGGATACTACGGCTTCGTCTTGTGTAACAGCAGTGTTGCCCAATGCACTAACGGGCGACATTCACTTTGCTTGTTTGAAGGCAATGCGGAGGCTGCTTCTATAAACTTGTGTAATACAATCGCTCCTAAAGTTTTGCGATAAGGTATAAATTTGCTGATCGAATACAATAGACCAAGTTTATCGACATTAATTTGGTTGTGTTTATAACAATAGCAGCCAAATGAGACACGGTCTACTTTGTTTCATTAAGGCATTGATACGTATTATAAAGCGTATAGTGTACTAAATAACGTAACAGATTGCGTCATCATTGAGAGTGCTATTATTAGGTAATAAATGTTTTCATTTTTAATTAATTTCAACAAATTACACCTGATTCAAAATTAATTATCATTACAAAAATGTTACAACTCCGATACAGTACTCGCAAATCAACTTATGTGGCTCCAACAATTTGTCGATAATACCGCAGTTATTAATAATGATAATGTTCATCAGTACTGCGGTAACTCTGTTGCTGTAGCATTGTGCTGAGTCGGCCTTTGTGTTGCATATTAATGCATATTTTTATTAAAACTAGCTGGTACCCGGCGCGTTGCTACCACAGAAAAATAATTGTCGAAATATCGTTTTAAATTTAGATGAGTTATATTGTTTAATAAGAATGATGAACCATTGAAGTTGAGTGATATAAGTAGCGGCACGAAAGTGACCGTTATTGCGCATAAGTCGCGCTGATTGGCTCGTGCGTATCGTTTGCACGCGCTGATTGGCTCTCCAGTCGCATTCGTGCAATTCAATTGGTGCGCGTCCTCTCCACCTTTCATTCAGCGCTAGACTTACGTGCCACGATTTGTATATAACTTTCAAATAAATTTGTCGGTACGATACGTGCGCCACCTACTATATGTTAATTGTCCTGTGCCTATCACCTTCGCGCATGTGCAAGCAATAAGTTGACAAAGTTTTACCGCAATCTGATGAATGGTATGGCAGGACGTGAAAATCAACAAACAAACATTAATTTTATATATTAAAGATAAGAAGATTTTGTAGTTTTCATGTGAAAGTAATGTTTTGTAAAAGTAAGTTGCAGCAATGTTTATATATGTTCTTTCTTTCTTTCAGATATCCAAACCAAACTAATCTGGACATTATATTTCTGCCTTTACACAGCATGAATCTTATGGGGCATTCTATCTTAGTCCTCTATTACATATTATACTATATTACCATTACCGTTATCATTATAGCCTATCAAAGGTCCATTGTTGAACAGATCCTCCATAGATTACTTCATAGGGATCCTATTATGAGGTAATCTATGGGGCGCGAAAAAAGATGCCATATTTGAGAATTTTACCCATTATTGAACACAAGTCAAGTGAATGGTCAATATTCAGGAGCAAAATGACGCAATTTATTAAGATAAATCACATCGAAGAGGAAAACTGAAGTGGAATCCTTCTTACACATCTCACTGATGAGATATATATTGGACGGCTCCGTGGCGTAGTGGCTTAGCAATGAGTTGCTGCGCTAAGGGCCGTGGGTTCGAATCGCGCACGGAACAAGTATTTTTATGGCTTACAAATAATTGTTCCGGGTCTGGATGTTTGTCCTTGTGAATTTTATGTATGTAAACTGCCCCCACAATACAGGAGAAAATCCTAGTGTGGAGGTAACGTTTTTAAAAAGAAAAAAAAAGAAAAAATATATCGTCTAATTCGTAACTTAACGTATACGCAGGACTTAGAATTAGACACAAAGCTCGTCCAATTACGTTAAGTCCAGGCGAATCGTTAGGGGATTATCTTGGGCAACATGACTTAGAGGTCTAAATAGCAATTTTGACTTCGGTATAGCTTTGGAGAGGTCCTTGAAGATCGTTTCGTCCTCGACCTGGGCATGTATCTAACGACATTATAGTAGCCGTTTATTTCTCAAACGCTCCCTTGAAATGCAAAAACTCGTCGACGGATAACGTAGACAACGATATTCATCATGCAGGTACGTTTCTCGATGCGTCATCACCTGCAATTTCAGTCCGCGATATTGTTAAAATGGCAAAGCGAGATGCGATAGTTGTCTGTATACCTTCGTTGTAAGCGCTGGGTACCCATCCGTGTAGTCATGTTGAAACACTAGCCTGTGGAAGCCCGTATCCTTGTTGTTACAAAACAGTTAACATTTCTAGCTTCTCGATAGTGTGGAATGGTACCGAAAAGCGGCGCCACTTTTTATTTTTATCAAAAAATATTTATTTATTCATCAATATTTATTTTGTCCCCTTCAAAGTAGCCTCCCTAAATCCTCAAAGCACTTCTGATAAGCACTTTTTGGTATAGCCTTCAGCTCATTCAGCGATGCGGTCTTTATGTCCTCAATCGTTGCAAAACGCCGTCCTTTCATTGATTTCTTGAGTTTCGGGAACAAGAAAAAGTCACAGGGGGCTAAATCCGGTGAATACGGTGACTGTGGCATGATTATGGTGCTGTTCTTGACCAAAAAACAGCTCTTCAGCGATGCTCATGCGACGGTTCTTTGGTCAAAATTTAGCAATTTGGGAACAAACTTCGCTGACACACGTCTCATGCCCAAAACATCCGTTAAAATTGCTTGGCACGAACCAAATGAAATGCCGATATCATCAGCAACTTCTCTTATGGTAATTCGACGATTCCGCAACACTATTTTCTTCACTTCGTCAACGTTCTCATCAGTTGATTGGCGCGTCCATGGCGAGGTTCGTCATTGGTGTGTTCTCGGCCTTCTTGGAAGAGTTTATACCACTTGTAAACATTTGTTTTTTTACTTAAAGTAGACTCGCCGTATGCCACTGTCAACATTTCAAGAGTTTTAGAGCACTTGATTTCATTTTTTATACAAAATTTAATGCAAACTCTTTGATCCATGTTTTTCGACAGTAGAAAATCGCCGAGCACGCAAAACACTTCTAACCTTAATGCCTCTTACAAACAAACAAAAAATGCTATCCACTTGAAACTTTTCACAGATGTTCAAGACAAGTGTACCAACATAACAAAAAAGAAATCGAAGGTCGAACGGACGTAGCTCGCGAAATTTGAAAAGTCACCTTACTTTTTGATCACACCTCGTATATATATAAAAGACATTTTCAAACTATAGCTCTTATAGATATAAAACTTTGCCAGAATATTCTTTTTGCCAAGTTAAAAATTACCAAGAACGGATTTTATGAAATTCCACCCACAAAGGGTAGTGCGGGGGCGTAAAAATAAAAAAAATCTCTATGTATAAAAATCAATTGCTTTCTGTTAGTCTCGATAAAACTCAAAAACGGCTCAACTGATTTTGATGAAAATTTTTGTGTATGTTTGAATGGATCCCTAGATGTTTTAGATTCACAAACGGACTGGTAGGTGGCACTGTTGTCGAGATCCAGAAATCACCCGTGCAACGCCGGGTCGGGCCGCTAGTTTCCGTTGTCCTTTTTTTAATAATAATTCACTTGTTTACTCTTATCTTACTAAAGATTGAAATAAGTAATACACTCGGGCATTAACTTGCGGAAATCTATAAAATTTACGAAAAAAAACAGAAGCGCATGCAAAAAATGTGCAAAACATAAAATGGTGTACATAATTATATAACCTAGTTAAAGAGTTTGACTTCTACCGTTGCGCTTGGGTACCTGGCGCCCGCACTTGTAGGTTGAAGGAACCTTTTCAAAAGAAGTATTTTAATCTCTTACATACGGATCTCAGCAAAGTAATTTTGATTCTTATCTTTAGTTATTTACTTCTTTATATCAAACATTACCAATACGGCGTCATCGTACGCTCAATTCACTCGTAAAAGTAAAAAAAGTAAAGTTACAGCCTATATACGTCCCACTGCTGGGCACAGGCCTCCTCTCATTTCTGAGAGGGTTTTAGGGCAAGGAAATGTTCACCGCGCTGCCCCAATGCGTGTTGGCGAACTTCACATGTCTTCGAAATATATTTTTTTATTTCTCAGACATGCAGGTTTCCTCACGATGTTTTCCTTCACCGCCGAGCACGTGGTAAATCAGCACTTAAAATTGCAATTAACAATTTCATTGGTGCCGACGGGGATCGAACCCGGGTTGCTCGCGTACTGTGTAACTTACAGCGAGCGCTAACCATCTGAGCTACCACGGCTCACTAGTAGGGTGGTTATATAACATTGTATCTCAATCCATTTTCCATCGATTACAATTCTTTAATTTATACCATTGATAAACCACTGCAAACGTAAAATACTTCGTTTGGATACAGATTACAAAATGGCTTGAATACGGAACTATCCACGCTCACGTTATTTCACGCCTGACATACTCGTAGTTCACTGTTTACTGAGCGGCAATCTTTAATAAATTAATACTTGTAACCTGCCTTTGCAGTGTGTGCTTTGTAGTACTTAAGACACTCAGACATTTTTTTTACACGTTTAGATTGATAGGTATCAACGAAGTATTAATAAATATTTGCCCCGATAACAAGCTTAAGTAAAGAAACCAGACAACCAAGTTAGCAAGGCTTTTTCCCATCTATTAATCACAAAATAACACTTGCTACCAAACTATAAACATATCACTCATATATACAAACATAAACTTTAACGCCATCGATTATCTTAAACATTTCTTCTCATATTTTGTTACCTTCTTAATGTACAGAAAACAATAAACTAACGAATTTTATGTTCTTAATAATCTAACAATATACATAAATAATATGTAAAACATTATTTTATATAAAATAAAGACCAAAAAGATAATGTTGAATAGGAAGTTATCAAACTCCTTCTATAATTAAAACTACTTGGATAAAAGTTGATAACATGCACAGAAGCATGAGCTCATCAATGGATAGCAAACCCGAGCAGACCAAGACAAGTAGCATCTATATACAAATATGACGCATGTGGAAGCCATCGCCCCCCAAGCAGCACACAAGCGCTATGAAAATCAATATACCAGCCCACATAGAACTTAGAGTTCTTTTAAAAGCGTATAAGAGTGTTGAAAAGAGGTTGTATCCTTATAAGGGTGGTTTATGAGTTATTATACAGCTCAAGCTGTATAAAGTCTGTATTATGGGATCTAAGTAAGCTTAGGGTTCTTAATCAGAATATGAAAACTCAATTATACAACTTTAAGTATTTTGTAATACTTGAATCTGATTTTATCATTAAACTGTATAGAAGCTGTTTTTTGAATGCTGTCACTTGCCTATACAGCTCTAAGTGTTATTATAGTATCACTAAAATCTTATTTCTGAACAATGGTGTATGCAAACTCTCTTCTAAAATTTATTCTTATGGTGTCATTGTACACTTTTGTAAATACAGTAGTTTTATGTCTTGTGTCTATGAGAGTGATATAAAACTACAAAAATAAATTACAGGCATAGTACAGCATGCGTTGCGTGTTTATGTTGTGCTAGTGAACATAAAAAAATTGTCATCAATATGTGGAAAAAAGAAAAAGATTTGGTGTTGTAAAAAGATTATTTAAATCTAAATTAAATTTATCCAACACTGTTCCCAAGACAAGGTTTTTCATCTTTTATACGTATCTCTAAAGAGAATTATATGTTATGTTGAAAAAACTTATATACAGCGTAAGTAATAAAAATATCCTATTATAGAACTGATTAAAAACTAATGGCTGCATGATATAATCCATAACATACATAGTACAGCTACCAAGACTATAAGACTTTCGTAATACCGATTAGGCTGCGTACCAAATTGTCGCCATTTTAGGACCCATAAAAACTAAATTTAAAAAATTTTGGGAATATCAGACATTAGTCTAAGCGTATACTATTACTTTCAGTTTGACTAATGATAACTGTGCCCCAATGTGCCTTCATATCCATTAATTTAATTTTTTTTATTCTAACCTATACAACCGATATTTAGTTACCGTATTTAGTATTTTGTCCTTATGTTATTTTGTTATTTTGCTGGCGCGGCAATTTTTCGATAGAAAACATATACAAGTTTACCGTAAATCTAATTTTGCTTTTTCAATTCACCAATTATCACCGTCAAAACTCAACTCCACTCCGAATATAATATTAATATGTTAAATATATGTTAAGACATTAAATGTCACCATCATTCAACAAACGTTCTTTTTGTTTTATACTCATTTGTAATTCCGTTCAAAAACCAATTTAGAACGTTTGTCTTTATACTCGTAACTATGATGTTGTTTATGCAATGCACGGTGCGTTTATAAGTAGGTAGTATATCTGTAATGTCTTAAGTTTTGCGTATTAAATAAATATTTTTCCTAAAAAATTCGCTTTGTCTCTCAGAGCTGGTTCGACTATTTAAGATTACATGAAAATTGCACAATATATATACATAACCTATTCATTTTATAAAATACATATTGATGCCTGACGACTGAATTTTGTTGATAACAATTTCCGGCGGAGCGGACAGCATAAAATACTATCAACGCAACGGTTGAACTTCCAAAACAGGATCAATGAATACAATTAATAGTATTATTAGTACAAGAGGAACGTGATGGACTTCCTTATATATAATAATTTTTGAATATTGAATTTTGAATATTTAATTTAATGACTCTCTCAGAATACCAGCCTAAAATAGCAGTTCAATGCTGCTGTGTTTCGTATGGTGAGTGAAGACAACCGGAGACCCCTTTTTACTGGAAACGGGACATTCTTTCTTAGTCCCAAGGGTTAACAACGCATTTACTTTTGACTTTTAATTGAGGATATATGTAGATGTCTATGGGCCACAGCATCCACTTACCATCAGGTGGGCTGTGTGCTCTTTTGTCTAATAAATTTATAAAAAAAGACATTTAATTGTATTCGTATCGCGTGTGTAAATATAAAACAACTTCCCCACTGAAAATTTATACTATTATAAAACCTAGCTTTGTACATTAATTGTACATTGTCCATTGTATAAGGCAGGGTACACATTTGATTATGCTGGTGTATCTTGATCAGGTGTATCGTTGCAAATACTTGTATTGTATTTTAACCCTAGATTTACGTCATCTTATTTTAATTTCAAGAAACACAACATGGGTTGTGGGTGACCCCAAAGAAAATACAATGTCTTAGAACATTATAATCTTTAATGACTTTAAACACTTATTAAACGTTTCTTTGAATATTTTTGGGACGTATGAAAAAATTTAATCAAAAACAACTTTAAAATTAAAAACAATGGGAACAAATAAGTGACAGCGATTTTTTTGGACCGATACGACTTATTACGACCTTCAAGAAAAGAGCCTACTCTTTTTAAAACGGCCGGCAACGCATCGGTCATTCCCCTGGTGTTGCAGTTGTTCTCTCTGAGAGATTAAGGCAAATTTTTTACTGTATCGAGGCGGCGTTTTTTACGTAAGGTTGTACTGATTGGAGGCTTAGATTGGAGGCATAGACAACATATTGAGCTATCTATTTTTACCCAAACATAAGTTGGATAAAGGGACATCATTATCATCATCCAGTTCAGATGCAACGTCCAAAATATTACTCTAATCTGGGTGCTAGGATATATATTCAGTGTCTGCAATTTCTGACACATCGTCGTCCAAAGGACTGGATTGACGAAAGATTAGATAATAATAATGTTTCATTAATTACAACACGGATCATGGGTGACCCCAACTGTTATTTACTCGAAAAATAATGAATTTGCGCACTTCACGAATCGTCACGGACTACAGACAGCTAAATACGGGAGGTACCTACATGCACAGAATTCAAGATCAATTTATCACTAAAACTGATATAAAAAATAAATACGTGGCGTCATCCACGACCCTATGTTGTAGTTCTAGGGTTAAGTTAAAAACCTAAACCATCATAATACCTCATTTTGTACACTAATTGTATTTTGTCCATAAGCCAGAGTCCACATTTGATTATCTTGACGGATCGTGATCAGGGGTATCGTTACAAATACTTGTATCTTAAGTTAAAATCTAAATCATAATATTTTGTCTATAAGACCGGGTCCACAAATGATCATCTTGACGTAGCTTGATCAGGATTATCGTATCAAGTACATGTATCTTTAGTACAGACACCTATTTAGATCATACCGCGGGTTGATGGATGCAGAGGTGACATCATGGTTAGGGTTACCAGATGGAAAATTGAAAAGTACTCACAAATAACCTGATTTCCCTAAAAAACTATCAATATTGGTTTTGTGCACTTTCGCGATTAAACCACGTCGCAGATTACACCCATCCCATGCAAAAACCTACTGTATTTTATCGAAAAATCGAAAAATCCTGACATTTCCAAAATCCGGCCGTAATCTTGCAAAGAGCTCGAAAATTCTGACATGTTAGGACAAATCCTGACATATGGTATCTCTAATTATAGTGAATATTAGATAAAGGTCTGTCATGTTAGCCAAAAGTTGCGGCGGCGTCGTGAGACAGGTCGTCCACATTGAGAAGGCCCAAGCAGCATGCAAGCTGTATTGAAGTTCGTTTTTATACTAGAGGCAGTATTTTCTAGCTGTATAAAAGCTGTATAAGCGCTTATACCGTTCTTATAAGTAAAAATTGGAACACATTATGCAGTTGTATGTACTTGCTTTATGCGTTAGTAGCGCTGTAAAGTAGCTATACGAGCATAAAAGAGTCTGTATAACTGCTGTATTATAGCTGTTATTTGGTGTGCAAGGAAACTATTACACTACAGATATTGTCTTATAAGTAACTTACGAGGGTGGATTGAAAAGTACTCGGCCTAACACAGATCCATTCAATTCTAAAATCAAATCTACCCACATTATTTAGTTCAGTTCAGACTAGTTCATTGTGTGAAGTTCGAAACGTGTGCGATAATTAGTTGTGATTTTATAAATTTATTAACAAAGTAATCGGACATAATTTCCGCGAATGGAGCAAATCGAGCAGCGTGCCGTCATTAAGTACCTCCATAAGAAGGGCTATCATCAAAAGCCATCCATGATGACATGGTCAGTACATTAGGCGATTGTGCTCTGTCATATTCATCCGTCAAAAATGGATAGCAGAATTTAAGCGTGGTAGAGAGAGTGTGAAAGATGAACCCCGCTCTGAAGGCCTTCGACGTCAACTACTGACGAAAATATTAAAAAGTACTTGATTTAATAATGGAGACCGCAGATTAAAATTAGAGAGATAGCCGAGATTATAGGCATCTCTTATGAACGAACTCAAAACATCATTGTCAACGAGTTGGGTTTCCACAAGGTGTCTGCGAGGTGGGTTCCGCGACTGCTTTCAGTTGAACAAAAAGGACGCGATTGACTATTTCACGCGACTGTTTGGAGTTATTTGAAGCCGATGCAGATGATTTTTGAATCGTTTTGTTACTATGGACGAAACATGGGTTCATTACTGTACACCGGAAACAAAACAACAATCAAAACAGTGGAGAAGACCTGGTTCACCACCCCTAAAAGGCAAAGTCGATTTTGTCGGCAAATAAGGTGATGGCTTCAGTATTCTGGGACTCGAAAGGTGTGATTATGATTGATTATCTTGAAAGGGTCAGACTATAAACTCTGATTACTACTGCACCTTACTACGTCGTTTACGAGAGGAAATAAAAGAAAACGTCGAGGAATGCTCAGAAGAAAAGTCCTGTTTCATCAAGATAACGCCCGTGTTCACACGTCAGTACAGTCAATGGCTGAAATTCACAACTGTGGCTTTGAACTGTTACCGCATCCGCCGTATTCACCTGATCTGGCACCATCAGACTTCTTTCTGTTCCCTAACCTAAAAAGCACTTGGGAGGTCAAAGATTTTCGACAAACGACGAGGTCAAAGCAGCTGTAGACGCATATTTTGACTCTAAGGAAGAATCATTTTTTTCAACGGTCTAAATGCTTGGAAGGAGGTGGCAAAAGTGTATTGAACTTGATGGTGATTATGTAGAAAAATAAAAATATTACTGATTTAGTATGTGTTTATTTTCTTGGTTAGGCCGAGTACTTTTTAATCCACCTCGTATAATATCCTCACTACGTAAGCATTAGTCTACTGACTCGTGTGTTTCGGGTTCAATCCCCAATCATTCAAAACACATTGTATACATAAAATGTTGCGTAGGTATATTATGAGTTAGAAAGAAGGAACGTTATTCGTTGCTTTAATTACTTTAAAAAAACATAATACCACATAGTTGGTTAACACCTTTTTTTTACATGGGGAAATGCCTACGCATAACCGCCTCGCGGGGGCAAGGACGGGTTATGTGACCAAGTGGTTGGTCTCCTTTTTAGTGCCACCCTTTCTTCTATTTCTGCCGCCAAGTAGCACCGAGGCAATTCATATTTAGTACTCAGGGCTGACAACAGGTCTGTGGCCTTCTTTGTATGAACACTTTGGTTACAATCCATTTTCATCCATTAAATGCAGCCCATTGACTGCGTTTAACATCAGGTGGACTATTTAGCGCGTTTTCGAATCTAATTTTATAAAATTTACGTATCCAAATTGAACTATACACCAACAATATCTTACATTCCATAACTAAGGTCTTACTTGTTGGCATTCACAACGAACATAAGTAATAAAGATATTAAAACTTAATTAGCTAAGATGCTCGTAATAAAATAAAATATTACTTACCTAGTTAGAAGAGCTCCCTCAATGAGGCCTAATAATTTTCTGCTCACTAGATGTCGCTAGTTGACACTGAGGTAAAGTTTTTTGTTACACAATGTAATTTAATTGAAAATTTAGTTTTTAATAAAAGTTTATCAGTTTCTAGAGTATTATATTAATACACAAAACAATGCCTCAGTGATTTACTCTTTAATTTTTTGTACATTTTTAACTCTTCTTTTTTAAATATCTACATAGGTATATGAATATCTATGATTTGGATTATTTATTTTTAATCTAATTAATATAAAATATGACCAATAGTACAGAAAGAAACATTAACAGTTACATTTTCCGAACAAATTAACTGCCCCGCTATGAAATCTGTCAATTAATATACCTCACTTTTAAGTGGCGCTGCCCTGGTGGCAGAAAAAGTCGTGGATGCCCTCATTGCGTGAACTATCTCCGTCGCCACTAATCCCAACACCACTACACTAGGAATAACACACCACCGTCGATACGACGTATTTCGCCTCTAAATGAGGCATCCTCAGGTAAAATAAACTGCGGTAGCTGACCGTTAAGTATCACTTAGTGGTGACGGGGATAGTGCACGCAATTATTGAGGGAAGGCGGGAGGTGCTCCTCAAACTAGGTAAGATACGTCATTTTATTTTGTTACGCGAATCTTAGCTAATCAAGTTTTAACGTCTGGATTTCCGCAAAGTAACACCTGATTCTATTAATCAAAATATGTATATAAATTTTAGACAATGTATCCCCTAATAAAAGCGTGGATTAACATCCATAATAATAACTAATACCATGATCTCGATAGCAAACAATAACAACGGCAACGGCTCATCAGTAACAGCCGCCCCTCCACCGTCGGCTCCAGATGCGAAGACACGACCAACGAGGCCACATCAACGCATCGACGCACAACCGCATTAAATTCCCACTGACCTGAACACAGTTCCAACGCCACACCGTTCAGGCACATAAAGCAACTCTTTCTACACTCTCGTCGCGTCTCTATAACATTTCGAAGATAAACACTGTTCCACAATCACGCAAACAAATGACACGCCTACATCGAAACTCGAAACGTACGAAACTAACTAACCATATCTCTGTGAAATGGAAACTAACTTAACTGCTTTAGTACACTGTATTTTGTCTCTGTTATTCGCACTTCGCACGCTAGGCAACGCGGATGCGTAAGAAGGACGGCACATTTTCTGTCTCACGTAGTATTGTCCGAATAATACTATGCGCTCGCGCAGACCATCGTGATACTATGCTCTTTAAACTGTGGTGATACCATGAGTTTTGCCTTCTTAAAGGACAAGATCTCCACCTAGCATATTAACATTTTACTAAAATAGAAAATGAGATAGGTATTCATTAGGCCTGTTGTGACGTCTTAAGAGAATTCACTACTCCATATCATCCCATGAGTGACATAAGAGACGATAGAAAGAAAATGAAACAGATGGGCAACAGCGTTTTCCTGATAACAACTCAGTAATAATGAAAAAACTGTAATTGCCAACCAAAAGTGACAACTATGTCCAATTTCTCTCCCATAAGGCAATCTATGTTTACAAGCAATATATTTTTTTTTCTGTTGCGGCTCTACCAACAGCTCTCACCACACTACCGAAGGTTAGCTGGCAGAGAATGCCCTTTCGGCATTAAGTTCGCCTTTGTACCAAATTGTCCTGAGTACAATAAAGAATTTTCTGTCTATTTAGGGAATATATATTTTCAGCGATGGACTTTTGATAGGCTGTAACGAATAAATGAATAAAATTCGTATTAACAATATATTTATAAACTTTGTAAAATGCAAATAGAAATTAAATAAGTTAAAATTAAACGCGATAAAATCCGTAATATTTCCTAGTTTTTTTTTCAACGTGTAATATTCCTGTAAATATAAGAAATCATTAATGCAAATATGTTTATTTGTAACTAACTATTTGTAACTGTTTATTAATTATTAAAGTATTTAAAACTGCTAAAACATAAAACTGACTTTGAATAATGAAATATATTTATTAAATATCTACAAACATACTAATAATAGTCTCCTCGTTGTCCCGCCTGGTGCTGACAGTCTGGTGACCTCAGGCGAGAGGTCGCAACTCTGCAAACGTCAGATGAATGATAATTATTGACTTTTATGCCTTGTCTCTTTTGTAATCGGAATTTTTCGTACAAAAACCAATGACCATTATTGAACGAGTTTCTGTTAACTGTTGTTTTCAAACTTATTAAAAACTAGTGACCCGCCCTGGTTTCGCCTGGATAGGACATAATAATTTGTGTCGTTTTTTAGATTTAAGATAATCAAAGGCCATTTATGTCATAACTTTTGTTGTTTCAAAAAAAAGATCCCTCCTGATATTGCTCTCTATCTATTCGTAAAGTTTAATCACACTCACATACAATGTTAGTTTGCACAACGGCTGGTTAATACCAAATTCATTTTAAAGCTCAGACCAAATATTTGGTCTGAGCTTTAAAGCTGATTTTAAATGAAAGGAATCGTTTGGATTGATTCTAGTTGCCAAGTCATCATCGCACTGGATGTTTTGTGATCAGAGCGATTTTCTATATTTTTTCTGCCTCGTACGATATATGATAATAATTTCATTATTTCCACACGTCCGCGGTTAATATGGAGAGAATGCCAAAAGGTATTAAGTCCGCACTTCGTGATCCTTTTTTTTATGGTGTATAAAGTGTAAATAAATAAATAATAAAATAATAAGTAATTACATAATAAAATAAATGTATAATAATAATATGTAATAAAGTAAAATGTAATTTATAAATGAGCACCAGTAGTGGCGGTGTAAGACTATCCACTACCCTATATCGTCCTGCAGGTGAGTAGTCGTCGCCGCAAGAGGCGACAGAGGGAAACTGAAACAGGAGATGGGCAGCAGCATCTTACTAATAACAACTCAAAATTATAAAAATCTGAGGTTGCCAACCTGCCTGCCAAGCGTGGCAACTATGGCAAAATCCCTTATGAGGCATTCTAAGGGGTAGACCTGTGTTCAGCAGGGGACTTTTATAGGCTATAAAGAATGTATATTTTATCATGCTTAATTAATCTTTTTTTTAACTCCTGATGTTTTCAAAAGCTTTGAAATACTCATGGTCACTTACTGCCACGATCCCAAATATATATTCCCTATTGACAAGTCAGTACCTACTTATAGGAATATATAAATGCTATATATATATATATATATATATATATATATATATATATATATATATATATATATATCGTATCGATATCGCTTATTTTGGAAAAATTCAACCCCTGAGCGGGTGAAATAGGAAGTTACAGCTTGTGTAAGAAATATAATCGTAATGATAGAAAATTACAATAATTATAACATTTCAGCATCTGGTGGCGAACGTTACATGTGCGTGTGTCGCAATTCCTACTTGCGCGCGTGACGCGGCCGCGACAAATCAACAAATATTATGTAACTGAGGCATTTTATCGCACCTAAAAATTAAAATATATTTTAACTATTCATACGTACTTTAGAAACGCTTTGTGGTGGTAACTGGCAGCCTAAGAGACCTCATCACTTCGTCTCGTCCAATTGGATGTCGTAAGAGACGACGAAGACGAAGAGGAAATACCCAAAAGATATATTGGACTCTGAACGACAGTGGATACTTCACATAGTAAAAGGATTAGTCAATCTTGGAAAAGTCTCACAAATTTTTAATATACGCAATACAGTAACATTAATATACGCAATAATGCAGCCCACAGTGTTGTTCACAGATTACCTCTTGAGATAGATGATTAAGACGCTAGGAGACCTGCAGCTGTACAGAACGTATTATATAAGTGTTAAAGTCTGGTCAGCAATGGTATTATAATGTGACTGAGGTGACAAATGTGATATTCGTGGTAGAGTAATGCTGCAGCTATATTATGATTGTAGCACGAAAGAGTCGGCTCAACCGCTGAAACCACGCTCTCACGGAATATCAGCGTAAAATAGCACCTTAATGCTACTGTTTTTCGTATGGTGAGTGTAAAAACTGGAGACTCTTTTTACTGGATACGAGGCATTCCATCTTAGTCCTCAGGGGTGACAACGCATCTGCATTTAGATTCTTAATCGGGGATAGATGTCTATGGGCCACAGCATCCACTTACCATCAGATGGGCTGTGTGATCGCTTGTCACTCTTATTCTGTAAAAGAAAAACGTATATACAATTAAAACAAGTAATGCTTATTGAAAATCAGTCATGGTTTTACCGCTGGTTTGGGAAAAAGCCTCTGACCTGGGAAGAACCTGCCAGCCACCGTTATTTATGTAGGTATTTCAAACACCGCGTCGCGTTAGGTTTATTTAAACTTTCTTTGCCCTCCTCGTTCCATATAATCACGTAAAGCAGTAAAGACATCCCTAATTTTATACATACGTTTTATGGTCGCCCTAGACAACGAAAAATAAAACCGGATAAGTGCAAGTTGGAATCGCGGTTCCGTATTATAATATTAAAGTATAATTATGTGTGTAGATAGTTCATTCGTCCCGGGAATTATAGGTAAAGCAGGCACCAAACATTGTTCTAACGAAAATTGTAAGTCGTCTTGAAGAACCAACTTAACTGCAGTCATAACATTCACTCATGCATCACACATACATCGATCTCTATCACGGTCAATGCTTCAACTGAAAATGTAAGTCTCTAATCGTAAAAAAATTTTTTACGTGATATAATTACAAATGAACGAATGGGAGTTATATAAAATATTTTTTCCATTTCTTGTGCTTTGAAACCTTGCTTCCTGCCAAATTTCATAATTCTAGGTCAACAGTGGTTCGTATTAGGTTTCGATGAGTGGGTTTGCGAGTATCGAAATATGTGACATAAATTGCCGCATCTTTATAATGCATCGACTTAGAAGCTTAAATGTTTTACCTCCAAGAGACCTTAGTATTTGATATTAATTTCAACTAGATACTTCTAACCTTTCTTGAGAAAAAGGCTTTATATAAGATCCTTTTTAGGGTCCCGTACCCAAAGGTTAACCAACGGAACCCTATTACTAAGCCTCCGCTGTCCGTCCGTCCGTCTATCAGCGGACTGTATCTCATGTTCCGTAATAGGTAGACAGTTGAAATTTTCACAGAATGTGTATTTCTGTTTCCGCTATACCAGCAAATAATAAAAATTTAAATAAATTATAAATTACAAATTAAAAGGGGCTGCCCTACTAGAAACGTGTATTACGATGGTACGGAACCCTTCATGCGCGAGTCCGACTCGCACTTGGCCAGTTATTCCTTTTAATTTACGAGAAAATTCAAAACTCAGAAACAGAAACAGAAACTTTTTTATTCAAACTTTTTTATGGATTATAAATAATTGTAACAAGGCTTGTCCATTGGAGTAGTTGTTTACATCAATCCATCAACACTAAAGTATATGGTCAAGTCTTGTTATACCCAAGAAAATATTCGATTACGTTTCAACTCGATTGTGTTAAAGTGACGTCAAATATTGTCTGTGGATAAAAAGTTGCACTTAGCAGTCGAGCGTCATTCAGAGACGAGCCGCCGGAGTGACAAGAAGGTTTGTGATAAATTATGTTATTTTGTTGTACTGGGGCATTGATTTAGTTTAATTGAAATAAATATTGTTATTGCGTTGATTAATTCCTTTTATTTAGAATTCTACAATCCACTTTTGAGGTACCCTTACATAATACTTATTGAAAGTCACTCTTTTGTTTAATTAACACTGGATCGAAAAACCCAGGCACCTCTGTCCTGGGAAGAACCAGCAAGAAATACTGCGGGACTTTTTTTTAAAAATAACAGCTTACAATCATGTATATTACACAATTAACAACACAAAACAAATTAGAAATAGCTTGGTAACGATCACCTCATTCCCAGGGGTTATTATCATCCATAAATTCCTTAATATTATAATAACCCTTGTTATACAAGCTTAGTTTAATAAAGTTTTTGAACTGTTATATTTTCTGGGATTTTGTTATAAAAGCATATGCGAGTACATCGCCCCAAGAATGAATTACTTACTCGGTGGAATCGAGTAACTGGTACTACTAGCTTGTGTCTGTTCCTAGTATTTACAGAATGAATATCACTTATTCTTGTAGAACTACTTTTATTTTAGTGTACATACATTACATTTTCATAAATGTATTGAGAGGCCAAAGTTAATATATTAATTTACTTAAATTTTTGTCGAAACGACTGAAACTTTCGACTTGGTTTTAAATCATAGATTGCTCTTATGGCCCTTCTGTAAGCTGGGTTCTTTTTACAGACACGTATCTATTTTATTTTATCTATTATATGTTCGATCAACCATAGTATTGTTGCAAAGATGTACTGAAAATTTATCCTTTATCACTAACGTACAGTGAATCATCAACTAGCGCGTTATAAGATGTTTTATTAGACCGCACCCGGTGAACCGGAGCTACTCGTAGGTTACCGAATGCTTCTTCTACCGTGCCTGCTTCCTTCTAGCAACGGTCATGTTCACAATATCCTGGTAACATTATATATATTTGCATTCACTCAACTGAGGACACAAATATCATCTTTATTAAAAGTTGACGTTTCAATACAAAACTCTCATTAAAAAAAATGTTTGAAACAAGAAGTCTTTCCTATTTTTTTTAGTAAATATAAGCCAGCTCTTGACTCAAATCCCATGAAGAGAACCGGAGATCCTTATTACTGGAATTAAGGCATTCCATCTTAGTCCTCAAGGGTGGCGATGCATTTGCATTTTGATTTTTAATTGAAGATAGATGTAGGTGTCTCTGGGCCATAGCAATCACTTACCATCAGGTAGACTGTGTGCTCGTTTTTCAACCTAATTATTATTTATATAAAATACTAGCAATGTTATTAATATTAGTAACATTCCCTTTCCCTTCCTTCTCTTGTCTCTCTTCCCTTCAAGAGTATGTGGTAAAAAGCATGTGACTAATGCATTTTTTAATCATCGAAATGCCCTGATTTCTTTTTTGCGAGCCATACAGGTCTAACAAGACCAATGTCACTACTGCGGCCATTATGATCAATTGTGAAGAAAATATTGCAATTTTTTTAAACCCAAAATTGCATTTAGTGCTGTGGAAAAAATAATTGCTCTATATCTACACTAATATTATAAAAGGAAAGATTTGTTTGTTTGATTGAATTGAATAGGCTCCGAAACTACTGGATCGATTTGAAAAATTCTTTCACCATTAGAATTCTACATTATCTCTGATGAATATAGGCGATATAATATTTTCAAAAAAGTTAGGGATCCGTTAGAAAACTTCGTTAATGTAACCCAAGGTGTGAAAAAAATACCAAAAATAATCCTTATATCGCGCACGCTGCGGAAACTATTGACAATAGAGCAAAGTGATGTACTACAGTTTTATAGGGGGTATTAATATCTACAAAAAAGTCTGCGATACCGTATGTGTACCTATTACAGTTAACACAATAACTACTTTTTCATGTTGAAATATGCAATAGTAACGCCGGTACAAACTAGGCCACATTATTCGTATAGTATACGGCAACTAACTTGGCAAGGTTTTGACGTAGTGGGGGAAAGATTGCGCATGTACAACGGGACGTACCAATCGCGCGCTCGGAAGTCGAATGGTCAACCAATCGCGCGCTCGGAATTCGACTGGCCAACCAATCGCGCGCTCGGAACGATGCTACTTCGTTCCCGCGCCCCGCTTGCTAACCAAAGAGATCTAAAATACGACTTCTGCGCATTTAACGAATCTTGCCAAGTTAGACGCCGGCAACTATACCTTGATATTAATCCTTATATCCAAATAAATCACTTTGTATTCAAGGCTATATCAGTACCTGTACCATGCATAACTACCAATTTCGTTAACCATGTAATTTAAGTAACATTTTTCACTTTTTAAATCTTTGTTAATTCAGCAACCGTCCGTCGTGATGTCTCTCTCGAAGTTCGAATGTCGCGAGGCGCAGACGCGTGGTATACGCGGGTGAAACCACGGGGCACAGCTAGTATTAAATAACTAGAAAATCGGTACAATACTTCATACCTAACTTATTTCTCATTACATTTGTAAAACGCCAGAAATCTGTACGGAACAAAAATCGACACAATATAACGCCAATTGGTTGTGGCACTAAGTCAACATACAGTTAGTACTAAATTTGGAGTAAAAACAATGTTTAACAGTGAAATTAAAAAGGCTGTTTACTGTGTGAGGTTGTTGACGATTAAGTTAAAAAGGAGTAAATAACTGATAGATAATAAATACTGTCTAGTGTACTGTTATTAAACTCGCAACACGAGTAAACATCATAGTTGTAATCGTAAAATAAATATTGTGGAGTCGGCAAAGCACGTCTCACCTCGATCCCGCCTCGTATACAAGCACGACCAAATCCCTAACGAATATAGATCACTACGTTTACTAATCTTAAGACAAGCTCGCACCACTGCTCTACTTGCAAGTGTATACAGGCACAGTCCGCAAGCTACCGGTGACTCAAGCATTTGGCCCGTATCAATAGGACTAATACATTGCAAATAAAGCTCAGCTTTTAACGTCTGCGTCGGTAAATGAAGTGAACAATTCATTAGCATAAATATTCGAGGCGCAGCTTAAAAATGTGAGTATAATCTTCAATTCATGAAATAAAAAGAACCCAGCTTAATTACAAGTCAAAGTTTATTTTTTTTATTTCTTATTAAATATTTAAAAAATAGTATGCCTATCGGCGCAAGAGGCCAGCCGCGACGAGACATGAAGCGATGATGTCAGGTCACGTGACGCGGTCGCTCTCCCGCCACACGACTGTATAAAATGGGCGTGCACTGCGTGCTGCGGGCACGATTCCGCTTGCGTCGTCGCCCCCGTGCGGTCGTGCGCTAGCGGAGTCCGCTCGCTCCCCGTACGGGTGTTCTCCCTCAGTCAGTTCAGTCGAGGAATAGAACGTCAGTCCCGTCTCGTCCCCCTCAGCTAGTGCCACCGCCCCCGTGCGGTTGTGTTAGCTGACCACGCTCACCGTCCCCGTACAGTGAGTGCCCTCCCGCCTCGGCTAGCACAGCTGCCCCCGTGCAATCGTGCTAGCTGTGTCTCACCGTCCCCGTACGGTGGGAGCCTTCCCGTCTCCGCTAGCCGCCCCCGTGCGGTTATGTTAGCTGACCACGCTCACCGTCCCCGTACGGTGAGTGCCCTCCCGCCTTGGCTAGCACAGCCGCCCCCGTGCGGTCGTGCTAGCTGTGTCACACCGTCCCCGTACGGTGAGCGCCTTCCGTTCCCGCCTCTACTAACACCGTCGCCCCCGTGCGGTTGTGTTAGCAGACCGTGCTCGCCGTCCCCGTACAGTGAGTGCATTCTCGCTCATGCGACTCCCACACCTTCACTCCAGCACCGCCAGCACCGCCGCCCTTTGCGGCTGTGTTGGTTAACCCGCACTTCCGTCCCCGGATGGTTGTGCCCCACGCCCCCCTTCCCTAAGGGGGGTCGTCTCCGATTCGGCGGAAAGGCCATACAGGCCAAATCCGTTCCCAAAGGTGGTGTTTAGTGGGTAAGGCACTTCTTCAAAGTGAGTCCCACATAGCCACGCAGCCGGCTGCGTGGTATGCTATGAGCGTTCACCACCTCCCTCCCCCGCTTCCGGAGGGTGTCCTTGCATTGGGCACAAAAAAAAAGTGCTGCGGGCAGTCACTTTCTAGCGCTAATCGCGTTAAAGTCGTGTCGCGTAGTGTTGTGAGTGGTTTAGTGAAGTAAAACATAGTCCAGTGATGCACAGACTTATTAAGACTAGGGGCCACTCGGGCAAATTATGAACTGATGGCGGGTCGCCAGAAGTATAGGTAATAAAAGACAATAAAGAATTGATAATAATGTATTAAAATTGAAAAATAATTTATTCATTTGAAGCGTGGCACTGCATAGTGCTTACAATCTTTTTTATATTTGGCTCAAATTTACTTGTAGCAACACGTAAAAGTGCTTCCAAACTTTCATTTGCAAAGCGGTTTCGATTTTTTGTTTTATTATTATTTAGTATTGAAAAGGTTTGTTCACATATATAGGTAGAACCAAATAAGCTGGCACATTTCAGAGCGTTTATGCGCAACTCTTTGTACGTATTTTTATCAATGCAGCGGTAAAAGTTCAGCAAGTTTCCTTCGTTGAATTTGTTGCGTAAATCTTGGTCGTTTTGAATGTCGATAATTTCTAACTGCATTGACTCTGGCGCATTTTCAACTGAAATCGTGAAAGAATTGCTGAATATGTCCAACAGAGGTTTCACTTTTTAAACTCCGAAAATCTGTCTTGAAAAGATTGAATCAAAATATCTAGCTTTTCTACATAACTGAAATTAATCGCAGTTTTGTTGAATTTTTCAGCCATTTTCTTATAACTCGGAAAATGATTGTAATTTCCAGAATTCAATTGCGATCTGAAAAGTGTCAGCTTGCATTGAAAGGATGATTCATGAGCGTAGAGCTGGGATATCAGTTGATTTTTGCCTTGAAGCCGTGTGTTCAAGACATTCAAATAATTTGTAATATCAACTAAAAAGCCAAATCACATAACCAATCAGGATTTTTAAGTTCCGGGACATCCCTTTGCTTTTCCGCCAGAAATATTCCAATTTCTTCTATTAAATTTAAAAATCGTTCCAGTGTCAATCCACGACTTAGCCACCTTACTTCTGTATAATATAGTAAATCTCCATATTCGCTTTCAATGTCATCAAGGAATTGTTTGAATTGCCTGTGATTGAGTCCTCGTGATTTTATGAAATTTACAGTCGAAACTACCACTTTTATGACATTTTGAAATTCAATTTTTTTAGAACAGAGGGCTTCTTGGTGTATAATGCAGTGAAACTGCATGAGATCGTCAGCGTTTATGTTTTTTTCTTGAAGATGCTTTTTCAGCAAAGTACCTAGCCCAGAATTGACACCAATCATCGAAGGAGCACCGTCAGTCGCAACTCCCGATAATTTTGATAAGTCCAAATCAGTTTTTGAACACTCATCCAAAAGTACATGGAGTATATCAACTCCTCTGGTTTGACCTTTCAATGAACACATTCCTAATAACTCTTCTAAGACTTTAAAATCTTGAGTAACACCTCGTATGAATATCAGAAGTTGAGCTGTGGAACTAATATCAGTGGATTCGTCGAGTGCTAATGAAAAAATTCAATGATCTTAGTTTTTCATTCAATTGTTCCAATATTACCTGACAAAGACATAATTCGTCTTTGGATAGTCATACGATTCAGTTGAATTTTCTCAAACTTTTTTGCTGCTTCTGGACACATTTTCTTAGCGGCAATTTCTATGCATTCTTTTACAAAATTCCCATCATTGAAGGGGCGACTTCGCTTTCCTATCATTCGAGAAATTTCATAACTAACTTCTGTAGCTGTTTCTGAATCTTGAATGGGTTTTGTAAACATAGCTTGCTAACCAATAAGCTCCCGTTTTAAAGACAACATTTTTTGCTTCCTTAATTCGCCTGTAAACTTGGTAAAAGTAGGATGCTGCGTTTCATAGTGCCTTTTTACATTATATTCTTTTGCAATCGCAACAGAATTCTTGCAAATTAAACAAACGACTTTGTTATGCGATCATACAAAAAAGTATTTCTCAGTCCAAATTTCTTGAAACTGCCGATTTTCATCTTTAACCGTACGTTTTTTAATAGGTCCTGGCTTGTCCATGTTGCGTTCTAATCCTGGCTAGGATTAACACAGCACCTAAAAACAATTACAGTACCTACTTAAATTACCCATCCTTTTTTAAATTACCAAAAATAATTGATTAAATAAGTAGGGAAACACTTATTAATAACAGAGTTTTACTTACGATTTCACAACACAATTATACACGGCACTTGACGGGAAATCTACGTTGAATGTGGATCAAAATATATGACACCGGCTAGTCGAGCTAAAATCTACACTAGAACTATTGACACTTCACTCAAATTAAAACCGAACTGTCGGTCGCTGCAGTTAGCGTGACTTTTATACCGCGCGTATAGAGTCGAAAACTGTCTGGAGAAATCACGAAACCGACTCTGGAAGCTTCGTGTATCTACCTACGCGAGCAATCGGGAATTCGGGATTATTGCTATCTCGCTTGCTCTAACAATATAACTCGTGGATAAGCCGCCACCGCGCTGCCGTCGTCGCCGCGCCGCCGGCCGCGGCGGTTCCTCAAGAAAACAAATTTAACCGAGATCAGCACGAACATTACCGACCACTGTTACCGACGCATGCACGGCGCACCGATAAGCGCACTTAAGAGCGCGCGCTTTCAAATTACTTTTCGAACATATTTTTTTTGGTTTTATTCTGGAATATAATTCAATATTTTTCGAATGTACGAGAGTATTATTTTTGCTGTCGGCGGGCCATCAGTATTCGACCGGCGGGCCGCGGTCTGTGCATCTAAGACATAGTCAAATACTTAACAATAAACGTGAAGTGATTTTTTTTTGAGTGAACTAATTAAACTGTGTACAAATAATTGTGTAATTAAGCTGTAAACAAATAATTGTGTAAATATTTTGTGAATTGTGTAATTGAAGTTTGTAAAAATAAGTGTGATCTGTAATATAAATTATCAGCATGAAAGGTAATAGTGGTTTTAACGACAACCAATCACACCTTCTTCAACGTCAGAAGAGGGGACGTATCAACGCCAACAATCTTCGGACTCAACAAGCAATACGATGATGTCAATTTTAGTAAACACGTTCAAAGATACATTGTGCAAGATTATGACACAGATGTCTCAGGAAAACCGTTCTGCCTTTTCAGAAATGTTAAAAATGATACGACCGAATGATCAGTCTGAAGTTCGTATATCCGACGTGTATTTTCCGTCTTTTGATTCTGATAAAGGTATAGATGTAAGGACTGGGTGGATTTAATATCCAGAACGCAACAAGGATATAATTTAAACGGACCATGAAGTGCGACTTAAAGCAGCAAGTGTTCTTAAAGGTCGAGCACAAACTCGGGCTGATGACTGCTTACTTCGGACTACCTGGACTCAAATGAAAGATGATATACTCCAGACTTCGAGCCAGAAGCAAGGTACTTTTCTAATATTTTAAAGTTTCGGCGATATACAACTGATGATGCTGACAGTGTCTCTGAATATATATCAAATATTTGGAGGATGTTTAGAAAAATAGTCAAACCAAATCCGACTAAACAAGGTGCTGTCGAATTTGTCGTTGGAAGCATTACTGATGACGTGCTTCGTACCGAGCTCTTAAACGGTAACTCTTCATCTGCCGAAACAGATGTGCCTAGTAAAAAGATGAAAAGCGATCAAAGCTTAACTTGTTTTGTATGTGGTAAGACGGGACACAGAACTCGATGATGTAACCAAATTGCTTTTGCCGAATCGCGTAGTGAAAAGGATGAGACTGCTTCAACAGAGGATACAAATAAAAATAATAAGGGAAAGAATAAGAAACAACGATCTTATAGCTCTATACCTTACTTATGAAGCATTTTTAAGCAGATCAACGCAGAGAAAAACATCAATGTTTGCCAAACAGCAATACAAAATACCTATACGAAATTCGTGGTACTATAACATGCTAAAACAGATCCCTCGTAGGCGCATTACAACACCAACCTCTGGGAATGAGTCAAAAAGAATACTAAAAAGACACATTGGCAAAAATCGTTAAGTACCTTGCAAATAGCAATAAGCTGTAGTATTTCAAAATCAACGGGCCAAATATAGATCAAAATGCTAACTAGCGAAAGAGGATGTATTTTTCCTGAACCATTGCGGCTTATTGATGAAGAAAACAAGCCAGACACACCGACCCAGAAACACTGAAGAAAGTAGTTTGTGAAAGGATGACCGATCGGGTTGCGAAAGATCAACTTCGTACAACACAGGGAAGGCTAAAGTGATGAGGTTAAAAAAATGTGTGAATATGTTCTTCTTAAAGAACCCCTACCTTTAAGCGCAAAACTAAGCTAAAACTATGATGATCCATATGAAGTTTTACCGGACGATAGTTACGAAGTTCGACAAATAAATGGAAGAGGACGATCTAGAGAGTATGCAATGAAAACTTAATAAGAAACGAAGATGAAATTTGGTATTCAGAGTGATATGGCCATATCGGCAATAAATAATGAAATTGAAAAAAATTAAAGAGATGCCGAGAGTGAGTTACAAGATCCAGATGCAGTTCCTATGCACGAGTAAACAAAAGTTGAGTGAGAAGTTAATATGTTTATTTCTTTAATTTTTTCTCTAAGGGACTCATTACAATTTAAGTTATAAATCGCCCGTACGGCTCTCTTTTGCAAAACAAATATGGCTTCAATATCAGTCGCATTACCCCATAGCAAAATTCCATAAGACATTACGCTATGAAAGTAATTAAAGTAAACTAATCTAGCTGTCTCAACATCTGTGAGACTTCTAATCTTTCTTACAGCATATGCTGCAGAACTAAGTCTGCTTTCTAACTTAGATATATGGGGGCCCCATTGAAGTTTCGCGTGAATAGTAATACCAAGAAAAACAGTGATATCCACAAGACTCAACTTCTCCCCATTTAAGAGCACATTGGTATTCGAATGTTGTACATCAGGTATTGTAAATTTAATACATTTTGTCTTATTGCCGTTTACCCGTTTAAGAGCAAATTGTTGGCGTTAAACCAATGTACTAATTTCGATAGAGCATTATTTACATCGTCATAATTAATTGACTGCCGTTTGAGTTTGAATATTAAAGAGGTATCATCAGCAAATAATATTATATCGTGATTGTCCCCTACAAGATAAGGTAAGTCATATAGATTAAGAACAGGAATGGGCCAAGAATCGAGCCCTGAGGAACGCCAATTGATACTACCGTTCCGGAGGAACCTTTACCATTGATCAGGACTTTATGAGTTCTGTTACTTAAATATGAAGTAGTAAGTCTAAGCGCCAATTTTTTTACACCGTAATGTTGTTACAAAAATTATTGATACAAAAATATTGTAAAGAGTCCCTCAGAGAAAAATTTAAAGAAATAAACATATTAACGGAAATGATATATAAAAAGGAATGAAAATGCCTCTACTTTTCTCCACGCCAAGGTTTGACTGGGTTTAGTGATACCTAGAGATTGCTGACTACTATTAAGTCCCTTTGATACATTTGAGGTTAATGCAATAAAACATTTAAAATAAAGTAACATGTATGTATAATAATAAAATTAATAAGAACGAAGTAAATTTTTATCAATCAGGCTGAGGCTTTTACAGCTTCGTCGGACATCGAGTAATCCAAGTCTGTCTTCGTTCTAACTGATTAACTTTAAGAGCTGATAAACCACGTTGTAAGCAATAAAGGAAACATTGTAATAAAAAGAAGACAAATTAAAAATAGAAATATTTTTGTTGAGCTTTTAAAGTCATCAATGGGCATTGGGACAGTACGGATGTACGGCAGACTTTTTCCAAATCCAAAACCTTCCAGTCCAGCCATGAGATGTAGGTATGTAGGTAGGCTACAGGTACATCACTAGCCACTTACAGGTCGTCAGGTGGATTGATAGTACGTTTATCATACTAATGATATAAAAAAACCTATAGAAATATAATTTTCCAAAAAAAAACGAACGTAATGTACTCATAGGTATTATAAACTGTATATTATAAATTTTATAAACTGTAAATAATAAAGAAATGATTTGTTATAAAGTTTCTCTGAACAATTTGAAAACATCATTATTGTATATTTTTCTCTAGTGGAATATCCCGAGTATCTAATTCAGTTATTCTTTAAGCGATAACCTTGAGCAACTTTAGTAATTAATGATATAGTTTATTAAACATGCGCAATAACTAATATCTATAGAGATTTACTGCGTGTGCGTACCATATGGTGTTGATTTAGACAGAAGTCAGTGTCAACGCATGACGAACGCGGGAGGCGTGCAACGTGCAAGCTTAAATTATTACCCATTAGACTAATATAATATACTTAGTTTTTATTATTCCATCCCGACATCTCATTGAAAGTATTAATAGAAAAATTATTTTAAAACTAGCTTTTTACCTGCGGCTTCGCTCGCGTGAGCTTGAATTTAGGAACATTGTTACATGCTGTTCTGTGCCAAATTTAGCAAAATTCGATCACTTCTATTAGACCTAGATGATTAGTATTTGGCATAGATATAATATACAGGAACACGTGAATAAATATGTCTAGAAGCACATACTATTTTTTATATCGGGCGTGTCTTCCGATGTATCCATAAGAAAGTTAAATTGTCTTGGAATCAAAATTTATTATTATTATTCACATTTTACTCTTTACATTCATTCATAATTAAAGTTAATTTAGTTTTCTGTTTCTTGTATATATTAATGACTTACCTTACATAGTAGAGGATAACCATAATATAGTATTATTTGCTGATGACACTTCATTAATTTTCAAATTAAAACGACAATTATTAAAATATGATGAAGTAAATAATGCTATATCTAAATTAGTAAATTGGTTTAATGTTAATAACTTGCATTTAAATAGCACTAAAACGAAATGTATGAAGTTCATGACTCCAAATGTCAGACAATTAAATACTAATGTAATTTTAAATGGGGAGGAACTGAGTCTTGTCAATACCACCATTTTTCTTGGAATAACACTAGACGCGAAGCTTCAATGGAGCCCCCATATATCAAAGTTAGCAAGCAGACTTAGTTCTGCAGCATATGCTGTAAAAAAGATTAGAAATCTTACCAGTGTGGAAACAGCTAGACTTGTTTACTTTAGCTATTTCCATAGCATAATGTCGTATGGTATTTTGCTATGGGGACACGCAACTGACACTGAAATTATATTTGTTTTACAGAAGAGGGCCATAAGAGCAATCTATGATTTAAAACCTAAAGAGTCGCTCAGACAAAAATTTAAGGAAATTAATATATTAACTTTGGCCTCTCAATACATTTATGAAAATGTAATGTACGTACCCAAAAATAAAAGTAGTTATACAAAAATAAGTGATATTCATTCTGTAAATACTAGGAACAAACACAAGCTAGTAGTACCAGTTACTCGACTCCACCGAGTCAGTAATTCATTCTTGGGGCGATGTATACGCTTTTACAACAAAATCCCAGAAAATATACAAAATTCGACCTGCTCAAAATTCAAAAACTTTATTAAACATAGTTTGTATAAAAAGGGTTATTATAATGTTAAGGAATTTATGGATGATAATAACCCTGGAATGAGGTGTTCGCTGCCAGGCTGTTTCTAATTTGTTTGTGTGGTTAATTGTGTAATATACATGATTGTAAGCTGTTATTTAAAAAAAAAGTCCCGCTGGGTTTCTTGCTGGTTCTTCCCAGGACAGAGGTTTTTTTTCGAACCAGTGGTAATTAGACAAAAGAGTGACTTTCAATAAGTATTATTTATAATCTATATTGAATAAAAAAGTTTCTGTTTCTGTTTCTGTTTCTGTTTAATAAAATAATGATGAATTTCATGGTCTTCTATCAATTTACGGTATAATGTTTATTTGAGATATTTTATTCATATCATTGGTCCTATTTAATATTGATTGGCACCATAAAATAGATGTACATATTTTTTTACGTTCGAGTAGACTTCAAAATTTTATAAATGCAGTTCTATAATGATATATACTACACATGGAATAAAACTAATGTTACGGATTTTATCAAGTTTAATTTTAACTATTTTTACGTGGGGTTTTTTTACGCATCTTTGGATGAAAGTTCCATAAATCTCCGGGAAGTCTAAAGTATGTTAACATGTTTAGTATCGTCCCAACCATTATACCGGATCTGATAGATAACAAATCCTTGCAATAGAACAGCGATTCCTACCAATGATGATTCGCGAGGCTATTGACATTAAAAAAACATCCTAATTTTAATAGGAAGATGGCTGAGTGCTACCATCTGCTAAGAACCCCATAATTAATAAAATTAAATTCAAGCATACTATTGTATTTATTCCATTCTATTCTAACTATGACATCAGATCGTCAAACACTTCAGTCCTCCCGTGACCATGGGTGCTGTTAAGTGCCCAAAACATCGGGAATTAAAAAAGTTAAAATTAAGCGCGATAAAATGCTTAAAATTAGTTTTATTCCTTATAAATTTTATTCACAGTGAACGTGGGGAGCACTACACTCATGTACGGGAGTAGAAAAAAGTTCGCCTTGTTGTGGCGGTGAAAGAGAATCCGCCACCTCATATCGTCCCGTCGTAAGAGGCGACATAGGAAAACAAACAGGAGATGGGCAGCATCATCTTCCTGACCACAGATTAAAATAATAATAGCTGCGGTTGCCAACCCGCCTACCAAGCGTGGTAACTATAGCAAATATCCAGCTACTTGACAATTTGTGGGGGAGGCCTATGTTCATTTCAGTGGACTTTTGATAGGCTGACGATAATGAGTTCTACTCATCTTTGCAACCCTTAATATTCACGGTAGAGTGAAAACAAAAAAAACTGCATATATTGCCCCATGAAAAGTAAAAAAGTAGCAGCTTACATACATGTTACTACTGGGCACAGACCACAGAGAGGCCAAAAAAGTGTTCGCTGCGCTGATTCCAACGCGGGATGACCTCAACTGGGAAACTTCTCAGATATGCAGGTTTTCCTTCAAGGTAAATCGCCACTTCAAATTGCAATTAAAATATATGCGAATATATATATATAATAATGCTTACGTACCATGAAATTTAAGTTTTAATCTGTTTGATTACCGCCTTTGACAAGTAAAATAAAATGAACCTTTGTTTGAAAATCTGCTTTCTTTAATTAAAGGATTTTCCCGCAATAGCCTGTTCATTTACATATACTCAAATGAGCTATGAAACCAGGACTGTCACAAATATCTTAATATGTCTGAAAATATTTAAAACTATCTTAAATTACAAACTGATTTATAAGTCTCATTAAAGTTAAAAAAAGTAAAGTAGTAGCTAATATACGTCTCACTACTGTGGACAGGGCTCCTCATTACCTATAGTGTTTTGTGGGCGGAAAAATAGAGTATGCTGCAATGCTTCAAATCATATTAACGGTTTTCACATCTCCACGACTATTTTAATTACTCAGACATCTAGTTATTCTTCACCAATTTAACGGACACGTGTTAAGTCAGCACGTAAAATTTTCTGTAACAGATTCATTCTCGAGGGAATCGTACACGTTTTGCTCTCGTGCCATGATGAAATCACACGGCGAGCTACACGGCCTTCGTATTTGTTTAAATACGATTCATAAAAACTGAAACTAAACTTTTGCATGATTGTTGACCACATCTACCTAGTAATTACACATCCAACGATGCCACGAATGAATTTTCAATTATTTACATCGTATAATCAGTAGCATTCTATTATTTAATTTAATCAGTGACTTACCATTTTAGTTTATTTAGAACTAAGTAGATGGCGCTATTATTAAATGAAATAATGAAAGCCAAAACTATACTATCTAGTAATAGAAGATAGAAGCGAACATTTATTATATCAGTAAGGCATAAAGTGATATCAACTCTGTTAAAAGTTCTATTTTTGTTAAAAAATACGCTATCAGCGCCACTAGCGGTGAAAAATGATTTAATGATATCGTCATATGACCATATCATGAAATAGCAACGTTGTATTTAGTTAATCATATCTTCAAACGATTTCTATTCATTGATTTGGTCAAGCTATATCATCAATTGAAATAAAAACCTTATTAATTTTCATATTTTTGATAGACGTCACTATTATCTATTGAAATTATTACACTTTTAAAATAAAGTAACAAAGATACTAAAAACCTAAACGTTAGAATTTTTAAATAATTTTAAAAATCTAATTATTTAAACATATAAATGTAAATTATTTATATTATTTAATTTATTAGTACCTGAAGGCAAAATATACTACTTTTTCCATTTGATGATAGATGGCGCTGTTTTGATAACTAAATCGGTTTAGTTTCAAATTATTTGACCAAGGTTATAACTATATCTTAAACTTTATTTATAAATATGGTATTTATTTGAAAAACACCCGTCATCCCGCCTATTACTAAGGTACAATAGAAAATTAACATCTAAAGGAAGGAAAATACTTAACCTTCTTTTTTGAAGTTCCGTAATCGGATAAAAAGTAGCCTATAAGTTGCCCCGGGTTACTAAATACCTACATACAAAATTTCATGTAAATCGGTCCGGTAGTTTTTGCGTGAATCCGTAATACACAGACAGACAGACAGACAAAAATTCTAAAAGCCGCTAATTTGGCTTCAGAACTCTTTATTCAGTCCCCTGGACTTGTTTTTTCAAGAATATATTAGAATTACAGATACGAATTTTCTACAGATTTATTATATGTATAGATTACCTCAAATGTCTAGCCCGGTGACGGAAAACACTACCTACCTATATAACGAAAGCCATCTTACGCGAAGAGTTACGGTCATGTCACTTCCAGTCAATACATCCATATAATTTGACTATTGATGATTTTCAACGAATTATAAGCTATCCCATGGTAGGGACGTAAGTAGTGATGTAGTTGTGGGTGGTTAAGCGTACTAAGCTAACTTAACTTTACAAAAGTTCATGTAATCCGACCTATAAGATATCTATAGATCGGCGATAGACACGAAAACCTTTACACATTGTTTTTCTATCATTAAAACTACATTATATCAAAAATGCAAAGTTGAGTGCCAAAATTTTGATTTCACACCTTATTTGACTGGACTATAAATATTGTACTTAACCGGATGGATTTTTCTGTTACTGTCAAATTATTTCACTTCTTAGCTGTACGCAACAAGCAGAATATAATTACTAGGTACGTTACGTTACGTTCGTTACATTACGAAGGACAAAATAAACCGCTTAGCTCGAATGCGTGGTATGTCAATAAAAAGCACTGGAGACCCAACGTTAGAACAGAAAGGGAGGTAACAAGTCATGTTATTGCTTCACGATCCTCACATCAGTCCAATTCGTATAAACATACAGTTTTTATCCCACATTTAGTTTAGGATGCATAGAAAGATAACAAGGAATACTAATATATATTTATTTGTATTCAAATACGGACGATAGTTACTGAAATGTGTAAAAGCTACTAAGGATTTTATTGATTTACCAACTCTTATAACGTAAATAAATGTGGCCAAACTGAGATCAATTTCAACCATTTATAGCGAATCGGCAAATTAAAACGCCCACTGCGTCCGGCCGCAGTTAACTTGCAAATTAATAGCATAAATATTTAGCGCCGGGTTTTTACACTTAAAGTAACCGTTTATCTGTTTTATTTTTATTTATTTTTTAAGATATGATAATGCATGTCTGGACGACACCAGTACAATTTTCGATATTGGTCGAAAATTGTACTGGAAGAACAAATCTCACCAAAACCATATATTTATACGGGCCCAAGTTCGGTACAAACTTCGGTCTGTACCGAACTGGCCGGCTTTCCGTAATAGTTACAAGAACGTTGTACATTCCTATGATGACTGCCTCGTTGATCTAGTGGTCGTAAACGCGATTGCTGATCATGAGGTCCCGGGTTCGAATCCCGGGTCAGGCCAAAATTAGTTATTGGGTATTTCTGTTGAGTTGAATTAGCCGATTGACCTCTCGGTCGAAGTTGGACTTACATAGTCGGACTATTTGACCCAGGTAAACATACTAGTCAACAACTTCGAGCTCAGTGCTCCCAACAACTACCGGCATTTGTGTGACATGGATGTTACACATGACTTTTGTTTTATCCATGTTCATCTTAAGACCTATCCGTTGGGAGTAGTGGCGGATTATCCTTAAGACAAACTAGGCACGTGCCTAGAGGCGCTAGGTTAGAAAGGGGCGCGGGGGCGCGCGCGCGAAAGTCATCCTCGCTCTCTCATCACATTTTTCATTCACGCGCACCACACATCAACAATGTTATGTGTCCTAATTATTTTGCAACTAAACTATATTATAAATTATAATATCGTCACTGGAAAGGCATAATTACTTAACTGCCAAATTGGGCATATTGAGTTACATACAAATTCGGAATCAGTGAGTTTTTCTGCATCGATCTATTTAGGTAGCATTGCAATTAAAGCACTTTAGTGGCGCTTCAGTAACCCGTAAAAAGGCGGATTTTTTTTTGATTACGGAAGCGACACTCTTTTCGGTATTTTTTAAACGAGTGTTACTTAAGTCATGTTTATTTACTGTAAAAATGTACAAATTTCAATTAAAATAAATTTTGCTTTCTGTTGTCTGAAAAATAATTGCATTAGTAGTTGTGCTCTTCTTGGAATTTGATAATAACTTGGTTTAAGTAATTTTGATTTATGTAAATTCGACTGAGGCATGGCGTATAAAAAAAATGCTTTATTATTTTTATCGAGTGAATGGCGTTTCAGTAATTTAGCCTGACTGTTATAGAGCAGTTTGCGGGCTAGCACCAACTTTGCTTTGCAGTTAAATTTCTGCAAAAGTCACGAAAGTATTTCATCCTTTCTGTCCAAGTATATACTACGAGATCGCGCTCTTCCTGCGAAACCATAACGTAGACGTTATGCTAGTGCAAGAGACCTTTTTAAAGCCGAGCCATCGCGATCCTAAGATCGCGAATTACATCTTAGTTAGAAATGAGAGGTTGACCAGTCCCAAAGGTGGCAACCTTGATCTACTACAATAGGTCCTTGCACTGTGTACCGATCGAAACTTCGCTCCTAATAAACATAGAAGTGTCAATTTGCAGGATAGCTCTGTTTGGCCATCCGCTACTAACCATTATATCAGCGTACCTACCACCGCTTAAACAATTATTACAGTCCGATAGCTTAGATTTACTAAATATAAGCCCCAGTGTCATAATAGCTGGAGACCTAAACAGCAAGCACTCCTCCTGGAATTCGCTTGCTAATAACGCGAATGGTATAACTTTGTTCGATCTCACGGAGCGACTAAACTTCGATGTTATCGCGCCTGTGACACCAACTCGCTACCCATTCTCTACCAGACAACGACCGGACATCCTTGATGTAGCAATACTCAAATATGTCACGTTGTCGATATCATCGATCGAGACGATCTTAGAACTAGACTCGGACTACAGACCGGTCTTGTTGCAGTTGAGCTAGCCCGCTGGTGAGGTCCTTCAGACCTAAACCATCATGGACTGGCGTAAGCTCGAGGTCAAACTCGAGTCTCCGACCTCCCAGCACTTAGATAAAATCCCCGACAATATAGACTCGCCAGAGGTAGCCAATTAGGCGATTAGCGCCCTATCGGCCCACCTTAACTCAGCAGTCGAAGAATGCTCTCGTAAGGTTCGGGTGTCGAACAATCAACACGCAAAGTTTCCAAGAGACATTCGGCAGGTGATCAGAGCAAAAATACGGCCCTAAGACACTACGACCTCTATCGCACAATAGATAACAAATTTCGACCTCGCAACCTCCAAAAGAGGTAAAACAGCGCATAGCCAAATTTAGGCAAGACAAATGCGACAACCTGCTGAAGGAAATCCATCAATCAAGGACATCGCACACCGCCTACTTGTTGTTGGCCCGAGCTCTGAAAGCAGAGCAAACCGCACCCATGCCGCCTCTTATTAGGCAAGGAAACCCCGATCTCACCTTTGAGGATTCTGAAAAGGCCGAATGCCTCGCGGACAGTTTAGAGAGCCAATGCACTCCCTATAGCGAACCCACAGATCCCGTTCACCCCCTAGAGGTCGAAGCGGAGGTCGAGCGTAAGTCTGCACTACCACCTACGGGCGACTCCTTAGATCCTGTGACTGTCGACGAAGTCACAGAAGTTTTCAAATGCCTCAAAAAGAAATCAGCACCCGGCCCCGATGGCATTATCAACAGGGTGCTGAAATCTCTCCGTGCCGCCCGTATGCCTCCTAGTAGGCATTTTGAACGCTCTTCTTTCCAGCTGCTCCTTCCCGGATGCCTGGAAAGAGGCAGACGTGCAACTTAGCCTCCAGTTATAGACCAATCAGTCTACTTAGTACACTGGAGAAAGTTTACGAGCGATTCATATTGAATCGCCTACGAAAATACATATTCGCAAATAAGGTTCTTCCCGATGAGCTGTTCGGCTTCAGACCCGGACACTCGTGCACCAATCAGTTATATCACCTTACAGACTACATTCTGAATGGCTTCAACCTTTCAAAAAGAAGCCATAGGACCACTAGCACCGGCACCCGCTTTTTCGATGTCGCAAAAGCGTTCGACAAAGCTTGCTTGCAAAGACGGCTTGCTTTACAAGCTGTATAAACTCAACGTGCCAGATAGGCTCACTAACATTATCAGAGCCTTCCTTGCCAACCGCCACTTTCGTTATCAAATAGAGGGCACTCGATCTTCGAAACGCTTCCTCAGGCTAGAGCCTCTCAGGGCTCAGTCCTCTCCCCACTCCTCTTTACACTCTTCACGAGTGACATCCCGAAGGACCCAGTAGTTAGTACTTCTCTTTTCGCCGATGACACGGCACTTTTCGTCGCCCATTGCAACAAAAGAATACTCACCAAGATAAACAGCCGTCAACCGCTTAGGCGATTGGTTCCGCTTATTGAGAATCGAAGTGAATCCTGAGAAAAGTGTAGCAATATACTTTCAAAGGCACCCCTCTCTCAACCGTCAAAACCTAAATCTCAAAAAATCGTTAAGTACGATCACCTTATATGGCCGCCAGATCCCCTGGCAATCAACGGCCAAATACCTAGAGGTCACATTCGACAACGGCATGACCTTCGCGAAACATATTCGCAATGTCCGCAACGCCGCCTTGCGACATCTCCTTGGGACAGATGGTCACCCTCCCGGTGATAGAACAAGTCGCCGGATTCGACGATTACCGTGTCCTCTCCCTCTCTTCGGACCTAAGATAATCCTATAATATCCTAGCGCATTTTGTCTATCTCTTCTTCCAGCTCCAGGATCTTTTCGATCAGTCCTCAGAGTGCGTGCGTTATATGTTGCCAGGTCGAGTCGTCTTAGGTGGCAACCAAACCTCCACCGGAGATTCTTAGCACCTCCTGCCCCACCGTTACCATGGTCGCCACGGTAGCCAGGAATAGTGGGGCCGCCGGGGACTGGGGGCTATCTCTTTGTAACTAAACTCGACATGGGGGATGGGGGGTATATTGCCATAGTTGCCACGCTTGGTGAAGCCTATTAGCCTACTAGCCTAAATGTGCAAAAAATTAAAGAGCAAACCACTGAGGCATTGTTTTGTGTATTAATGTAATGCTCTAGAAACTAACAAACTTTTATTTAAAACTAACTTCTCATTTAAATAACATTGTGTAACAAAAAAAACTTCACCTCAGTGTCAACTAGCGAAATCTGATGAGCGGAAGATTATTAGCTCCAGCGTTGTTCCTGACAAATTTAGAGTTGCCGTATTCTAACTCTAAAATTGCCGGATTTTTAAGGAAAACTAAGAAATATGCCGTATTGTACAAAATATTTATTTAGAAGGTTAAAATAAAAAAAAATGAAATACATGTTGTTTACATAATAAATAAGTGTGTACTATAGTTGTACTAATTTTATTCTTCACCATATAGGTTTTGAATAGTTTCCAGTACTTCTGATTCTGTCGCATTTAGGTCGTACTGTTTTTTATCTTTCATTATACGAATCATTTCGTTTGGCACTTGAAAATTTGTACAATTACCGTGATTACTGATTGCTTGTCTGGCTAGAAGAGTTCCATTAATAGTTGAAGTTATTAATTTATTTCGAAGTTTCTTTTTCATATTATTTACTTCACTGAAGAAACGCTCGCAGTCTGCGTTCAAGTATGGCAGACATAAAACATTTAAAGCAAAACATGCTAATGTTTTTAGTTCTGTTCCATCACGGATTTTAATCAAAAACTCATCGGTTTTCTGTGAGCTAATTTCATATAATTGTAATTTATTTACCACTGGTAGCATTCTCCATTTATAGCTAATACTCTTCGACAGAGCGGCGTTTACGTTGCGTTCAAAACAAACAAATCTCTTAGGAATATCTGTAATAATAAAGATAAGTTAGATATTCGTCAAAAATCGGGTGTTTATAAACTTTTTTGTGACGAATGTTTTTGTTTACGTGGGTCAGACTGGTCGCAACTTCGAGACACGTTACAAAGAGCATTTAGCCGCGTATAGGAATTGCAATCCTGATAAATCCCATTTTCATTCATTTCATCTCTTGGACACTGGACACAACCTAACCAACGACCACTGCTTTAAAGTCTTACATACTTGTAATAAAGGGCTGCGACTTTGTGTGCTGGAGCAGTTGGAGATATTAAAAAATAAAAATAGTAATGTTGCACTGCTGAATGAACAAACAAATGTTTCTAACCCACCTCCCTTAAACATCTTTAAACCTGCTCTCTAATAACGGACAGCCTCGCAATATGGTCATTCGTCACCTTCACGGTGATCAGCGATTGGTTGCGTGGTTGGAGGGTAGGCGGGCGTTTCGCAGCGGTTTGTTTATTAATTTAATAGCAGGCGGCTGCGTACGTCGGGTGGTGATTGGTCGCATGTTTATCGCATGACGCGGTCGCTCGCTACTTAAGTGGGGAGCGGTTGCGTCGGCGAGTCTTATAAATAGCAGCTGTTTTTGGCTCGCCGCTCACTTAGCGGTCAGCCACCGTAGAGTCTACTACACCTGAAGATGCCTCGTGTAGAGGCGAAACACGTGTCGTATTGTCGTCGGTGGTGTGTCTTTCCTAATGTAGTGGTGGTGGGAGTAGTGGTGCTGGGATTAGTAGTGACGGGGATAGTGCACGCAATTGAGGGAGGGCGGGAGGTGCTCTTCAAACTAGGTAAGACACATCATTTTATTTTATTGAGCGGATATTGGCAAAGTAAATTTTTCCAACTTTAATCTCATGTGTTCATCTAGTTCCACCAATTTTGAATCTGCGCTTTGAAAGTACTCGTTGAGTTTAATAAATTTTCGTAATATTCATTTCAGAAATAATAAGTAAAGCTTAATAAAATCGTCATGCAACTCACGGTAAATTAATTCTGCAGCTACAGTTTTTTCTTCGAGCCATTTCTGCGTAAAAAACAATTTAAGGCTGATCCACTGTTCAAGCAGCCTGTTCACAACCGCTAGCAGGGAAAGCCACCGAGGTTGCGATGGGTGTAAAATCTTGTGGATTGTTGTGTTAGTGAAAACTTGAAATTCCAAATATTGGGCTTGGCGTTTTGAACTTAAATTTCGCGCTAAATCTTCGCATCGTCTTGGTAATTTTTTGCATGCCTCACTGGCACACAAATGCATAGAATGGCATATACATTTAAAAATAAATATGCCCGACAGATTTTCTCGCGAACGGCTGGCTACTGAATTTTGTGATCCCATCATAACGTTGCAGCCGTCTGACGCGAATCCTATAATATTTTCTAACGGGCTCCCTCTATTAGTAAATTTCTTTATAATGAGATCATACATGGCTTCTGCTGTAGCTCTCTCTGCTGCCATCGTAAAATCACCTGCCTCAAATAAAGGTGCCAGTTCCCATAGTGAGGACATGACCTTTTTTGCTGCTCATCACAATAACGGATAATAATGCACATGGTTTTTATGGCCGAAATATCCGTTGATTCATCGACCAGTACGCTGAATTTATTATTTTTAATAATGTTGGCCAAATAATCTTTTTGGAAATCACCAATAACATTTTTTACCGTGGATGTGCATTTTTTTCGTTTTATGGCAATTTCGGAAGCAATTTTAGAGTCTGGAAAACAAGATTTTAGCAACTCTGATAAATGATCGATAGCCATAAATGATATGTTGTGCTCTGCGACGAATGCACTAAGTTTTATTTCGGCTTCCATTACTTTCCTATTGTGATTGGTTTGTCGGTTCTGAAAATAAGTGCTAACGTCTCTTGTAGAACTTGCTGATGCTTTTCTGACGTGCTGGCGCTTTAGGCATGAAAGTATACCTACGCTGCGTGGCCCCGCGTGCGGGGCTAATTCTGTGAGGTTGTCACGCACCCGCTCGAGCTGACGCGCGCCTTACGTTAACATAAATATTATTTTTCTCTAATAAGTATTTAGGCACTTTTGATATTTATTTTTCAGTTTTTAATCAAGTATGTCCTCTCAAAAAGCCAAAAGGTACTGCAGAGCATACGGGTGCTTAAATAACAATAGGAATGTCGATCTTTTCATTTTTTACTGTTCCTAAGGATACCGAAAGTTAATATAAGTAATGTAAGTAGGTAAATTATCTGGGTTTCAAAGACGTTCACGTTGTTATAATCTTAATTTTCCTCGATGTTGCATATTAACCTTCCTCACATTGAACAATAAAGTTTTTATTATCAGCAAATTGATGGCTCCGTGGCGCAGTGACTTAGCAATGAGTTGCAACGCTGAGGGCTGCGGGTTCGAATCCCGCACGGAACAAGTATTTGTATGGCCTACAAATAATTGTTCCGGGTCTAGATGTTTGTCCTTGTGCAATTTATGTTTGTTAACTGCCTCCACGATACAGGAGAATATCCTAGTGTGGGGGTTACGTTTTTTTAAATAAAATAAAAATAAAATAAAAGTGATACTAATACATTGCATAACACCTCGGTGTATTCTATTATATATCAATTAATATCAAAGGATTCAATTTGTTTTCTCACAACACCTAACCCTACAGTAGAAGCGGTCTTAACAAAGGCGCGTAACGGTCTAAGTGATACAGACACTCGCACACGGACGTAAGAATAGAATAGAATAATAGAATAGAATAATTTTTTATTCAATATAGATATATATATATATATAGATTACATGTGTAATACTTATTGAAAGTAATTTTTTACTTTACCACTGGTTCGAAAAAAACCTCTGTCCTGAGAAGAACCAGCAAGAAACCCAGCGGGACTTTTTTTTAAAGTAAAATTTACATTAATGGTTGTACAAACTATTTAAGTACAAAATTTATTTTAGAAACTGCTTGGAAGCGACCACCTCAACCATGTATTCATTTATACTATAATAAGCCTTTTTATACCGTTTCATCTTAACAAAACATTTAAACTTGGTAATAGAGAGAGCCTGTACACTTTCCGGGACCTTGTTGTAATAGCGTATACATTACCCCAAGAATGAATTATTGACTCTGTGGAGTCGAGAAACTGGTATCACTAGCTTGTGTTTGTTCCTAGTGCTTACAGAATGTATATCACTTTTTTTACTAAAACTACCTTTGTTTTTGTGAACATACATAAAATTTTCGTAAATATACTGAGAGGCCAAAGTTAATATATTTATTTCTTTAAATTTATCTCTAAGAGACTCTCTCGGTTTTAGGTTGTAAATAGCTCTAATGGCCCTCTTCTGGTGGCACACACACAACAAAAATTTACACAAAAAAAATTACGTATTAAATCAAAATGCACCTTGCATTTTGATTTAATACGTAATTTTTTTTTCGACGAAATAAACTGTAGACTAATTTCACGAAGGTCACTTCCGCGTGCAAAGTATTATGAACATTAGGGACATTGTAACTAAGTTTAAACAAGTTTGCTATCATAAAGTGAGCCTTCTGTTCTGTTAACTATTATTTATTCTGTGCATAAAGCAAAACAAAGCATTAAATGACGGAACCACAATAGGTACATCACAGTAACAATTATTCCGGGGATTCCCCACATATCCTAGAAACTACCCGAGTAAAGGTGAAGAACCTACTAGAAATCAGAACTAAAGATTTTAGACATTAAATTCTCAGCCATAAGGTTGAATCTAGTTTGACGTTTCTAATCGTGGCGCTTCTACTTTTTCTGTGGCAAAAGTACTCTGTGATCTATGGTTCACAAGTTGGTGCGTTTCATTATACGAAATATTTTTTTATTACTTTAAACAATTACCGTATATTTTAATACGGTAATTAAATAGCTGCTGTATACCGTATTTTTGTTGCCTAAGATACCTGAATGCCGTATATTACGGCAATTGCCGTATCAAGAACAACGCTGATTAGCTCTCATTACGCTAAGGTAAGAGATTAATAGTGTTCTGTGCTGTCAGCTGTCATTGTTGCTTATGTGATATGTTATGTCAGCTGTCAGTCAGTTCAGTTTGTTTGTCATCATTGATCAATGTCATGGTCGACACCTATAGTATATAGTCTCTAGTATATATATACAGTAATCTATGGTCAACACTCAACACTCAGCAGTGCTCAACAGCCTTTTTGTTATCATAATAATAATAATTTTTAATTTTGTTATGGTAATTGGGTTAATTTGCGTCTGGGCTAAAATAAAGTAGAAGTAGGCTGTGTTATTTGCAAAAAATAAATAAAGTGCCAAACAAAAATTGCATTTATCAGTGGTGATGTTAATTGTAAACACACATGAGGAGCAATGTCGTATGAGATAGTAATCAGGCGAGCGCGAGCAGAGGATGCTGTTCAACGTGCAGAGCTCATTAAGCTCGGGCTCCTTTCGCACCAGTGGAACGCCTTCATTTACTTCTTGTTTCAAGAGGTGAAGTCTTTTGCTAATCACATGTGTATGATACCTACTCACGTAATAAGTTGTCATGTTAATTTGTGTTATTTTAAATGAAGATAAAATTATATATGGTCATCTATTTTTAATATCACGTTAGGTACAAACAAGAATATACTTAAAATCCTATATATATATTTATCCTATAATATAGGGCGTCCTCCCACTAGATGAAGTGACGACCTGGTAAGACATGCAGGAAGTCGATGGATGGAGGTGGCTCAGGACCGTGCTTTGTGGCATTCCTTGGGGGAGGCCTATGTTCAGCAGTTGACTTGTGAAGGGCTGTAATGATGATGATGATGATAGGATTTTATGTCTTTAAGAGTATAAGAAGCTAGTCCTGTCTAATATGTCGATATATAATAGGTTTACAACATGAGAAATAATATAAAGTAGTAATTAAAGAATGATCGCTATTTCTCCTCACTGAAATATTTATAAAACTTTGGTGAATTGAAGATTAAAGATCTGTTTTGTTGATCCACATACCCTTCTTCATGATTCTCTTAGTGTATATAATGAGGCATTCCATCTTAGACCTCATAGTTAATAAGGCATCTATATTTTGTATCTTAATTGAGGATAAGCTTAGGAGTCTTTGGCTACAACATTCAATTCACATCAGGTGGTGTGAAAAATTTTATAACCCATTAGTAATTGACTAGTAACCTAAAAAAAACTATACAATAGAAAAAATTTACAAGCAGCCACCGGTTCACAAGTATGAGCCAAGTGGCAGCAATCATCTTTCTCAACCATATTGAAAGAAAGTGGACAATCAGATACATGATGATGCTTCAAGCGGGCATGACGTACCCTAGATCCCCGCACACTGAGATATAACTCCAAAAATACACAGAAATAAATCCACAGTCAACTCATCACATTTCTAATTTCCCATAGGACAACTTATAATTTTCATTCACAAGTCACAATCACGTTAATTATTGGGTCAGGTTCACCAATCCCAAGTCTTCAATTTGCTAGTTAGGTTTTGTAAGTAGGCTGACAACAATTCTTTAATATGATAAAAATCTGGCATCCATTTCCATCCAATTCATTACATTCCCTTTATTATGCTTGTCAAAGATAATAAACATAGGTCTGTATAAGTAAGCAAAAAATATGTAAGCTACACCTTCTATGTACAGTAATACCTGACTCTGTAACTAACAGAGTTCATCAAGAATAGTCCGTTATAGATAAGCCATTTGATCACTAGATGACACTGTTTGTAACAGCATTTTTTGTTAAAAGGAAATCTAACTAACCCCTCGTCCATCACAGCACTTTTACACGACTAAGAGCACCTGTCGCGCCACTTCTGAGGAAACTCACGCTATCGCGGCACGTGTGACTAAATTGACAATTTCACTAAAGTTTTGTATGAGAGCTATATATAAAACTTGACGTTGGAATTGTTATGAAATAAGGTAACTAATTACATACGAATCGGGACAGTTTTATTTTGTAATATATTGTCAATTCTATTTTGAAATTAGTGTAAGCAATTTTTTCCTACTTTATTGTACATAAGTGGTTATAATTATAAAATCAAACCTTTATTTGATAAATATTTTATTATATTTACTTAAAGATACATTATTTAACATTAATCTATTAAAATAACACACCTCCCCATACATTTTTTCCACCCCACAAGCTCTACAATAACATGCCTTATTTAAGCGACCTGAGCGCCGGACAAAAAATATGTATAATGCATATTATTAGATGTTTGAGGTGCGACGTTATACCATCCTTGTCATTTCTCCTACATATTGTTTGAAAGTGAGCAGTATAAATATGGTTTTAAGAGGCAATTTAGCACATTGAAATACGTTGGAGCCGATCGACATCCAGAAGGCGCTTGACATACGCACATTATTTTATTTATTTATTTAAAACTCAAATGTAACACCTTAAGGTAAAGGACACATAGGGCGGACTTAATGCCATATGGCATTCTCTGCCAGTCAACCCTGCGTGTCAAAGACAATTGTAGGCAGGTGTGAAACATAATACATAAATAAAGTGTACATATATTAAAATATAATATAGACATAGTAAATACATACACAACATATGTTTAAATATAATAATACATACATACATATATGTAATGTGTATACATGCTTATAAACTACATAAATAAATATCTGTATTAATATATAAATAAATAAATATTTGAGAAGAAAAAAATAAAAATAAATAAAAAATAATAATGTCAATTTGTAAGTGCCCTCAGGTAATGTTGTCGTAGAAGTAATTTAAATGAGTTTTTATTTTTGGCATTCTTAATATCATTGGGGAGGGTGTTCCAAAGATGTATAGCCTGTATCGTGAAAGAGGACCTAAAAAAATTAGACCTATGCTGTGGAAACCTTATCCTCAGACTGTTTGATTGTCGTGGTGTTCGACCATCAATCGAATGAAGAAAATGAAAGTTATCGTTAAGATAAGAAGGCGACCTTGGATCGTTTAAAATTGAATAAGGTACAAGTAAAATTCTAGAGCATCGCCCTTGACGTATAGGGAGCCATTTAAGCTTTGAACAATAGGAAGATATGTGGTTACATAAACCGAAAATTATTTTACTCCAACCTTATAGAGGCCGGTTGACAGTTGAGAGGTTAATAGAATCGGTGTTATTTTGTGGAAATCCATTATATTAAAGATGTTACTGATACTGTTCTGTACTGATAACTCACACCTGTCACCTGTCTGGGTGACAGGTGTGAGTGTTTATACATGTATATGTTATTTTAACATCTATAAAAGGAAACCTATTGCTTTTGTGCGGGATGACGTTGTGAGTTGTTGGTGACAGTGTAACACGTGAGGAGCTTGTGCCGGCAGCTGACGCTGGAGGGCGTGGTGCTGGCGGGCGCGGTGCTGTTCATCTTCTGCGGCGCGTCGCCCGCCGCCTGCGCCGCGCTGCTGCCGGCCGCCGCCGCGCTCGTCGCGCTCGCCGTCTCGCTCGCACACCACGCGCTCGCCTCCTCGCACACGCAGGTAACACAACACGTGAGGAGCTTGTGCCGGCAGCTGACGCTGGAGGGCGTGGTGCTGGCGGGCGCGGTGCTGTTATAGACCTGAATGATAATGCTGAATAGATATAATTAATACATTACTGTAATTTTGTCAAACTGAGTGTAATACATTATAATTATTGGGTATTTATATAGTTTTCTCATCTGCTTGGACTGTATAAAATGAAAATTATGTTTCTTTTTATTTATTTATTTTACTATATTAATATAATATATTAATACGAGGGGTGATCTAAAAGTAATGATAATCGGTTACTTCAGGTCCGCATAAAAATCCAAAAAAAATAATTTTTGCTTGCTTATATACTCACTACGTCAGCCTAAAAAAATCATATAAATAGATCACGATTTCCGGGAGATACATTCATTTGAATACGAACTGTCAAAGAGATAACATCAACATGGAGAAAAACGAAATTAGAGCTGTCATCAAGTACCTCTGTTTGAAAAAAATGTCTTCAAAAGACATACACAGTGACTTAGTGGAAACATTGGGGACTCTGCTCCTCCATATTCTACAGTTACACGCTGGGCCAAGGAGTTTAAACTGAGCAGAACATCCACTGAAGATGAACATCGCGAAGGACGCCCATCCACGTCCTCACTGAAGACAACGTGAAAAAGTCGAAGATGTTGTGTTGGCAGATCGAAGAGTGACCATCAGGCATGTAGCTGAGGTCACAGGGATCTCATATGGCAGCGTTCAAAGAATCCTTGCGAACGAGTTGCATATGAAAAAGGTCTCTGCGCGTTGGGTACCCAGAATGTTAACCGACGAGCAAAAGACAAATCGAGTTGACATTTCGAGGGTCAATCTCGAAAAGTTCCAAGCAGATCAGGAAAATTTTTTGTTCCGTTTTGTGACTATGGACGAGACCTGGATCCACCATTTTGATCCGAAACAACAATCGATGACTTGGAAGCGAGCCTCCTCACCGACGCCAAAGAAATTCAAAGTTTCAAGTTCGGCGGGAAAGGTTATGGCATCTGTTTTTTGGGACGCTCAAGGCATAATTATGGTGGAATATTTGGAAAAGGGAGCCACTATTACGGGCTCTTACTACGCAGACCAAATAAGAAGATTACGGGAGGCCATTAAGGAAAAAAGACGCGGCAAACTGCGAGCTGGAGTGCTGTTTCACCACGACAACGCACCGGCTCACAAAGCCGCAGTTGCGATGGCTGCCATTCAAGAAACGGGATTCGAACTGCTCGGACAACCTCCCTATTCGCCAGATCTAGCTCCTACTGATTTCTACCTCTTTCCTCGGCTCAAGGAACGCCTCCGAGGCAAGAAATTCGAAGACGATAGCGAAGTAATGGCCGCTGTTGAAACGTTTTGGGAGGGTCAAGACAAAGAATTTTTTTCAAAGGGAATCCTGGGTTTAGAAAAAAGATGGACTAAATGTATTGATTTGTTAGGAGACTATGTAGAAAAATAAATTATTATTTTAACTTTAATTACCGTGCTTTATTTTCATTATCATTACTTTTGGATCACCCCTCGTATAGTAAACGCAGGAAATAGAGTAAATGGGGCTCTACACGCTATTATGAAGAGTCAGATTGTGTCAAAAAAGGCACGGTTGGCAATTCATAATGCTGTGATAGTCCCTACTTTAATGTATGGCAGTGAAAGTTGGGTCTGGCAGAAGAAGCACGAGAGTAGAATAAATGCTGTAGAAATGCGATCATTAAGAAGTATGCTAGGGCTGAATCTGAATGACAGGGTAAGAAATGGTGTGATAAGAGAAAAGTGTGGTTTGCAAGATGACGTTGTGACCAGGATTAAGAAAGGAATGCTTCGGTGGTTTGGTCATGTAGAAAGAATGAACGAGGAAAGAGTGACAAATGTTGCTTATGTTGCAGAAGTGAACGGCAGAGTCGGGAAGGAACGCCCTAGACGAAGGTTTATCGACCAAATTGGCGTTATATTGAAAAAAGACCAGATTAGGAGTACCCTTAACCGACGAGCGTGTATATATATGGATGTAAAGGAGACGAGAGAGGTGTGCCAGTCGTGCCAAATGGAAGTCCGTAGTCTCGTTTATGTAATATAGTAAAATAAATAAATAAAAAATACATAAATAAATGTAGGTATTTTACGCACCGAGCGGGCGGCGAGCTACGCGAGCGATACTTTCTTTCATATCTATTCACTCACTCGCACTATGATACTGTAAGTATGGCGACTAAACGATCTTGATCTTCCGTAATACAAGTTTTCTTAGGATGGAATTCAGTGGATGGAAAAATTTTTGTTGTGTCATTTTAATGTTATCTAATTTATTTATTATAATCTATTTTGATATATTTTTCATTATTTATGAACCTTAGTGTTCAAATAAGTACACATAAATATTTTAATTGTTATGCAGTAATCGATTGTTAACCGATGTCGGTTAATCGATTATATCTACTACCGGTAGCATAGTGGTATAGATAAATAAATAGTACGGTTGCAACCTGTTTTAATAAATAAAACAACCAAATGTAACAAATATTTTTTTAATCGGTACTTACAATCATACTACCATATTTTTTTATTAGAAAAATATTTGCCGCAACGGCATTAACCGATCTTTTCTCGAGTCGATAATTTCAGGCAGTACACAATTTTTTATGATGAAAAGTGTGTACTGCCTGAAATTCAACATATTCAAAATCCAAAATTGGTCGTCTTTGTAGATTTTTAGTACTTTTACTGCATAATCTGGGGTCCATATGGCAAGTATGCAGACATTTTTATTTGCTATATGAAGCTGGCCTTGGATTTGGTAAAACCAGTCATGATTTTGATTTTGATTTACGATCAAAAACTGCGGTCGTAGTTGGTGATGCTCTAGCACGCACACAATAGCAGCGCCTGTACGGCAATCGACGCACACTACAATAGTATCGAAACGATGCAGCGCGCGAAATCAACTGACGCAGGTCCAACCTCGACAAGCGCTCGCGCGATTCTGATCGCAGATGGCCGGCGGGCGCAGTGAAATATATGGTACTTTTATTTAATTAATTAAAAAATAATAGTAACGATTAAAAAAGTAAAAATAATCGTATAGTTTAAGCAAATGTTGATGATTTTGGTATAAATTTTACGTCAAAATGATGTAGAACTTCGGAGATATTGGGGCTTGTATCGAAGCTTTTTCGGTCGTTAATTGAATTATGTCGATTTTTTTTCCTTACGTGATAGGCATATAACGAAAATGTATTCTGTGATTATTAAAGTATAGTATATTTGGGAGATAAAAAATTTTTTTTGATGGTCGATATTCAATGGAATCTGCAAATTAGAGCTCCCAAATCGTGTCTCCGAGAGTTTTTGCCTAAACATGCATTGGGAGAATGATTATTACTAAATAAATAAATAAGTTATCTAAAATTCGCTTTGAGCTTATTGTAGTAGAGAAAACGAACTATTTTTACCAAGTAATTGTTATATCAAGCAACGAACGAAAAACATACAATTTCAACGAGGGAATCTTATAATTTCGCGTTTTTGTAATACTCCTCTTAACCCTTCAGACCCAGCGTCCATTTCAATGGACACGTTTTATTATTGCATGAAATATGAGGTCGGTTAATAAAAACGCTAGTGTAAACATTTGATTGTACCGACCAGTTACCTAGAAACGTTACGATAAACAAAACACCAAAGGATTTATTGTAGGTAGGATGAAATAATTAGTCAAGTGTTGACGTTCGCCATGGATACGCGCAATGCGAGTAAGTCTTTAGTGTTATTTTATTTACTCCAAAACGATTTGATCGATTGTTTAGATATTTTTATTCTGCATAGTGATCATATTAGCTAAGATATACATTTTAAAAAATACTAAATATGCGGTTGTTTTCATAATTTTGAAGATAAAGTCGATGTCCATTTCAGTGGACATGGGGTCTAATCGCTGTAAACCAAACGTATTTACAATGAAACTTTGTATTGAATTTTACATGTTATTTTTATTCCTTTTAGGTTTTGATCTATCTAAAAGTCAAGATGTGGATAATTTACTCAATTTATTAGAAAACGGAACAATATCGGATCTCGAAGAAGATAGTGACGATGAAATTGTACAGGCAATACCACAAAAATGTTCGTGTAGGTAGTAACATAACGCTACCAACCGAAAGAGAGATAGGTAATCACTCTGAAGAGGAGGACGATATAGTAGAGGAAGAAGACTTAGAGGAGGTGGAATCTAGACCCGGATCAAGTAGTAAGCCTAAAATGAAATAATTTGGAGAAAACATTTACAGCTTGAACCACCACAATTCATTTGGTCAGCGCCACCACCGTCTGAAATTGATTCACCTCGCGTTCCATTGATTATTTTTCTAAATATATATCAGAGTCTCTAATTGAAGATTTTACATTCAATACAAATTTGTATGTGGTGAGAAATGAAGTCCGTAATTTCAAGCCATGTACTTCAACAGAAATTAAAATATTTTTCGGCCTTCATATCATAATGGGTAACCTAAAGTTTCCTCGTATTCGTTTGTATTGGGATTCCAGTTTAGATATGAAAATATTTTAGAGAACATGGCCAGAGATAGATTTCTTCAGATGAGAAACAATTTGCATGTAATTGATAACAATTTATTCCACAAAATAACACCGATCGTTTTATAAAAGTTCGACCTTTATATGATTCAGTTAGAAAACGATGTCTAGAACTAAAATTAGAGCAAATATTGAGCGTTGATGAACAGATTGTACCTTTTCGAGGAAAACTTGAAGTCAAACAATATGTCAAAGGAAAACCACAGCCATGGGGTGTAAAGATATTTATGATTTGCGGTAAGAGCGGATTAGTTTATGATTTTATTATTTATCAAGGCGCAACTACAAATCTAGACAAAAATGACGTTTTGAAATATGGCACATCTGCTGCTTATGTAAATGCCTTGTCAAAGAGAATAAATAGGTCTGGTCATTACCTCTTCTTTGATAATTATTTCTCCAACTACGTTTTGCTGAAGGATCTTCGCGAGAGGGAAATTTATGCAGGAGGAACGATCAGAATAAATCGTTTTGGAAAACCGCCACTCATAACTGACAAGGAAGGATCAAAAAAAGATAGGGGATATACTGATCAAGTTACGAATAATACTAAAGATGTGGTTGTTATCAAGTGGATTGACAACAAAGGTGTAGTACTTGCTTCAAATTTTGTTGGAATAGGAAATCAAGATGAAGTTCGACGATGGAATAAAATATCTAAAAATTACGTAACTATACCGCGTCCTGAACTTGTGCAATTATACTGGGTGTCCCAGAATTATTGAATCAAACTGCTACGCGAGCGATACTTTCTTTCATATCTATTCACTCACTCGCACTATGATACTGTAAGTATGGCGACTAAACGATCTTGATCTTCCGTAATACAAGTTTTCTTAGGATGGAATTCAGTGGATGGAAAAATTTTGTTGTGTCATTTTAATGTTATCTAATTTATTTATTATAATCTATTTTGATATATTTTTCATTATTTATGAACCTTAGTGTTCAAATAAGTACACATAAATATTTTAATTGTTATGCAGTAATCGATTGTTAACCGATGTCGGTTAATCGATTATATCTACTACCGGTAGCATAGTGGTATAGATAAATAAATAGTACGGTTGCAACCTGTTTTAATAAATAAAACAACCAAATGTAACAAATATTTTTTAATCGGTACTACAATCATACTACCATATTTTTTATTAGAAAATATTTGCCGCAACGGCATTGACCGATTTTTCGAGTCGATAATTAGGCAGTACACACTTTTATAAAAAGTGTGTATTGCCTGAAATTATCGACTCGAGAAAGTTTGTAACTTGGGTAACATATTCAAAATTGGTCGTCTTTGTAGATTTTTAGTACTTTTACTGCATAATCTGGGCCACCAGTCCATATGGCAAGTATGCAGACATTTTTATTTGCTATATGAAGCTGGCCTTGGATTTGGTAAAACCAGTCATGATTTTGATTTTGATTTACGATCAAAACTGCGGTCGTAGTTGGTGATGCTCTAGCACGCACACAATAGCAGCGCCTGTACGGCAATCGACGCACACTACAATAGTATCGAAACGATGCAGCGCGCGAAATCAACTGACGCAGGTCCAACCTCGACAAGCGCTCGCGCGATTCTGATCGCAGATGGCCGGCGGGTGCAGTGAAATATATGGTACTTTTATTTAATTAATTAAAAATAATAGTAACGATTAAAAAGTAAAAATAATCGTATAGTTTAAGCAAACGTTGATGATTATTTTGGTATAAATTTTACGTCAAAATGATGTAGAACTTCGGAGATATTGGGGCTTGTATATGTCGATTTTTTTCCTTACGTGAAAGGCATATAACTAAAATGTATTCTGTGATTATTAAAGTATAGTATATTTGGGAGATAAAAAATTTTTTTTGATGGTCGATATTCAATGGAATCTGCAAATTAGAGCTCCCAAATCGTGTCTCCGAGAGTTTTTGCCTAAACATGCATTGGGAGAATGATTATTACTAAATAAATAAATAAGTTATCTAAAATTCGCTTTGAGCTTATTGTAGTAGAGAAAACGAACTATTTTTACCAAGTAATTGTTATGTCAAACAACGAACGAAATACATACAATTTCAACGAGGGAATCTTATAATTTCGCGTTTTTTTGTAATACTCCTCTTAACTCCTTCAGACCCAGCGTCCATTTCAATGGACACGTTTTATTATTGCATGAAATATGAGGTCGGTTAATAAAAACGCTAGTGTAAACATTTGATTGTACCGACCAGTTACCTAGAAACGTTACGATAAACAAAACACCAAAGGATTTATTGTAGGTAGGATGAAATAATTAGTCAAGTGTTGACGTTCGCCATGGATACGCGCAATGCGAGTAAGTCTTTAGTGTTATTTTATTTACTCCAAAACGATTTGATCGATTGTTTAGATATTTTTTATTCTGCATAGTGATCATATTAGCTAAGATATACATTTTAAAAAATACTAAATATGCGGTTGTTTTCATAATTTTGAAGATAAAGTCGATGTCCATTTCAGTGGACATGGGGTCACAATCGCTGTAAACCAAACGTATTTACAATGAAACTTTGTATTGAATTTTACATGTTATTTTTATTCCTTTTTAGGTTTTGATCTATCTAAAAGTCAAGATGTGGATAATTTACTCAATTTATTAGAAAACGGAACAATATCGGATCTCGAAGAAGATAGTGACGATGAAATTGTACAGGCAATACCACAAAAAAATGTTCGTGTAGGTAGTAACATAACGCTACCAACCGAAAGAGAGATAGGTAATCACTCTGAAGAGGAGGACGATATAGTAGAGGAAGAAGACTTAGAGGAGGTGGAATCTAGACCCGGATCAAGTAGTAAGCCTAAAATGAAATAATTTGGAGAAAACATTTACAGCTTGAACCACCACAATTCATTTGGTCAGCGCCACCACCGTCTGAAATTGATTCACCTCGCGTTCCATTGATTATTTTTCTAAATATATATCAGAGTCTCTAATTGAAGATTTTACATTCAATACAAATTTGTATGTGGTGAGAAATGAAGTCCGTAATTTCAAGCCATGTACTTCAACAGAAATTAAAATATTTTTCGGCCTTCATATCATAATGGGTAACCTAAAGTTTCCTCGTATTCGTTTGTATTGGGATTCCAGTTTAGATATGAAAATATTTTTAGAGAACATGGCCAGAGATAGATTTCTTCAGATGAGAAACAATTTGCATGTAATTGATAACAATTTATTCCACAAAATAACACCGATCGTTTTATAAAAGTTCGACCTTTATATGATTCAGTTAGAAAACGATGTCTAGAACTAAAATTAGAGCAAATATTGAGCGTTGATGAACAGATTGTACCTTTTCGAGGAAAACTTGAAGTCAAACAATATGTCAAAGGAAAACCACAGCCATGGGGTGTAAAGATATTTATGATTTGCGGTAAGAGCGGATTAGTTTATGATTTTATTATTTATCAAGGCGCAACTACAAATCTAGACAAAAATGACGTTTTGAAATATGGCACATCTGCTGCTTATGTAAATGCCTTGTCAAAGAGAATAAATAGGTCTGGTCATTACCTCTTCTTTGATAATTATTTCTCCAACTACGTTTTGCTGAAGGATCTTCGCGAGAGGGAATTTATGCATGAGGAACGATCAGAATAAATCTTTTGGAAAACCGCCACTCATAACTGACAAGGAAGGATCAAAAAAAGATAGGGGATATACTGATCAAGTTACGAATAATACTAAAGATGTGGTTGTTATCAAGTGGATTGACAACAAAGGTGTAGTACTTGCTTCAAATTTTGTTGGAATAGGAAATCAAGATGAAGTTCGACGATGGAATAAAATATCTAAAATTACGTAACTATACCGCGTCCTGAACTTGTGCAATTATATAACAATGGTATGGGCGGTGTAGATAAAACTGATCATCTGATTAGTTTGTATCGAATCTTCATTAGATCCAAAAAATGGACATTGCGTATGATATTTCACGCCATTGACCTAGCACTAACCAATAGCTGGCTGGAATACCAAGAAGATTGCAAAATCTGTAATATACCAAGTACAGACGTTTTGGATTTGTTGCACTTTCGGCAGCGCGTTGCAGAAGCTCTAATAAAATGGGGCATCCAATTCCTATCAGAAAAGAGGACGGCCCGCATCTGGTGGTAGCAGTCCAGTAAATTCACCAGTTACACCAAAACAACACCGTTTCAGGACTGAAATAAGACCAGCGAGCGAAATCCAGTATGACACTGTCGACCATTTGCCAGAATATGATCAAAAGAAAGAAGCTACAAGATGTAAAATCCAGGATGTAAAGGAAAGACGCATGTTTACTGTCTGAAATGTGAAATACATCTGTGTTTTACTGGTGAGCGAAATTGCTTTCGAAAATTTCATCAAAAACAAGAATAATCCTAACAGTGTAAAATGTTAAATAAAAAATAAACTATTATAATAATATTGCACAGTTTTACTGACTTACTTCAAAATATTACTACAAAACATTTATTCATTAAATATGTATTAAATACAACATTTAAACCTGATGTCCACTTGAGTGGACATCAAAATTCAAAAATCTGAAAACGATAAATCGCATATTTTTACAAAAATCCCTTAATTACACTTCTAACTCACAGAAAAACCTTAACAATATTTTTATTGATGCTTTATATAAATTCAGGTCCGAAGGGGTTAAATAAACTGAACACTGGGATGGAGAAAATTCTGTCTTACATAGATATCCCAGATATTTTTGCATATCCATATAGTGACTAGTAAGCAAAGCCACTACTCCATAATATCATCATGGGTGTCCTAAAAGACATCAGGAGGAAAATGAAAAATCAGGGGTGAAATCAGGGAGAATATATTGGGAACCCTTTGTTTAGCAAAGGCCTTTTGTTTTTATTTTATTTTTATTTGCATGGCAAACTTACAGCTAACTTACAAAAATAATATAATTATAACAAAAATGAAGGCCATTTACAAGTTTTCACTTGTATAATACTTAATATAACAAGAGTGTGTCACAAGAGATACACGAGTATAGGGCAAGTAACAGTACACTTGACTATAAATAACATTATCAAAAAGAAAATAAGTTGTTAGAAAGTGAACGCCTAAGGAGAACGCTGGAATGAAATAAATCAATATCTACGTTGTGAATATGTGCTGTAGCATTAAAAGATCTGCATGATCGAATAATAAAAGAGTTTTGCCTGTAATTACTGTTCACGTATGGTACAGATAAAAGTGTAGGTTTCCGCAAACCAGATCATGAGGTACGTAGACCTATTTTACCCAGTAGTTCAGGAAAATCAACATTTCCATTCACAATTTAAAGAAGAAAAGAGAGATCTGCAATATTTCTTCGTTCATATGAAGGTAGTGAAATTTTTTTACATCGACGAGTGTACCTGGGTATATACTTTTTTGATTAAATTGAAGAAAATGTAAAGTTGTTTTTTGTATGCGCTCTATCCTATCAACATATACATTACATTTTGGATTCCAAATTTCTGAGGCATATTCCAAATTCCAATTCCGTACAAAAGCGCAATACAGAATTTTGAAGGTTTTTATGCATTTAAAGTCGGCCGATAACCTTAATATAAAACTCAGCGCCACAGAACACAATTACTCTCTACTGAGAGAAAAACGCCAACTTCATACTAAAAAAAGGAAACACGTGTTTGTGAGTGTATACTACAAGCGCCACGGTGGGCGCCCATATAAAACTTTTAAGCGGGAATTTCAAACCTTTGCATTCTGTAACTTTTAAACGTTTTGTTTATTTAAGGAAAATTCGAGTTTTGGCTCGAGCCTCACAAAATTATTAGGTGAATTCCCATACATTTGAGAGGTTGCACCAAAATTACTCGAATTTACTTTAGAGAAGTATGTGGGATAAAATAAAACTAAACAAATTAAAAGTAAAAAAAACTTTTTAAAAAAACAAGCTTTCATTTAAATGCGTTAAAAAGAATAAAAAAAAAAATTGGTTGCCTGTAAAGTCGGTATACGGGCGAAAGTTTTACGTGACAACGACTTTGAGTGGTAAAATAATTTTATTATGTCTGTCTCTCTCGCTCTTAGGCGGGCTAACCATGCCCGAGTGGAAGGGACGCGTGCCTCTCACTCGCTCTCATTGTGAGCGCATAACGTGAGCGGAGCGTAACGCAGTTTCTTGAAGTGTCACCCGGCAAACCAATTTATAAGACGTTGTCACGTCAATAAACTTTTCCTTTAAAACTTTTACTATCAACTTGTAACGTCACGATACGATACAAACGATATAAAAGCTTGTCGCGAGATTTAAGTACTCGTATTTACTTAGTTTGAAAATTTTAAAAATTAAAATCAATCAGATCAAGTTATTTGATTTACTTGTATATCTACACGTAAATCAGGTAAATCTCGCGACAAGCTTTTATTTCATATAAATTGTCTAATGACGTTATAAGTTGATAAAAAAAAGTTTGATACCCATATTGTAGGAAAGCATAAAAAAAACTTAGTCCGCCATCTTTAGAAGTCCGCCATATTGGATTTAGAGTGACGTCAGTTTATTTTTCGAGTTATTCTCAGCAAACTCTTTCATTTGATATCCATATTGTACGAGTGCATTAAAAATAACTAGTCCGCCATCTTGGGTGGTCCGCCATGTTGGATTTAGAATGACGTCACACAGCTAACCATGCATTGTCATCCAAACTAAACGTGTATACAAAATTTCAGCTCAATCAAAATTGAGTTGCAAGATTCCACCCGAACAAACATAGTTACATTGCAAGTTAAATAAAAGCTTGTAAAATAGGTATAGTTATGTAATTTTATTTTTTGGAAGACATTGTTTTATACACTATTATTATTGATGTTTTTTTTATTGCTTTTGCAGATAATATTTCCACGCGTAATATTGATATATAACATATGTTATTGTGAGAGTTATTCTTCACAGAACTAACGTTTTAAATCAGCAAAATTATCATAGTGAAAACTTAACTCGGCCCAAATACATGATCTGAAACAGATAAAATTCGAGTCAATATAGTAATAATACGTAAAAATAATGATGAATAAATTCAAAATGCTTAAAGATCTTCCACAATATTGTCATAAGTTTTCCTTCTTCTATTGTAGGAAAGCTGCGGAGTGATATTATAATTTTTTGCTTTTTGTTTGCACAACATTTAACTTACTTTCGATTTTGATTACACATCGTGCATAAAAATTTTAAATAATTAATTAATTTATAGTCAATATCTCATCAGAGTCAACATCACACAAAAAATCTTTACGATAATCTAGTGCGTGTTGCCAGTGATGACCTATGGATCTGAGACGTGGTCTTTCACTGCTGGCCGTATGAGGAAGCTCAAGGTCACTCAGCGAGCTATGGAGAGGGCTATGCTCGGGGTTTTTCTGCGTGATAGACTTAAAAACGAGGATATCCGCATTAGCACCAGAGTAAGCGACATAGCCCAACGGATTAGTAAGCTGAAGTGGCAATGGGCCGGCCATATAGCTCGAAGAACCGACAACCGATGGGGAAAAAAGGTTCACGAGTGGCGACCTCGTACCGGCGGACGAAATGTAGGGCGTCCCCCCACTAGATGGAGTGACGACCTGGTAAGATATGCAAGGAATCAATGGATGCAGGTGGCTTGGGACCGTACTTTGTGGCATTCCTTGGGGGATTGCTATGTTCAGCAGTGGACTTGTGAAGGGCTGTAATAATAATTTTAAAAAAAATCATAACGATATTCTTACATATAGTTTCTACTTTAGTCCGTAAGCCCCGGACGTTTTGGTAGTATAATATATTATATTTATTTAGGTGAGAGTTTTCGCAACAGGATAAGCACTAAAGTAACGCCGTAGGTAATAGTTGCAACTAAAAATAATTTACGTTGAGGTAGATCAGAAAATAATCTCCTATTCATTCGGAAATGCATAAATATTTCACGATATGAGCATACAAATAGTACACAAAAGTATAAGCAACGACGCGCAAGCAGTGAAGTAAATGTTTTTGTGGAGTAATAACAGTTATTCTCTTACATTCTAAAACTGCTGCTAAGATATGACATATTTGAAACTTACAGTAAATGTATCTTGTATATCCTGAACGGCAAAGTAAATGATTATCAAATACAGTTAACACGCTGCGAGAGTTACTGTAGGTTAATATGTGTTATTAGCTTAGTGATATGCAAAACACAGGAAAATAATTCCTATAGGCGTACAAATAATAATAAATAATTACTCGTAATTTAGCACAAATATAACAAAAAATCTATGGTATGCGAAAAAAAAATGAGAAAGGGTATTATACAAACTGAGCACGTGAAATTCAAAATGCAAAACGTTACGTTAAGCATAATGAGCAAAATAGCAATAAGAATAACAAACAGGTAGCAAGAACATGCACTTTCGTTAAGCGAAAATAGCGAGGTGCGAGTACACGATTAATGAATAGACGATACCAACGCTTCTCAAACTTAAAAATTTTTCCTTAAATCAGACTCAATTTTTATTACAAGAGCAGGTGATGTTGTGTTTTTCCGTATTAGGATTTTGCAGTTCTTTACCCAAACGTACGAAACATCCCGCTCCTTGGCCAAAGCCTTTATTTTGTTTAATAGCAGTATATTTTCAACCGTTAAATGGTCTGTGTAAATGTTAAGGCCTATATCCAGTGGCGTTAGGGATTTATATTTTCTTGCTGCAGCAACAAAGTTGTCCCTGAGATATCGATTGTGCATAGATACAATTATGCTTTTATTGTTCTTATCATTGCGGGGAGGAACCCCAATGTAATTAATAAAAAAAAATTGTTATCGCTAATATTGAAATAGATTTTGGTTCTTTGGCAACTTGGAACTTAGGCAAAGATGACATTTGTTCAGAGTGTTCGTAATTCACCACGAATACCGTCGAAATCACTTGGAGTGCAGGAAGTGGAACGGCCAGGAGCTAGACTTCCGGAGCTAATATTTTTAAAGTGCTACATTTCCATGTTGCTTTTCTATCACCAATCTCGGTTATTTCCAGCAAACTGAAAGTCAATGTTTCAAACACAGGGAACACTGAATACCATCTCTAGCTTCAATCTTACAACGGTGGCAAGTAAACATTTTATTAAAAGGAAAGGTTTGAGAACCGTAGACAATTTCAACTTGCAATAGCGCGAGACAATATTGAACGTATGTAGGTGTGTACTGTTTATTATTTGACAACAGATAGATTATATTGCTGTAATAAATGAATGAATGAATAATATTCTTCAACAGTTGGCAGCGTCGTGGAGTGGGGCGTAGCCTGGTATCCACAGCGCGGCAGCTGGCCGTTGACTCCGGGCTGGAGTCGCTGGAGGCCGTCAGCAGCCACCTGCAGCATGCCGCGCGCACTCTGCTGCACTCGCTCGGGTACGCATCGTATCGCATCGCATCGCACGTGGCTAGCAGTGCTGCAGTGCTGGAGTCGCTGGAGGCCGTCAGCAGCCACCTGCAGCATGCCGCGCGCACTCTGCTGCACTCGCTCGGGTACGCATCGTATCGCATCGCATCGCACGTGGCTAGCAGTGCTGCAGTGCTGCAGTGCTGGAGTCGCTGGAGGCCGTCAGCAGCCACCTGCAGCATGCCGCGCGCACTCTGCTGCACTCGCTCGGGTACGCATCGTATCGCATCGCATCGCACGTGGCTAGCAGTGCTGCAGTGCTGCAGTGCTGGAGTCGCTGGAGGGTCAGCAGCCATCTGCAGCATGCCGCGCACACTGCTGCACCGCTCGGGTACGCATCGTATCGCATCGCATCGCACGTGGCTAGCAGTGCTGCAGTGCTGCAGGTGCTAGGTCGCTGGGGCCGTCAGCAGCCACCTGCAGCATGCCGCGCGCACTCTGCTGCACTCGCTCGGGTACGCATCGTATCGCATCGCATCGCACGTGGCTAGCAGTGCTGCAGTGCTGCAGTGCTGGAGTCGCTGGAGGCCGTCAGCAGCCACCTGCAGCATGCCGCGCGCACTCTGCTGCACTCGCTCGGGTACGCATCGTATCGCATCGCATCGCACGTGGCTAGCAGTGCTGCAGTGCTGCAGTGCTGGAGTCGCTGGAGGCCGTCAGCAGCCTGCAGCATGCCGCGCGCACTCTGCACTCGCTCGGGTACGCATCGTATCGCATCGCATCGCACGTGGCGCAGTGCTGCAGTGCTGCAGTGCTGGAGTCGCTGGAGGCCGTCAGCAGCACCGCCTGCAGCATGCCGCGCGCACTCTGCTTTCTCGGGTACGCATCGTATCGCATCGCATCGCACGTGGCTAGCAGTGCTGCAGTGCTGGAGTCGCTGGAGCCGTCAGCAGCCACCTGCAGCATGCCGCGCGCACTCTGCTGCACTCGCTCGGGCGCATCGTATCGCATCGCATCGCACGTGGCTAGCAGTGCTGCAGTGCTGCAGTGCTGGGTCGCTGGAGGCCGTCAGCAGCCACCAGCATGCCGCGCGCACTCTGCTGCACTCGCTCGGGTACGCATCGTATCGCATCGCATCGCACGTGGCTAGCAGTGCTGCAGTGCTGCAGTGCTGGAGTCGCTGGAGTGAAGGACCACGTCTCAGTTCCATATGTCATCACTGGCAACACTGGTTGTACAACGGTTTTGAGGTTTTGAGTATGCCTGAGAAGATGGGTCGTAATCTCCCGAACGCTGCCCAGCCGAGTTGAATCCGTCGATTGACCTCTCGGTCGAAGTTGGACTTACCTAGTCGGACTATTTGTCCCAGGTAGACATACTCGTCAACAACTTCGAGCTTAGTGCTCCCAACAACTACCGGCATAGGTGTGACATAATGAAACCAACATTAAACATGATCTTTGTTTTGTCCATGTTCATCTTAAGACCTATCCGTTGGGAGGCACTATTGAGGTCATTGAGCATAGTGCTTAGGTCCTCCAGCGATTCTGCCATAAGGACTATATCGTCGGCAAATCGAAGGTGAGTGATGTACTCGCCATTGATGTTAATACCGTATCCTTTCCAGTCCAGAAGCTTGAAAACGTCTCCAATGCAGCGGTGAAGAGTTTCGGGGATATAACGTCACCCCAACTTACATCTCTCTGCAGTTGGATAGGTTTCGTACTCTGGTTCTGTATTCGGATAGCCATCGTAGCCCTACTGTACAAGCACTTCAGCACTTCGATATACCGACAGTCAACTTGGCACCGCTGAAGGGATTGCAGCACCGCCCAAATTTCGACGGAATCAAGGCTTTCTCATAGTCCACATATGCCAGACATAGTGGCAAATTGTACCTTCGGACTTCTGTACAATTTGCCGAATGGTATGTATGTGGTCTATGGTGCTAAAGCCTTTTCGGAAACCGGCTTGTTCGGGAGGCTGAAGTCGTCGAATCTGCGCGAGACGATTCGTAATGACTCGAAAACAGCACGTAGACGCGGCTCAGAAGGAAATCGGTCTGTAGTTCTTCAAGAGAGCGTTGTCGCCTTCTTGAAGAACAAGACTACCGCACTTCTGCTCCACGCCTCCGGTGTAATGCCACCATGGAGGACGGAATTAAAGAGCTTCTGAAGGACTTCAAGTACCGGTTTTCCACCCGCTTTCAGAAGCTCCGCTGTAATTCCATCCTCGCCTGGGGCCTTGCCGTTTTTAAGGTGCTGGAGAGCCATTCTAATCTCGCTCAGACTGACGTCCGGGATATCATCGGAATAGTGTCGGATAAGAGTCGCTCTTGGATCGTTACTCACACTTGCGTGTGGCTCCAACGATGATGTGTACAGCTGCCCATAGAACCTCTCAATCTCACTCAAAATCTCAGGTGTCCCGGAAACGACGCTGCCACACTCGGTCTTCAGCTTCGACAGTTGGCTTTGGAGCCCTGGTTCCGCTCGATCGCTTCTTCAATACGAGCAGTATTAAAGTTGCGTAAGTCCCGCCGCATGCATTTGGAGATCTGTCTGTTCAGTTGCCTGTATGCTGTCAAATCTACTGAAGACTGCAGCTTCATATCCCGTCTAACAGCCATGAGATTAAGAGTGTGATCGGAGAGTTTTTGTGTTCTTCTGCGGCGGGTCTTGCAAAACTTAGCTCCGACCGCATGGACAGTTTCCACGAGCTTGTCATTCATATCGTCCACTGCATTGCAATCTTCTAGGCACTGAAAACGGTTCCGTAGCTCGAGCTGAAAGGTTTCGGGACTTTGGATTAGAGCACGAGGGGGACGGAGCGTTGACTTCATTAGACGTGACCTTTCCAACTTAACGTTTAGGTTCAGTGTGCCTCTCACCATTCGGTGATCGCTGCCGGTTTTCACCCTCGCGATCACTGAGACATCACTGAACAGTTGTCGTCTGGTCGTCATAATGAAGTCAATCTCATTTTTTGTCGAACCGTCGGGGCCAGACCAGGTCCACTTCCTGTGGGGCCGCTTCTGGAAGAAAGAGTTCATCATAAAGAGTCCCTCTTTCTCCATGAAGTCGGCCAGCTGCTGGCCCCTTGGGTTCCGTTGCCCTATTCCAAATTTCCCTACTTTCAGCTCACCGTTCTCTCTTGTGCCTAGTTTTGCGTTGAAGTCTCCCATTAACACCGTATAGTGGGTTTTGGAGGAATGCATGGCTCTAGAAATATCCTCATACATTTCCTCCACCTTCTCATCGGGGTGTGCCGAGGTTGGTGCGTAAACCTGTATGACCTTCAGCGAATACCGTTTGGTTATTTTGAGTATAAGGTACGCAACCCTCGTCGACACACTCCCAATCTTTAACGTTGTTAACGAGAGACTTGTGGACGATAAATCCGACACCTCCTTGGGACAGATGGTCGCCCTCCCGGTGATAGAACAAGTTGCCGGATTTGAGGATTACCGTGTCCTCCCCCTCTCTTCGGACCTCGGATAATCCTATAATATTCCAGCGCAACTTGTCTATCTCTTCTTCCAGCTCCAGGATCTTCTCGTCAGTCCTCAGGATGCGTGCGTTGTAAGTTGCCAGGTCGACTCGTCGTAGGTGGCAACCGAACCTCCACCGGAGATTCTTAGCACCCCTGCCCCGCCGTTACCATGGTCGCCACCGTAGCCAGGAATAGCGGGGCCGCCGGGCACTGGGGCCGTTTATTTGTTTCATTGTTCATGGGGGTATATTGCCAGTTGCCACGCTTGGCGAGCGGGTTGGCAACCGCAGTTTTTATTTTTGTTTTGCTGTTATCAGAAAGATGCTGCTGCCCATCCTCTGCCTCAGTTTCCTCTGTCGCCTCTTACGACACCCACGGGAAGATATGGGTAGTGAGTATTCTTACCCGCCACTACACGGGGCTAAATGAAACGATAATTTCACAAAAAAAAAACATGAAAATACTTAAACATAAAATCAGCAGTGTAATTTAAATCAGCTGACTAGGGTCAATGAACGCGCGGACGCCGAATGCGCGCGGCCCGCAGCAAGCGATTGTACCAATACCTAATAATTTACAATACTTGTCTAAATACCTAACTTATCTACTTAACCTACTATTTTGCCACTGTGCTTGTCTCCATCTAGCCACTTTAATTCGAATTCACGGGTTAAATAAACCAAATACCTGTTTCGATTCCCCGCTAATGCAAAATTTACTTAAATGAAATGTTAACAAGTATAGAGTCATGCTTTTTTATTCATCGTGTAGGTATGTTTATTATTCTGATGTATTCAGTTATGTACCTTTTCAGATCAGTTCAGTACTAAGTTATTAAAAAAAATTAGGTATGAAACAGCTTACCGATCTAAATCCTCCGTGGCCTTATGAGATTCTCCAAGGCAAATTAACATGTTGCCGTATTCACGAGCACTATAAACGTATGCGTTAGGCATTATTAAAACAAAACAAGAAACACAAAACGTAATAATAACAAGTAATAACAACAAGAATTTAATAAACAAAACGACTGTCGCTCCACGTGGTAGTCAACACGGAACTGTCTCAAAAACTAAAATTAATAATCAATCCCACCAAAACCGTGCGTCCTAACGTCCTTGAGGTAAGCACTTTGATCATTCCACAGACCGTTAAACCGTTACGACATTGCCAACTTTAATTTTATAAGTTCAGTTAACCCTACGACTAATCTTTGTATGGAATTTAGAAGTTATAGTTGTCATTTTTTAACACAATTAGACAATCAATTGTACCCTGACACAACAAGCAGTTCGTTACTACAAAAATGATATTGAAATTAATAAACGTACCTAATTGGGTTCTCACTTACACAATTATAAACACCATTTCATCGTTATCTTTGATTTTGTACAAGAAAATAGAAATGAAATGGTACGGCATAATTTAATAGTTAAAATCAATTGCAATTATGATCGACAGTTAATTAATCTATCAGAATTAATCTAAAAATAATTCTTTTACTTTATTTTAATTGAATTTCCGTTATTAATCCGTCCAATACTTTGAATTTAAGAAGAGGTACGTCAAACTATTAAAAATTACTTGCAAGTTGTATTGTGATTGCCGCCTCTAATTCTTATATCGCCAGCAAACAAATCTTAGTAGGTAAAGAACAATGGCGAACTCCCATACAAATTTTAATGTCAGGTAATCTGGAAGCGTCTTTACATCAAAAATATCAAAAGCGATTCACCATCCTTACCTGAGATTGTTTGTCTAAGATTTTTTTATCGACGAAGTCAGGAATAATTGTTACGAGGCTTTGAAGATTTCTAGGTTATGTGAAGTTATGTCACTGAAATGGTTCAAGATATATTATCAATTAATGAGTTTTTGACCTAAAGGATTTCAGTCATTTAATCTTATATTAATGTTCTATTAATAACTATTCACTATTAGGTATATTACCGTTTCAAGGTTATTTTGAGTTATCACTGGTGGGGCAGAATAAGCTCTCTATTAAGGAATTTACTCGCTTATTAAGGAATTCACTGCCTAATGAGAATTCAAAATAATATGTTTAGCCATAGTTTTCTTTTAAAAATGTTTTTAAAAGAAAACTATACGAGCATAATCAAAACACAAACGGCGCGAGAGCAGTGTGTGTGAGACGCGTAACGAAAACGTCATTAAGACATTGTCATAATTGTGTTGCTATAGCATTTATATTGTTTCTTACTAAACAAAATATATAAAAAATACTACATATTTTTAATATTCTTATGTAACTTTTGAAATGATATAAAACGCAATAATATTTATATTATTTTATCTTAAACCAGATGCAACAAGATGAATTTAAAATGATTTTAACTACGAAAGTGAAGTAATTATAAACTGGTCACACTAAGTGACGGAAGCGATATCCATTTGATTACAATCAATTATGTTTCCAAAAGGTAGTGATTTTTATTCTGGCTTTTACTAGTTTTGATGTTTATTTGATAAAATGCAATATATTGTTTTATTACGTCCTTTAAGAATTATAACTCAAGACGCTTCAAAATATTTGACATATTATTTTGCCATTGTTCTTTCGGTGCAACATGACAGCGTTGCAACACCAATTTGTCAAATTCTCCGAAAATCCATGTCAAATTCCCCAATTTAAGGACAAATCTTCAACAGATTCTCCACAAATTTCCCTCAATTTTATTTTAAGAAATGAAACAATTTTCAACTTATTTTATAAGATTTATTTTTAACTAACATTTTTATTCTTTTTACCGATTTTTTTTCACACTGCATATTTTTGTAACAAGCATGTTACTCCATGGAGTATTTTTAATTCCTTCCCTTGTTGCCATTAAAAAGTAACACAGTATCTGCATTTATATGCATGCGGTTCTCTGCTTTAAAATTAAAAAATAAAGAAATGAAAAGCATTAAATGATACACAAAAGTTGCCGAAATAAATCCGAAAATTAAATGTGGTGCAATGAAGATATTTAAAAAAAGGGAGTCATTCGATATTCATAAGTAACCTAATAAAAATGTTAAGATAAGTATTTAGCTTTCATGAAAAAAGGTTCTGACTTGGCCCGGGCTATCCATTTTCAAAATCCCCGCGTTTTCCCCGCATAATACCAATCCACATTAAATCCCCAACCAACTTTAAATTCCGCGAAATTTGGGGAATTCTTCACAGTTTCTTGGCGGCAGAGCTTGTGAAAGGGAAAGGTAGAGTGAGTAGTAATAGATAATGCATTGTTTCGTCAGTTTCGTACCGAGCTAGTTAAAAGAGTTCGGCGTCCGCGCGGTTATTCACCTTAGCTGATTTAAATTACACTGCTAATTTTATGTTTAAGTATTTTCATGATTTTTTAGTAAAATTATCGTTTCATTTAGCTGTACTAACATGATGGAGCGTGAATAAAGCTAATAAAACGTTAAAAGATGTTTTTTTTTCCTCGGGATCGATTTTATTTCTGACCCATCATCAAAGGTATCGTTAGTGCTATCGTCTGTCTTCGTTTTCGGGAGCGTTTCACAAACACCCGGTATACGAGGAATCATATGATTTTATGTATCTGTTATCATAGGTAATAAAATTATAATAAAAATAAATAATGAGGAAAGAAAATAAAGTATTTTATTTTGCCAACAGGTGGGAAATTCGCGGCACTTACGACCGTCAATTGATTGGCACCGCTCTCATACTACCGCTCGTCAGACTTGGACTAGACCTGCCTTACGCCTAACTTGTAATCATTTAATCTGGTAAAATATACAATTGGATGAGTAAAGTAAGTTCTATTTAGTAATTTGTAGGTTCTCGTAAAACTGCAGATATGTGCGCAAGGATTAGACTGGGTTAAACACATTTTTATCTTAAATAAAAAAAAGTGGACGTTCTCAGTTGGACTGAGAATTTTGTAAATTGTAAAAATGCATCTAACAGGAATATCTACAATATTGTATGTTTCGCACCGTAAATAATGATAAATGTACTTGGTGTACGGAAAAAAATGATATAATGCTTAAACTGATTAATTAGGACTAATAATGAGCACAAATTTTACGCGGGCGCGGGTTGGACGAATTAAATAAATGCGGCGATGACATAAAGCTTTGGCTGAGTTTGTATGTAACCGTACAAATCTTAACAACCAATTTTGCCGATTTACTTTTTCTGGAAGGATATACTTACGTTGTTGTACTATATAACTGTTATCTGTGATGAGATTTTTTCTTTTAAAAAACGTTACCGAGGATTTCTTCCTGTATCGTTGGGGCAGTTTATGTACATAAATTTCACAAGGACAAACATCCAGGCCCAGAACAATTATTTGTAGGCCATACAAATACGTGTTCTGTGTGGGGTTCGAACCCGCGGCCCTTGGTGCTGTAACTCATTGCTAAGCCACTGCGCCACGGAGCCGGCGAAGAATTTTTGAATATTTATTAATTACCAAGTAATGGAATGAAAATTTCGAATAACCTCGGGTATTATTACCATTTCAGTTGTGTGGTCACCAACGCAACACATATTATTTGAAGTATGTGGTTTTTATGTCGCAGCACACTGCTGTTACGAATTGTACAGCAGTGTGTTGCTACTAGGATAGATTAAGTTTGTGAAACATTGCATTTTAGTCCTTAACCGTTTAGTCAGCGAGGCGTCTGTGCCTAATTCCGAGGACTACTAGCTCATTTATATCATATAAAAAAAATAACAATATGTTTAAGCTATTCCATTTTTATATGTAGTAGCAGTGAAATTCGGTAAGATATATAGCAGCCAAGCACTGGCTTAGAAAAGTATAAAAAATGTAAGAAATAGATTAGTGTCATTTCTTGAGGGAGACCTATGTTCAGAATTGAACTTGTGAAGGACTGTAATGTTAATTATGGTATAATAATATTTATGATTCCAAAACCGAGTATATAATCCTTTTGATTTAGTAATTTAAGCCTGATTTCCTAGCTTGTTAGCCAAAAATATAATCATTATTATAAAATTATATAGACATTCTTAAAATGAAATGTTAAGTGTATTTTAGAAACTATATACGAGTATGTATGTAATAACATTTGCTCAATATGTAAGTGCGCGTTAGGAGGATCAATCTCAAATATTGTGATATTTTCCAATATAACTAATTTGTATGTAAAGTTGGCTGGATAAAGAATCTCTACCTTCGTTATTGTAATGTGATACAAATTAGTCTGATTAATACTTTGCGTCTTTATTAAGCTTCTAATATGAATTGTATTCTAAGGGTATTTTCATACATAATTATGATAGACTTATTACATACAAAAGATCTTCCTTTAATGAATTTTAGTGTGCAAAAATTTATGTAATACTAATAGGCATTTATAAAAAATATATTTTGTACAGTCTTTTTGATGAACTTATAAAAAAATTGTAGCTTACAAGTAACCAACGAAGTTTTTATTTCCCTAAGCCTTCTCTTTCCATTAACGTGTCCTTTGCGCGGAACAGAAGCTCCAACTTTGATGCTCCAACTGCTACCTGAAATTAAATACAGTATTGTTATTTTGTGTATTTAAAAAAATTGCCGCACAGCAACACAAGGTATATTAGAACTAAGTCTATGATTACACCTTCCACATCATCTTGATGGCTAGCCGTGCTTTTTTCTAGAAAATTCTTGTAAAAGATCCTACTCTCTGTAAGGTCAGTAAAACACCTCAGTTATAAGCCCCGCAAATTGGTAATGCGCTGGAACCTTGTCACATTAACATCCACGTGACGTCATCCGCAATTAAAAAGTACAATGAACATTTTTTAAATTTATACTAATATTATTGATGTGAAAGTAACTCTGTCTGTTGCTTTCACTTTTAAACCCCTGAACCGATTTTAACGTGTTCACTATCACTCCCTGCGTACCGTCGAAACTTAAAATATTTGAAAACAATTATTTGAAAAAAAAAATGTTCATTTTATTTTTACATTTAAAAAATTAAAAAATCTAACCTAATTCCTCAACTCCACTCATATAAATCAGATATAGAATTGGTTTCTGAGATTCTGAGTCAACAACAACAAATAAATTAACAAATAATTAATATCAATAATATAATTAATAAATAATAATTTATATAATTAATTACAAACAAAACATAACAAACAAAACGAGATAACTAGAAAAAATAACAATAAAAATGTGCGTGTTCACAACCCGATACGCGTGCTCGCCGGCCAGTGTTGCTAACTTTTGCGGGGCTTATACGAACGTTCATTGGCGGTGGTGGTCATGTACCATCAGATATTTTTGGTTGTGGTAAATCAGTTGCTACGTATGCCGTGGCATTGGCGAAATTGATTGTAGAAAACTTTGCATCTCCATTTACAACATTAGCAACAGGCAATGCTTCGATGAATTGGTCGGATAAATTCGCCGCTTCAGCCACTTCACCGTTTCATTGTGACAAGTTTCACCATAGTCACAGTACAACAAAATACTAGATAGTACAAGGAACAAAAGGATCACTTTGCAAAAACTTTAAATGAATAGCTACTCTCGTTACGACGCAATAAAGTGCAATTAAGCTCGCAACGCTAAGTGTCTAATATTATATTTAGAAGAAAGAGAACGGATTTATTTTTCGCACGGATGATTTCTGGATCTTGGCAACAGTCCACCTACCGGGTCGAATTGTGAATCTAAACCATCTAGGGATCCTCTGAAACACAAAAAATTTAAACGGTTTTAACTGTAATAACACATTAAAAGGTTACAAAATACTGTTACTGATTTACGCTGGCGATCAAACGTGAGTCGGAGAGGGGAACGAGTGGGGATGGCGAGGTATTTGCAAACAAATTAAAGACGCGCTTCGCACTAATCGGACGATTTTTTTAGTAAATTACGTCGCTCAAAGCGGTTGAACGCTTTAAAACGGAGTTGTACTAAGCGGATGTACCTACTTTCAAGCAGGGTTGCAAATTATCAAGGTAATAATGAGGTGGTCGGGGTGGTGCGAGGGGAGGCCTTGAGGTGGTCAGGGTGGTGCGAGGGAGTACCTTGAGATGGTCAGGGTGGTGCGAGGGGAGTACCTGAGATGGTCAGGGTGGTGGGGAGTAGCTTGAAGTGGGTGGGGGTGGCGCGAGGGGAGTACAGGTGGTCAGGTGGTGGGGGTAGCTTGAAGTGGGTGGGGGTGGCGCGAGGGGGGGAGTACCTTGAGGTGGTCGGGGTGGTGCGGGGGAGTAGCTTGAAGTGGGTGGGGTGGCGCGAGGGGAGTACCTGAGATGGTCAGGTGGTGGGGGGGAGTAGCCAAGTGTGTGGAGGTGGCGCGAGGAGTACCTTGAGATGGTCAGGGTGGTGCAGGGAGTAGCTTGAGTGGGTGGGGTGGCGCGAGGGAGTACCTTGAGATGGTCAGGGGTGGTGCAGGGAGTAGCAAGTGGGTGGGGTGGCGCGAGGGAGTACCTTGAGATGGTCGGGGGTGGTGCGAGGGGAGTGCCAGGGTGGTCGGGGTGGTGCGGGGAGTACCTTGAGGTGGTCAGGGTGGTGGTGGGGGCGCGGCAGGCATGAGCGCAGCGCCTGGCTGGCCGTGGTGCGAGAGTACCTTGAGGTGGTCAGGGTGGTGGTGGGGGCGGCGCGAGCGCAGGCGCAGCGCGGCGCGCAGCTGGCCGTGGTGCGAGGGGAGTACCTTGAGATGGTCAGGGTGGTGGGGGTAGCTTGAAGTGGGTGGGGTGGCGCGAGGGAGTACCTTGAGATGGTCAGGGGTGGTGGTGGGGGGGAGTAGCAGAGTGGGTGGGGTGGCGCGAGGGGAGTACCTTGAGGTGGTCAGGGTGGTGGGGGTAGCTTGAAGTGGGTGGGGTGGCGCGAGGGGGAGCACCTTGAGGTGGTCAGGGTGGTGGTGGGGGTAGCTTGAAGTGGGTGGGGTGGCGCAGGAGGAGTGGTGGTCAGGGTGGTGGGGGTAGCTTGAAGTGGGTGGGGGTGGTGCGAGGGGAGTACAGGGTGGTCAGGGTGGTGGTGGGGCGCGGCGCAGCGCAGCGCACCAGCTGGCCGTGGTGCGGGAGTATGAGGTGGTCAGGGTGGTGGTGGGGGCGCAGCGGGCGCGGCGCGCGCGCAGCTGGCCGTGGTGCGGGGAGTACCTTGAGATGGTCAGGGTGGTGGGGGTAGCAGGAGTGGGTGGGGTGGCGCGAGGGGTACCTTGAGATGGTCGGGGGTGGTGGTGGGGGTAGCTTGAAGTGGGTGGGGTGGCGCAGAGGAGTACCTGAGATGGTCAGGGTGGTGCGGGGAGTACCTTGAGTGGTCGGGGTGGTGCGGGGAGTACCTGAGGTGGTCAGGGTGGTGGGGAGTAGCTTGAAGTGGGTGGGGGTGGCGCGAGGGGGAGTACCTTGCGGTAGTCGGGGTGGTGCGGGGGAGTAGCTTGAAGTGGGTGGGGTGGCGCAGAGGTACCTTGAGGTGGTCAGGGTGGTGGTGGGGCGCGGCAGGCGCGAGCGCGGCGCCAGCTGGCCGTGGTGCGAGGGGAGTACCTTGAGGTGGTCAGGGGTGGTGGTGGGGGCGCAGCGCGGGCGCAGGCGCGGCGCGCAGCTGGCCGTGGTGCGGGGAGTACCTTGGGGTGGTCAGGGTGGTGGTGGGGCGCGGCGCGCAGCTGGCCGTGGTGCGAGGGGGTACCAGGTGGTCAGGGTGGTGGTGGGGGCGCGGCGCGGCGCGAGCGCGGCGCGCAGCTGGCCGTGGTGCGAGGGGGTACCTTGAGGTGGTCAGGGGTGGTGGTGGGGCGCAGCGCGGGCGCGGCGCGCAGCCGGCCGTGGTGCGAGGAGTACCTTGAGGTGGTCAGGGGTGGTGGTGGGGGCGCGGCGCGGGCGCGACGCAGCGCGCTGGCTGGCCGTGGTGCGAGGGGAGTACCGAGGTGGTCGGGGTGGTGGTGGGGGCGCAGCGCAGGCATGAGCGCGCGCGCAGCTGGCCGTGGTGCGGGGAGTGCCAGGGTGGTCGGGGTGGTGGTGGGGGCGCGGCGCGAGCGCGAGCGCGCGCGCAGCTGGCCGTGGTGCGAGTACCTTGAGGTGGTCAGGGTGGTGGTGGGGCGGCGCAGGCGCGCAGCGCCTGTGGCCGTGGTGAGGGGAGTACCTTGAGGTGGTCAGGGTGGTGGTGGGGGCGCAGCGCAGGCGCGAGCGCAGCGCGCAGCTGGCCGTGGTGCGAGGGAGGCCTGAGGTGGTCAGGGTGGTGGTGGGGCGCAGCGCGGGCGCGAGCGCGGCGCGCAGCTGGCCGTGGTGCGAGGGAGTACCTTGGGGTGGTCAGGGTGGTGGTGGGGCGCGGCGCGAGCGCGCGGCGCAGCTGGCCGTGGTGCGAGGGAGTACCTTGAGGTGGTCGGGGTGGTGGTGGGGGCGCAGCGCGAGCGCGAGCGCAGCGCCAGCTGGCCGTGGTGCGAGGGGGCACCTTGAGGTGGTCAGGGTGGTGGTGGGGGCGCGGCGCAGGCGCGAGCGCGCGCAGCTGGCCGTGGTGCGGGGAGTACCTTGGGTGGTCAGGGTGGTGGTGGGGCGCGGGCGCGCGCGCGCGCAGCCTGGCCGTGGTGCGGGGAGTACCTGGGTGGTCAGGGTGGTGGTGGGGGCGCAGCGCAGGCGCGAGCGCAGCGCGCAGCCCGTGGTGCGAGGGAGTACCTTGAGGTGGTCAGGGTGGTGGTGGGGCGCGGCGCGGGCGAGCGCGGCGCGCAGCTGGCCGTGGTGCGGGGCCAGGGGTGGTCAGGGTGGTGGTGGGGCGCAGCGCGGGCGCAGGCGCGGCGCGCAACTGGCCGTGGTGCGAGGAGTACCTTGAGGTGGTCGGGGTGGTGGTGGGGGCGCAGCGCGAGCGCAGGCGCGGCGCAGCGCAGCTGGCCGTGGTGCGAGGGGAGTACCTTGGTGGTCGGGAGGTGGTGGTGGGGCGCGGCGCGGGCGCGAGCGCGGCGCACAGCTGGCCGTGGTGCGGTACCTTGGGGTGGTCAGGGGTGGTGGTGGGGGCGCGGCGCGGGCGCAGCGCAGCGCGCAGCTGGCCGTGGTGCGAGGGGTACCTTGGTGGTCAGGGTGGTGGTGGGGCGCAGGCGCAGGCGCGAGCGCAGCGCGCAGCTGGCCGTGGTGCGAGGGAGTGCAGGGTGGTCAGGGGTGGTGGTGGGGCGCGGCGCAGGCGCGAGCACGCCTGCAGCTGGCCGTGGTGCGAGGGGAGTACCTTGGGGTGGTGGGGTGGTGGTGGGGGCGCAGCGCGGGCATGAGCGCAGCGCACCAGCTGGCCGTGGTGCGGGGAGTACCTTGAGGTGGTCAGGGTGGTGGTGGGGCGCAGCGCAGGCGCGGCGCGGCGCGCAGCTGGCCGTGGTGCGAGGGGAGTGCCCAGGGTGGTCAGGGTGGTGGTGGGGGCGCAGCGCAGGCGCAGCGCGGCGCGCAGCCCGTGGTGCGAGGGGTACCTTGGTGGTCAGGGGTGGTGGTGGGGCGCGGCGCGGCGCAGGCGCAGCGCCAGCTGGCCGTGGTGCGGTACCTTGAGGTGGTCAGGGGTGGTGGTGGGGGCGCAGCGCGGCAGGCGCGGCGCGCAGCTGGCCGTGGTGCGAAGTACCTTGGGTGGTCAGGGTGGTGGTGGGGGGCGCAGCGCGGGCATGAGCGCGGCGCGCAGCTGGCCGTGGTGCGAGGGGGTGGTCAGGGGTGGTGGTGGGGGCGCGGCGCAGGCACGAGCGCGGCGCGCAGCTGGCCGTGGTGCGAGGGAGTACCTTGGGGTGGTGGGGTGGTGGTGGGGGCGCAGCGCGGGCGCGAGCGCACGCACGCAGCTGGCCGTGGTGCGAGGGTACCTTGAGGTGGTCAGGGGTGGTGGTGGGGGCAGGCGCGAGGCGCAGGCGCAACGCGCAGCTGGCCGTGGTGCGAGGGGAGTACCTTAGGGTGGTCAGGGGTGGTGGTGGGGCGCAGCGCGGGCATGAGCGCAGCGCAGCTGGCCGTGGTGCGAGGGGAGTACCTGAGGTGGTCAGGGTGGTGGTGGGGGCGCGGCAGGCATGAGCGCAGGCGCAGCGCAGCTGGCCGTGGTGCGAGGAGTGAGGGTGGTCAGGGGTGGTGGTGGGGCGCGGCGCAGGCACGGGCGCAGCGCAGCTGGCCGTGGTGCGAGGGGGTACCAGGTGGTCAGGGTGGTGGTGGGGCGCAGCGCGGCGCGAGCGCAGGCGCGGCGCGCAGCTGCCGTGGTGCGAGGGTACCTTGAGGTGGTCGGGGTGGTGGTGGGGGCAGGCGCGAGCGCGAGCGCAGCGCGCAGCTGGCCGTGGTGCGAGGGAGTACCTTGAGGGTGGTCAGGGGTGGTGGTGGGGCGCGGCGCAGGCGCAGGCACGCGCAGCTGGCCGTGGTGTGGTGCGAGGGGAGTACAGGGTGGTCAGGGTGGTGGTGGGGGCGCGGCGCAGGCATGAGCGCAGCGCCTGTGGCCGTGGTGCAGGGGGTACCTTGGGGTGGTCAGGTGGTGGTGGGGGCGCAGCGCGAGGCATGAGCGCAGCGCAGCTGGCCGTGGTGCAGGGGAGTACCCAGGGTGGTCAGGGTGGTGGTGGGGCGCGGCGCGAGCGCGAGCGCGGCGCGCAGCTGCCGTGGTGCGAGGGAGTACCTGGGTGGTCAGGGTGGTGGTGGGGGCGGCGCTGGCTGTGGCCGTGGTGCGAGAGTACCTTGAGGTGGTCAGGGTGGTGGTGGGGGCGCAGCGCGGGCGCGAGCGCGCGCGCAGCCGTGGTGCGGGGAGTACCTTGGTGGTCAGGGTGGTGGTGGGGCGCGGCGCGGGCGCAGCGCGGCGCGCAGCTGGCCGTGGTGCGAGTACCTTGAGGTGGTCGGGGTGGTGGTGGGGCGCGGCGCAGGCACGGCGCAGCGCGCAGCTGGCCGTGGTGCGGGGAGTACCTTGAGGTGGTCAGGGGTGGTGGTGGGGGCGCGGCGCAGGCGCGACGCAGCCGCAGCTGGCCGTGGTGCGAGGAGTACCTTGAGGTGGTCGGGGTGGTGGTGGGGGCGCGGCGCGGGCGCGAGCACTGCGCGCAGCTGGCCGTGGTGCGAGGGAGTGCAGGGTGGTCAGGGGTGGTGGTGGGGCGCGGCGCGAGGCGCAGGCGCGGCACAGCTGGCCGTGGTGCGAGGGAGTGCAGGGTGGTCAGGGGTGGTGGTGGGGGCGCGGCGCAGGCGCAGGCGCAGCCGCAGCTGGCCGTGGTGCAGGGGAGTACCTTAGGGTGGTCAGGGTGGTGGTGGGGGCGCGGCGCAGGCGCAGGCGCGGCGCAGCTGGCCGTGGTGCGAGGGAGTACCTTGAGGTGGTCAGGGGTGGTGGTGGGGGCGCAGCGCGAGCAAGCGCAGCAGCTGGCCGTGGTGCGAGGGAGTACCTTGAGGTGGTCAGGTGGTGGTGGGGCGCGGCGCAGCGCAGGCGCAGGCGCGGCACGCAGCTGGCCGTGGTGCGAGGGGTACCTTGGGTGGTCAGGGGTGGTGGTGGGGGCGCGGCGCGGGCATGAGCGCAGCGCAGCTGGCCGTGGTGCGGGGGTACCTTGAGGTGGTCAGGGGTGGTGGTGGGGGCGCGGCGCAGGCATGAGCGCGGCGCGCAGGCTGGCCGTGGTGCGAGGGTACTGTGAGGGTGGTCAGGGTGGTGGTGGGGGCGCGGCGCAGGCGCGAGCGCGGCGCGCAGCTGGCGTGGTGCGAGGGAGTACCAGGGTGGTCGGGGTGGTGGTGGGGGCGGCGCAGGCGCAGGCGCGGCGCGCAGCTGGCCGTGGTGCGAGGGGTACCTTGAGGTGGTCAGGGTGGTGGTGGGGGCGCGGCGCAGGCGCGAGCGCGGCCGCACTGCTGGCTGGCCGTGGTGCGAGGGGAGTGCCTTGAGGGTGGTCAGGGGTGGTGGTGGGGGCGCAGCGCGGGCGCAGCGCGGCGCGCAGCTGGCCGTGGTGCGAGGGTACCAGGGGTGGTCAGGGTGGTGGTGGGGGCGCAGCGCGAGGCATGAGCGCAGCGCGCAGCTGGCCGTGGTGCGAGGGAGTACCTTGGTGGTCGGGGTGGTGGTGGGGCGCAGCGCGGGCGCGAGCGCAGCGCGCAGCTGGCCGTGGTGCGAGGGGGGTACAGCAGGGTGGTCGGGGTGGTGGTGGGGCGCGGCGCGGGCAGGCGCGGCGCGCAGCTGGCCGTGGTGCGAGGGGGTAGGGTGGTCAGGGGTGGTGGTGGGGGCGGCGCAGGCGCGAGCGCAGCGCAGCTGGCCGTGGTGCGAAGTACAGGGGTGGTCGGGGTGGTGGTGGGGCGCAGCGCAGGCGCAGCGCCAGCTGGCCGTGGTGCGAGGAGTACCTTGAGGTGGTCGGTGGTGGTGGGGCGCGGCGGCGCGGGCGCGAGCGCAGCGCGCAGCTGGCCGTGGTGCGAGGGAGTACCTTGGTGGTCAGGGTGGTGGTGGGGGCGCGGCGCAGGCGCGAGCGCAGCGCCTGGCTGGCCGTGGTGCGGGGAGTACCTTGAGGTGGTCGGGGTGGTGGTGGGGCGCGGCGCGGGCGCAGGCGCAGCGCACTGGCTGGCCGTGGTGCGAGGGTACCTTGAGGTGGTCGGGGTGGTGGGGGCGCGGCGCAGGCGCGAGGCGCAGCGCGCAGCTGGCCGTGCGAGGTACCTTGAGGTGGTCGGGGTGGTGGTGGGGGCGCAGCGCGGGCGCGAGGCGCAGCGCCTGCTGGCCGTGGTGCGAGGGGAGTACCGAGGTGGTCGGGGTGGTGGTGGGGAGGCGCGGCGCGAGCGCGAGCGCGGCGCCAGCTGGCCGTGGTGCGAGGGGGGAGTACCTTGAGGTGGTCGGGGTGGTGGTGGGGCGCGGCGCGGGCGCGAGCGGCGCGCAGCTGGCCGTGGTGCGAGGGGGGAGTACCTTGAGGTGGTCGGGGTGGTGGTGGGGGCGCAGCGCAGGCGCAGAGCGCGGCGCGCAGCTGCCGTGGTGCGAGGGGAGTACCTTGAGGTGGTCAGGGGTGGTGGGGTGGTGGTGGGGCGCGGCAGGCATGAGCGCAGCGCAGCTGGCCGTGGTGCGAGGAGTACCTTGAGGTGGTCAGGGGTGGTGGTGGGGGCGCGGCGCAGGCGCAGGCGCGCGCAGCTGGCCGTGGTGCGAGGGGGTACCTTGAGGTGGTCAGGGGTGGTGGTGGGGGCGCAGCGCGGGCGCGAGCGCGCGCGCAGCCGTGGTGCGAGGGAGTACCTTGGGTGGTCAGGGTGGTGGTGGGGGCGCGGCGCGAGCGCAGGCGCAGCGCGGCACGCAGCTGGCCGTGGTGAGGGGAGTGTGAGGTGGTCAGGGTGGTGGTGGGGCGCAGCGCGCAGCTGGCCGTGGTGCGAGGGGAGAGTACCTTGAGGTGGTCGGGGTGGTGGTGGGGGCGCAGCGCGGGCGCGAGCGCGGCGCGCAGCTGGCCGTGGTGCGAGGGTACCTTGAGGTGGTCAGGGTGGTGGTGGGGGCAGGCGCGGCGCGAGCGCAGCGCGCAGCCGTGGTGCGAGGGGAGTACCTTGGTGGTCAGGGTGGTGGGGGCGCAGCGGGCGCGAGCGCGGCGCGCAGCTGGCCGTGGTGCGGTACCTTGAGGTGGTCAGGGTGGTGGTGGGGGCGGCGCGGGCGCGAGCGGCGCGCAGCTGGCCGTGGTGCGAGGGGGGAGTACCTTGAGGTGGTCGGGGTGGTGGTGGGGGCGCGGCGCGGGCGCGAGCGCGGCGCGCAGCTGGCCGTGGTGCGAGGGGGGAGTACCTTGAGGTGGTCGGGGTGGTGGTGGGGGCGCGGCGCGGGCGCGAGCGCGGCGCGCAGCTGGCCGTGGTGCGAGGGAGTACCTTGAGGTGGTCAGGGGTGGTGGTGGGGGCGCGGCGCGGGCGCAGGCGCAGCGCAGCTGGCCGTGGTGCGAGGGGAGTACCTTGAGGTGGTCAGGGTGGTGGTGGGGGCGCAGCGCAGGCATGAGCGCGCGCGCAGCTGGCCGTGGTGCGAGGGGAGTACCTTGAGGGTGGTCAGGGTGGTGGTGGGGGCGCAGCGCGGGCGCAGGCGCAGCGCAGCTGGCCGTGGTGCGAGGGGTACCTGAGGTGGTCAGGGGTGGTGGTGGGGGCGCGGCGCGAGCGACGCGGCGCACGCAGCTGGCCGTGGTGCGAGGGGAGTACCAGGGTGGTCGGGGTGGTGGTGGGGCGCGGCGCGGGCGCAGGCGCAGCACTGGCCAGCCGTGGTGCGGGGAGTACCTTGGTGGTCGGGGTGGTGGTGGGGGCGCGGCGCAGGCGCGAGCGCAGCGCGCAGCTGGCCGTGGTGCGGGGAGTACCTGGAGGTGGTCAGGGTGGTGGTGGGGAGGCGCGGCGCAGGCATGAGCGCAGCGCGCAGCTGGCCGTGGTGCGAGGGTACCTTGGTGGTCAGGGTGGTGGTGGGGGCGCGGCGCAGGCGCGACGCGGCGCGCAGCTGGCCGTGGTGCGAGGGGAGTGCCCAGGGTGGTCAGGTGGTGGTGGGGGCGCGGCGCGGGCGCGAGCGCGGCGCGCAGCTGGCCGTGGTGCGAGGGGAGTACCTTGGGTGGTCAGGGGTGGTGGTGGGGCGCAGCGCGGGCATGAGCGCAGCGCGCAGCTGGCCGTGGTGCGAGGGAGTGCAGGGTGGTCAGGGGTGGTGGTGGGGGCGGCGCAGGCGCGAGCGCGGCGCGCAGCTGGCCGTGGTGCGAGGGGGGAGTACCTTGAGGTGGTCGGGGTGGTGGTGGGGCGCGGCGCAGGCATGAGCGCGCGCGCGCAGCTGGCCGTGCGAGGGGAGTACCTTGGTGGTCAGGGGTGGTGGTGGGGCGCAGCGCAGGCATGACGCGGCCGCAGCTGGCCGTGGTGCGAGGGAGGTGGTCAGGGTGGTGGTGGGGGCGCGGCGCAGGCGGCGCGCAGCTGGCCGTGGTGCGAGGGGGGAGTACCTTGAGGTGGTCAGGGTGGTGGTGGGGGCGCAGCGCGGGCGCAGGCGCGGCGCGCAGCTGGCCGTGGTGCGAGGGGGTACCTTGAGGTGTGGTCAGGGTGGTGGTGGGGCGCAGCGCGCAGGCGCGAGCGCGGCGCGCAGCTGGCCGTGGTGCGGGGAGTACCTGAGGTGGTCGGGGTGGTGGTGGGGCGCGGCAGGCGCGAGCGCGGCGCAGCTGGCCGTGGTGCGAGGGGAGTACCTTGGGGTGGTCAGGGGTGGTGGTGGGGCGCAGCGCGGGCGCGCGAGCGCGGCGCGCAGCTGGCCGTGGTGCGAGGGGGGAGTACCTTGAGGTGGTCGGGGTGGTGGTGGGGGCGCGGCGCGGGCGCGAGCGCGGCGCGCAGCTGGCCGTGGTGCGAGGGGGGAGTACCTTGAGGTGGTCGGGGTGGTGGTGGGGGCGCGGCGCGAGCGCGGCGCGCAGCTCGGCGGCGGCGCGCTGCTGGCCGCACGCGGCCGCGCGTCCCGCTAACTGCACCAGCGTGTAGCGCAAACCGAAACTCTTCTCCTTACGAACATTAACAAAATATTATCAATCGACCTTCGACTTTATTAAATAGAATAGGCCTCGAAGGCAAACCGCCTTGCACCGGCGAAAGAAGTCTAGCGCACCCACAATTTTTTTTAAATAGAATAAGTGTAACAAACGATCACACAGTTCACCTGATGGTAAATGGATGCATTTATCCGGAATCAAAATGCAGATGCGTTGTCACTCGTGAGGACTAAGATGGAATGCCTCGATTCCAGTAAAAAGGTTCTCCGGATCTTTACACTGAAAATACCAAACACAGCAGCATTTCACGCTGGTATTCTGTGAGAGCGCGGTCCTACCCCAGTCGAGCCGACCCATTCGTTCGTGGCTCTACGATGGCGTGAAAAGCTGGTAGTAGATGCAAGAAATCGATGGATGGTTTGTGCTTTGTGACCACCCTTGAGGAAGACCTATGTTCAGCAGCGGAATTGTTATGGTTATGATGATGACAAGAAAAACATCTTTTTTCATGTCGGAGAAGCTAGCAGTCACCCTGATGGTGGCTACTGTAACCAATGGACCTCCGGCAATCAACTTTAAATAAAGACTGCTGCCAATGCGTTATCACATCTGAGGACTAAGATGAAATGCCTCACAACTATAATTATACTAGCTCTATACTCTGCAAACTGCACCATATGCTGCATGCTGTTTTATGACACAAATAAGTAAAGTTTCATACCCAAACGGTCTCTTAAACAGAAAAAAGTCCATCCACTACACTAGTGTTCATTCATCAAATCCATTTGTATTTACGCTCTGATCATAATGGGTCTTTTATCTCTCACAGTTATTGGAGTAATTCTCCAAAACCATCTAATACACTTCGTCCAGATCGTTACCAAAGTTCGTTCGTTGCTACAAGCTTTGGACTAAAACATGTACGCTATGGTTATGTAGACTTTATTTAAAGCCTAATTTATGTACAATATTTAATTTAGTTGAATAGATATTATACTACTCCCTATTCCTACGATACTTAATCAACTATTTTAGCCAGGCTTTTTGCAGTTTAAGTGCTGCCGCATCATTGCAAGGTAACATAGCTTTCTTGCGACAGCTTTAGTCTTGCTTGATATTCATAATTCATATGCTCTACTAATGATTTATATGCATAGCCTCAATTTTGGACTGAATTTCCTCCTGACTGGGCAGAGTTCTCGGCCGATATCTCTCAACAACTGTACCATTGTCTGTGCTGTGCTACACTATGTCTTAATGATTGATTTAAGCTAATAAAGAGTATTCCAACCAATTGAAGAACGCGTTGAATAGCGCCATTTTCTAACATGCCCACGGCTTGTAACATTTCATCTCGACTCAAATGACGACGTGACATCACTCTTAAAGCTCACACGGCACGTCAAATTAAAAAAGAAAAACAATCTAATCCCTTTCCATTAATTAATATCAGCAGAACAATTTTAATTTTTCTTGCCGTAACGAATTACTAAAAATTTTGCCGCCGTAGTTTGTTTTTTTCTTTTGTTTTTTTTTTATTTACATTTTTAAATTTTGAAAATAGAATGAAAGAGGTTTCAATCTGTATATAAACTTTTCATGGAAACTAAAAGTATTCTAAACTATAAAGTCGTAAATAATTTAGGATTAAGGTATCCCTAGATTCCGTTGATGTGTATATATTGTTACGAGCTTGGGGTTCGAGACAATTAAAAACTGCCGAGTGAATTACCAAAATTGACACTTTAATTACACAACACTAATTACAACTTTAAACCACACTAATAACAAAACACAATTTTACTACAGATCGCTTAAGTTCGCAGTTGTATCGCTTCGAAGTCTTCGCTGGTATCGCCAATTCAATACTGACTCGGTCGTGGTCTAAACCGGCCTTATATAGCGCCTCAGATACTTTCCAGAACCTTCTACTGTAGAAACATCTAGAATTTTCGAGTACATATCGGTCCCGAAACTTCTAGAAGGATCTTGACTCTCCTAGTTCTGCTACTCGATACTAGAGGGCGCTAGTGGTAACTAGTATTGCCATGTACAAGACATTAATAGTGGCGCGCAACAATATTATGATCTATATTATATTAGAATCTGTGTTTTCGAACCAAAAATGGCTCAAAATTAAATAAAACGGAAAATATATAAACGATAAACTAACTCAAAGAATATTATATTTTTGTGCATTTAATGAACTTACCTTTTCAAGTGCACTTTTCAAAAGCTGGGTGGCCAGATTTCTCGGAGCCCCAGGAGCACCTTGTACGGCGTCACTCAATTCCAATAACAATTGTGGGGTACGAAGAGTCTCTGACATGATTCGACTTAACTCATACACCTGCAACCATCAACTGTTTTTATTAAAAACTTAAAGTATATGTATTGTCCACACGTGTAAGTACAATTGAGGGAGCACCAATAAAACAATTAATACATAGAAATCGGAAGTATAACAATGTGACTCTGCAATTGATCAGGGACACAGTGGATCCAGGGCAACGACGCAGTAGACGAACTGGCCAGGAGAGGATCGGATTGGGCGGCTATAGGGCGGGAACCGATCATACCGATTCCTTTTGGTAACATTCGTTCAATGGTACGTAAACACTTCACTAAACAACACCCTCAGCTCTGGCAAAATCTAGAAGACTGTAGGTAAGCTAGGGAGGCCCTGTCAGAAATAAACAGTTGTTTAACCAAGGCCTTAATGAGATTGAACAAGCCACAAGTGCTATTAGAGGACACGGCTCTTTTAACAAACACTTAAGAATATATGCTATAGTTACTATGTTTGGCAGGCAAGTTGGTAACTGCAGTTTTTTTATTATTATTGCCTTCCTATCAGGAAGGTGCTGCTACCCATCTTCTGTTTCAGAGAGCAAAATATGAATGGCAGATCATGTATGAATCACATACTATCATGTTTAAAAAAGTTAGAAAATATATGAGCTTTTGTTCCACAACAAACTTTGAGATAGTCAATACAAACTTGTTGGTCGGTGGCGTACTGCAGCAGCGCGTGCAACGCGCGGCGCGTGCGCAGACCGGCGCGCCCAGGCTCGCCGCGCCCAGGCTCGCCGCGCCCAGGCTCGCCGCGCCCAGGCTCGCCGCGCCCAGGCTCGCCGCGCCCAGGCTCGCCGCGCCCAGGCTCGCCGCGCCCAGGCTCGCCGCGCCCAGGCTCGCCGCGCCCAGGCTCGCCGCGCCCAGGCTCGCCGCGCCCAGGCTCGCCGCGCATAGCCACGCGCCGCAGCACACCACGCTGCCGCCATCCCATACATTCTGCTCACTCTGCAGCGCCGCTTCTATACCTGATAGCATCTGTGAAACATTTTTTATATAGAACAAGTGCGACAAACGAGCACATACTCCACCTGCTGGAAAGTGGATACTGTGGCCCACAGACATTTACATTTATCCTGAATTACGAATCAAAATGCAGACACTTTGTCACCCCTGTATATTAAAATGGAATGCCTTGATTTCAATAAAAAGGGTCCCCGGTTCTCTACACTCACCATATGAAACACAGTAGCTTAATGCTAGCTGCTATTTCACGCTGGTATTATGTGAGAGCATATAATATTTATAATAATATTATTTCTACTCGTAGATATGGTAAGATTTTTAATAACTTCTAGTACAATATAGTCCTGCCTTTACAGAGATCTAGCGTGTTACATTATTTCCAGTGTGTTGCTTACGATTTTGTGTGTTACTCTTTCCAGAGCGTTATAGTACAAATTTTGTGAGCCCCACCCAGGTATGTCTGAAAATATGAAAGCTATCTTAATATGTGACAAACTGTTATAAAAGTCTCATTAAAAGTAAAAAAGTAAAGAAGCAGCTTACATACATCTTACTACTCTGCACAGGGCTCCTAATTACCCATAGTGCGAAATAGCGGTTTTCACATGTCCAAGAAATTTTAAATTTCACTAAATTTAAAACTACTCAGACGTCAAGTTTCCCTGCGAAGTTATTCTTCACCATTTCTTTGAGCACTTGAAAAATAAAAATTTCCTTACCAGTTTCATTGGTCCTCACGGGTATCATACACTTTTTGTTCCTGTGCTATGAAATCTTAAGACAAACTACACGGCCCTCATATTTGCTTAAATAAAACTCATTAAAACTGAAAAGAAGCTTTTTCATAATTGTGTGTTTCATTTACCTAGTAATTAGTAATTCAACACTTAAAGTTACAGCCTATATACGTCCCTCTGCTGGGCACAGGCCTCCCCTCATTTCTGAGGGGGTTTTTTTAGGGCAAGGAAATGTCCGCCCTGCTGCCCCAATGCGTGTTGGCGAACTTCACATGTCTGCGATTTTTTTTTTCTTATTACTCCGACATGCAGTTTTCCTCACAATGTTTTCCTTCACCGCCGAGCACGTGGTAAATCAGCACTTAAAATTGCAATTAACAATTTCATTGGCGCCGGCGCTAAACATCTGAGCTACCAGAAGTGAGAGTTACTTTTTATTCCGGACTGTGGCCACTGGTAAGTCTGACATTTTTTGATGCTACAACAATAAGTATGTAATAGAATTGTCTTTAATTTGATCAGTTATTTATTATTAGTTTATTTAGCAGTAAGTAGATGGCGTTATTATTAGATTAAAACTATGAAAACCAAAACTGTACCCTCTAGTACTCAGACAATATTATAAGTTGAGGTGGGACTGGGGTGACTCAATCGCACAACACAGCTACAAACATTTATATTATAATACGTAAATTAGGCATACAGAGATGTAGATTCTATTAAAAATTCTGCTTCTGTCAAATATATGCTATCAGCGGTGTGTAATGAAATATTTTCAATAGATATTACTATTATCTATTTAAGTAGTAATTAGTTAGGTACTACATATAAAATTCATTTATTCCTACTAAAATGATATAAAGAAACAACTAAAAATAGAACTTTAGAATTTTCAAATCATTATGTATTTAATTATTTAAACATATAAATGTAAGCTATTTATATTATTTAATTTATTAGTGACTAGAGGTAAAATGTTACAACTTTTTGTATTTTATATTAGATGGCACTGTTTTGAAAAAGTGCAACGTAGATTATCGGCGTAGTTCAATTTATTACGCAACAGTTAAAACTAATTTTAGGCTTTATTTATAAATATTTTTTTATTTAAAAAAAACATCGATCAATCATATACAATAGAAATTAACGTCTAAAGGAAGAAAAATATTTAACTCTCCTTTTTTGAAGTTCCGTAATCGGATAAAAAGTAGCCTATAAGTTGCCCCGGGTCCCTAACCACCTGCACACAAAATTTCATGGAAATCTGTTCAGTCGTTTTTGCGTGAATCAGGAATACACAGACAGACAGGCAAAAATACTAAAAGCACTAATTTGGCTTCATTGCCCTTTATTTAGTCCCGTGGGCTTGTTTTTTCCAAAAATTATTAGAATTACAGACACAACTTTTCTACAGATTTATTATATATTATATAGATTAAGTAGTAATTTTTTATTGTTAAACATGGACAACTATATTTAAAACTAAGAATTACCTCATAAGTTACATGTTGTGTAATAGCTGGGTTTCCTTGTTGAAGGACTTCTAGATAATCTCGCAGGAACTGTGTGTCATATTCAGGGAGATGCTCTATAAGCTGAGATATGAAATTAATCAAGTCCACTGTTACAGGCAAAGATGTGTTGTTCACTGGTTGCACTCGTAGAGCATCTACTGCTGCTGCAAGTGCACCCTCTCCCTCTGATCCACTAGAATCACTGTGTATCATCCGAATATCAACTTGTGTTGCTATATCTGGTTTTTGATCATTAGGAGCGTGCAATTCGCGTAGTAATCTAAGTTCCCGCTCACATTCCTCTTCGCGAGCACGCTGCGATGCAAGAATGTCCGCCGATGGCATCGTGAATTCACTCTGAAAAAACATCATTCATTATTAAGTGACCACATAACAAAATTTAATGTTTGAATTATGAACGAACAGGAGCATCGAAGGCTAGCTGTATTTCAACTTGCAAGCTTTTAACTCCGATTATGGACTATGTATACTCGCAATATTGTAATATGAAAGTTAAAAGAATATTGGCCACATTTATTTTTATTGGCTGAATTTGGCCGAGTTACTCCGTGGTAAAAGAAAGTTAAAATCGTAATAACCGAATTGTTACTCCGTGAATTGACTATAATCGGTGGCAATTCATCATCATATTCTTCTTCAATCATAATATTGGCTCTGAATTTTATTACTTTATATATTAAATTAATCCACTTTATTATATTACAAAGTAAGATTAAGATCTGGGAATATGATAATAATATAATTGCTTGATATTTTAAAATCTGTAAGCAGTAGACAGGAACAGCATCACAGTTCACTATCAAAATTCACAACAGTTCAAAACACAAATTAATGGTTCAAAATAAACAAAATAAAAACAATTGAAATTCGTCGTTTGACACTTAACGTCAAATGTTCAAATGTCATTTATGTCATAGACATAGACAAATTTAATAGAATCAGGCGTTACTTTGCGGAAATCCATTTAATTAAATTGGTAAAAATTAACAACTTTAATATAATGGATTTACGCAAAGCGGCGGATGTACGCAAGGTAATTTTTACCAACTTTAATAGACAAATTTACCTTGTCATCATCATCATTATCATTACCTATAGCTCCCCAAAGAATGCCTTTTACACAGAACCAGAATAATCCCAACCATAGACTTAGAAATATACTGGCGTATATACCGACCATAGACTTAGAATATACTAGCGTATAGACCAACATACGCACAACAGCACGCAAGAAATAAGCTCGTAGATATTTTGTAATTTTTTAGAGTGTAATAGTGGTTATTTTTAGTAAGTAACTTTTTTCCAAAATGGTTACTTGTTCTGTGAGTGACTGTGGTGTTAATAATAGAAATAAACCCGATAATTGCACATTTCACAGGTAAATACTAAACGTACTTAAATTACGACGAACCTCGACAGATTTTTTAAAAACACAGTTTAAAGTATAAAATGATTTAATGTTCTTTTGAAGGTAGTTATTTACAGAATGAAATAATATTAATGTTAATTAAATAACTCTTGTACAATTATCATATCGCCACCGGATAGGTGTGGAGTTGTTCGTCTTACATTACTTAGAACTATCACTCGACTTCTCACGCATATGCTGATGTGGCTGTTTGGAATATTGAGCTAGGGACGGATTGAGGCGATATAACTCCTCCCTCCACAAGTTCGGGATTATCCTCGGGATTATCTCGAATTTTCCAGATTTTCCAGATTTCAATTAATTTATGTTTAAAAATAATACTTAAAATAATTAATATAATAGGTAACTAAAATTATAATGTTGACTAAACTAACATTTTTATTAGTAATTTCACTTTTTTCATTTTCACTTAACTCACTTTCACTAATTTCTCCCATACTTTTCTGCAGTAATAGATTCAGGAACTGTACGTCTGCTATATTAATTCCATCGAGATTCATAGGCTTCTTCAGAGTACTTGACGGGTTGAGTATTATCTTTGGTAAGTTTATTACTGGCTGTCTTAGGTAAGTTATTTCTTTACCTCGAGTTTGATGTCTTTTCAGTTCGTATCCTTTGATTTTCACCTTGCAGTTATCATCCATAGTTAAGAGTTAGCTTCCTAGTAGAATCTTTTGGCTTACTTCATTGTCATAGCTGTTTCAGTATTTAAGTAAACTATCCAGCGATTTGGTTGTATGAGGTAGATCTTTACATTTTCAAAGGTGACAGGGATCGGGTGACAACTTGAGATATTTGTGTGAAACTGCATGGTTTCTACGACACAGTTGTCATCGGTGAAGAGTTGTATGTCGTTCTCATGACACAGGAATCGACGTTCGTTGACCTTCCAGTATGACTGAGAGAGCGGTGTTGCTTTCAACCCTTTCACAAGTAGGTACGAATATTTAGGTAGGATGAGAGTCGTCTGGCCACTATGTAATACAGGTAAGGGAACTAATTTATAATAGTTAAAATTTTCATTTCTAATAAGTGGAATAGTCATAATAAATTTTATCTGATTCTGTTTTATATAGGCTTTTATCTCGATACATCTTTCTAATTTTACAATATTTTCATAAGTAACAGGAAACACTAATTTGTCAGTTTGTTCTATTTCCTTTAACAATATAAGTTCTTCTGTATCAATTATTGACTGGTGTAGTACATTAATTTTACTAAAAGCAATGGCTGTTTCGATTTCAATGAGTTTGGTAATCGTTTGTCGAAAATCGGAATTGTTTAAAGCTTTATTAATGTTTTGAATATTATCTTCTACTCGTATAAAACTGCTTTTAGTAGTATTTGTCACGTCTGTAAAGGAAGCCATCATTTTAGAAACTATTGTCATTTTATTTTTAATCACGTTTTGTTACGTATGTAACTTATTTATTAATCTTTCATATCTAACAGCGTCATTATTATCTAAGTTACCTATGATGGCTTTTATCAAAGAGCCCACCGGATTGAGGAGACCTCTACCTCTTTTGGTTCGTAATGAAGGAATTAATTGTTTAAATTTGTCAATGGTAATGTTCATATTATAATCGATTTGATATTGAACGGTAGTAAAGTCTGAATCAAATGATTTAATATCGAAACAACTTTGAACACGCTTTTTAAGCAACCCATATCTATGTATGTATGATTCTAATTCATCGTAAATTAAATTTAAATGTAATATCTTAATAACAATAATAATCAATATCCAATTATCATAATTAACGAATACTTGACCTTCTTCAACAGGTAGCAATCAAAATGCGAAAAATGCGAAGCAAATGAAGGGCCTGGATTCCCATCGTTCAGATCACCAGTAGAAATAATCTGCGAAGGACATTTTATGTCTTTAATAGGAACATGAGTAATACGTTTATTGGTTTCAACGGGAACTACATTTCTTTTTATAGCACCGGTGACATGAGCCTTTTGGTAACGCGGTTTATCTTTGCCCCGTCTAGTATTAACACCTTTTATGAACACAGTATCACCTACGTCTATATCGAACTACGATTCGCCTGCGTGTTTTTCTCTCACCGTCAACTTTTTGTCAATTATTTTATCCGTAAGATATTCATATAAATATTTGGTCCTTTTAGCGTGATCCTTTACTAACTGATGTGTGAATTGCTTATCGAAATTAACGGCGAATGTAATATTGGATTCAGTGTGTCCGAATACTAATTTGCCGTGTAGTGGCGGTTAAGAATATCCACTACCCCATATCTTCCCGTGGGTGTCGTAAGAGGCGACAGTGGGAAACAGGCAGGAGATGGGCAGCAGCATATTCCTGATAACAACAATATCACAATAAAAAAAACTGTGGTTGCCAACCCGCTCACCAAGCGTGGCAACTGACGAGAAGATCCTGGAGCTGGAAGAAGAGATAGGCAAGTTGCACTGGAATATTATAGGATTATCCGAAGTCCGAAGAGAGGGTGAGGACACGGTAATCCTCGAATCCGGCAACTTGTTCTATCACCGGGGAGGCGACCATCTGATCCAAAGAGGTGTCGGATTTATCGTCCAAAAGTCTCTCGTTAACAACGTTGTAAAGATTGAGAGTGTGTCGACGAGGGTTGCGTACCTTATACTCAAAATCACCAAACGGTATTCGCTGAAGGTCATACAGGTTTCCGCACCTACCTCGGCACACCCCGATGAGGAGGTGGAGGAAATGTATGAGGATATCTCTAGAGCCATGCATTCCTCCAAAACCCACTATACGGGGTTAATGGGAGACTTCAACGCAAAACAAGGCACAAGAGAGAACGGTGAGCTGAAAGTAGGGAAATTTGGAATAGGGCAACGGAACCCAAGGGGCCAGCAGCTGGCTGACTTCATGGTGAAAGAGGGACTCTTTATGATGAACTCTTTCTTCCAGAAGCGGCCCCACAGGAAGTGGACCTGGTCGAGCCCCGACGGTTCAACAAAAAATGAGATTGACTTCATTATGACGACCAGATGACAACTGTTCAGTGATGTCTCAGTAATCGCGAGGGTGAAAACTGTTAGCAATCACGGAACGGTTAGAGGCACACTGAACCTAAACGTTAAGTTGGAGGTCTCGTCGAATGAAAACAACGCTCCGTTCCCCTTGTGCTCTAATCCAAAGTCCCGAAACCTTTCAGCTCGAGTTACAAAACCGTTTTTAGTGCCTAGAAGACTGCAATGAAGTGAACGATATGAATGATAAGCTCGTGGAAACTGTCCATGCGGCCGGAGGTAATTTCTGCAAGACCCGCCTCAGAAGAACACAAAAACTCTCCGATCACACTCTTAATCTCATGGCTGTTAGACGGAAAATGAAGCTGCAGTCTTCAACAGATTTGACAGCATACAGGCAACTGAACAGACAGATCTCCAAATGCATGCAGCGGGACTTACGTAACTTCAATAGAGCTTGTATTGAAGAAGCCATCGAGCGGAACCAAGGCTCCAAAATCTTTGTCAGAGATCTGTCTGCCAGAAAGAGCCAACTGTCAAAGCTGAAGACCGAGTGTGGCAGCAACGTTTCCGGGACACCTGAGATTTTGAGTGAGATTGAGAGGTTCTATGGGCAGCTGTACGCGTCATCGTTGGAGCCACACGCAAGTGTGAGTAACGATCCAAGAGCGAGTCTTATCCGACACTATTCCGATGATATCCCGGACGTCAGTCTGAGCGAGATTAGAATGGCTCTCCAGCACCTTAAAAACGGCAAGGCCCCAGGTGAGGATGGAATTACAGCGGAGCTTCTGACAGCGGGTGGAAAACCGGTACTTGAAGTCCTTCAGAAGCTCTTTAATTCCGTCCTCCATTCCGGCCTCGTGGCACTACTCCGGAGGGGTGGAGTAGAAGTGCGGTGGTCTTGTTCTTCAAGTTAGGCGATAACGCTCTCTTGAAGAACTACAGACCGATTTCCCTTCTGAGCCGCGTCTACGTGCTGTTTTTGAGAGTCATTACGAATCGTCTCGCACGCAGACTCGATGACTTCCAGCCTCCCGAACAAGCCGGTTTCCGAAAAGGCTTTAGTACCATAGACCACATACACCCTTCGGCAAATTGTACAGAATACAGAAGATTACAATCTGCCACTTTGCCTTGCGTATGTGGGCTATGAGAAAGCCTTTGATTCCGTCGAAATTTGAGCGGTGCTACAGTCTCTTCAGCAGTGCCAAGATGACTGTCGGTATATCGAAGTTCTGAAGTGTTTGTACAGTAGGGCTACGATGGCTATCCGAGTACAGAATCAGAGTACGAAACCTATCCAACTGCAGAGAGCTGTAAGACAGGGTGATGTTATATCCCCGAAACTCTTTACCGCTGCATTGGAAGACGTTTTCAAGCTACTGGACTGGAAAGGATACGGTATTAACATCAATGGCGAGTACATCACTGACCTTCGATTTGCCGACGATATAGTCCTTATGGCAGAATCGCTGGAGGACGTAAGCACTATGCTCAATGACCTCAATACAGTCTCCCAACGGATAGGTCTTAAGATGAACATGGACAAAACAAAGATCATGCTTAATGTCCATGTCAAACCTATACCGGTAGTTGTTGGGAGCACTAAGCTCGAAGTTGTTGACGAATACGTTTACCTGGGACAAATAGTCCGACTAGGTAAGTCCAACTACGACCGAGAGGTCAATCGACGGATTCAACTCGGTTGGGCAGCGTTTGGTAAATTACGACACATCTTCTCGTCAGGTATACCTCAAAACCTGAAAACGAGACTGTACAACCAGTGCGTGTTGCCAGTGATGACCTATGTATCTGAGACGTGGTCCTTCACTGCTGACCGTATGAGGAAGCTCAAGGTCACTCAGCGAGCTATGGAGAGGGCTATGCTCGGGGTTTTTCTGCGTGATAGACTTAAAAACGAGGATATCCGCAGTAGAACCAGAGTAACCGAATTAGTATGCTGAAGTGGCAATGGGCCGGCTATATAGCTCGAAGAACCGACAAACGATGGGGAAAAGAGGTTCTCGAGTGGCGGCCTCGTACCAACGGACGATGTGTAGGGCGTCCCCCCACTAGATGGAGTTACGACCTGGTAAGACATGCAGGAAGTCGATGGATGCAGGTGGCTCAGGATCGTGCTTTGTGGTGTGGTCCTTGGGGGATGCCTATGTTCAGCAGTGGACTTGTGAAGGGTTGTAATGATAATGATGATGATGATGAATACTACTTCAAAAGGCGTGAGATCTGTCGAAGAATGAATTGAATGGTTGTATGACATAACAGCATATGTCATCACTGATGCTGCGTCTGTAATTTTATGTTCGTATTTCACGATTCGGTAAATTTCAGTAATAGTTGAATGGAACCTTTCGATAAGTCCCATAGAGTTGGGGTTGTGCGCGGTACCAATGTGTAGATTGATTTTGTATAATGTTAGCATTTCCTTTAAGAGTACGATATTAAATGCCATACCGGGATCTGAACTAATTTTGGATGGAATTCCGTAAAATGAAAAATATTTTATTAAGGCTCTTATTACTTGCGGGGTAGACCTACTATTAATTTCAATTGCTTGACCCAATTTGCTGAACGCGTCTATCAAGGTTAGAAAATACTTACCTTCTATCAAAAATATATCAATGAAATTTTTTTGGAATAGTTTAGACTGGGTTTGAGTCAATTGAAGTTGAGGTTTTAGGGGTTTACGGTCGTACTTCATTTTCTTGCAGACCTGAGTTTATGATGCTCGCTACCGTTTGTTCCATATTATTCCAATAAAACGTTCGCCTCAAATGTACTAATGTTTCCCTAATTTCTCTATGGCAATTTGTTCCTAAATGATATTTAAGAACTACTTCGCGCTGCTCATTTTCATCTTCTACATAGACTATCCTCTTTTACATTCATAAAATTTAACACTATCCTTTTTGCATAATTGCGTTGAGACTTTCGAAAACTGCTTGCGATGTATGACATCATCAAAATAAAATAAAAAATAATAATTTTAGGTCTAATATATTCTTTCAGGAATTTTTTAATTAAATCCAAATTGTTTAATAGTAAGTGAACTTCCAATATGTTTTGTTTATCCCTAGACAAGTTTTTAACTGAACATTCATTTCTGTTCCAGGTATGAACGTGTATTTGATTTGGTTTCCGAATCGAATGATACTGTTACTACGTTCCCTGCCTGATTCGAATTACCTAGCTGTACAATTTTAAACACTAAATGCTTTAATTTCATCTGCAGGTGTGCCCTTTTGAATGACAGGTAAAGTTTGGCGAAAGTCACCAGCCAGTAAAACCACCATTCCTCCCATTACATCGGTATTGCTGCGCAAATCCTGGAGCGTTCGATTTAGTGCTTCTACAGCTTTTTTATGCGACATTGTACTTTCGTCCCACACTCAAAGTTTGCATTGTCGTAGCATTATACCTCGTGCACTATTTTTGCTAAAGTTGCAGATCGGCGATTCTTCCTGGGCTAGATTTAGAGGATTTTAAAACAGAATGTGCAGTGCGGCCCCCGTTTAGCAGCGTGGCGGCTATACCGGAGGAAGCTACGGCCACAGCAATGTTTTTATCTTTTCGTACTTGCGCTAATAATAAATTTAACAAAAATGTCTTCCCAGTTCCTCCAGGGGCATCTAAAAAGAAAAGTGCACCATTTCCAGATTCAATTTGTCCTAATACTTTGTCGGTTCGGGAGGGTTGTTCGGGAAGCAAGCGGGGTACAAATTCGGCTACTTGCTGCTGCAAAGCTGGTATATCGTAGTTTGTTTCACGTATAATTTCATCACTTAGTTCATTTTCGGTTGTTCGCTGAGGGCTTATCATTACAAAGTCGCTTATCTTCAATTTTTCCAAGTGCTTCATTATAAATGTGTTCATTGTATGTCATTTTCGCGTGTGTCTGCTGTAACCTTCGCAAAATATCTTACGCCATGTACTCTTTATATTTGTCCCACAATTTATGTGCATTAGATAGCCCGCAAGATGATATGAGAGTTGCATAAAGATCCCTAATTTTGGCTGGTGACTGGCACTGCACAGCTTCCTTCATGGTTTCATCCCAGTGATTATCGTTTTCTAAAAGATGCAGAGCTTCACATGCTTCTCTATAAGTTGCGCATTCCTGACCGTTGACAGTTTTAAGGTTGAAAGTTGAAAGAAGGCTGTTAGTGTAGTTTTTGGCGGTGATGCAATTCTTTCTTGGAAATTTCTTTCGGTGAAATATACACGCTCTCCATTTTCTAAGTGCACAGCAAGGTGAGTAACTGTTGGGTGCCTTTCGTGTAAAGGGAAGCCAAGGAGACGCCACGCTGCCTCGTTACTGCTGACATAACGCCCTGCTTGAAAGGTCTGTACTTCATTAACGGGATTTGCCTCACCTTCACTCCTGAGATTAAATATTGCTTGGTCGCTTCCTTTATTTATGTACTTACAGATATACTTGATTGCGCGGACAGAGCTACATGCTTCTACATTAATGTGGGCATTAAACATTTTACATAGAATGGGCGAATACGGGACAATCCAGCTGTTATCTAAGGTTTCGAACGCTCCAGAGCGAGATTTGATTGTAACTTTCCTGCCACCATCTTCGGGAGCTCTGCGTCTGTATAAAGGGTAGCCATTGTCATTGAGCACTGTTTCTTTTAATAGCTGTTTAGGGAATTTCTTTGTACATTTTCCTTCTTTCATACATGGCGATATTGAATTTCGTGCTCCACATGGACCGTGAATCATATTTCGGACGACAATTCTTTATCTTGCTCAGGATCCGGAATCTCTGCGCTTATTATGTCGTCTATTTGGTTGGGCCGCAACTTCTCTTTAAGCCATATTAGAATGTGGGCATGCGGTAATCCTCTTTTTTGCCATTCAATTGAATACATGAAGCACTGCACCTCTCCGAAAATTTTCCCTTTGTTAATTACATAAATTAATTTTTGTACTTTTAATCTAAATACTCTAGCAACTAAATCGTGTCTGTCAGTACTTTTTACCCGACATTAGCTCCACGGTTATTTCTTTCCAGTAACAAAAAGATCAGGTCTTCCGTAAGTTCGTACATAGGCGAATGCGTCTTGTGTGTACTCATGTAGGTAGCGGGGACTGTTAACGAATGATGAGGGCAGAATTACCATTTTACCTAAATCTCTGGGGTTTACATTGGCGTCGCTAGAAACTGCATCTTGTAAATGTATATAATTCTCAACGCGCAGCTTTTTTTGATTTAAAGATATTGTATAACGGAGACGTTCACTTTCTACCTTCACATACATGTCTACCAAAAATTGATGAAATAATTGTCTACACCGGGCTAAGAGGTTAAAATCATTTTCTCGCAACATCATATGATACGCATAAAAATCTATACATGATACTTTTTTGTTCGGAGTAGGCTCCTTTGTGACCGGGTTAATGAGTGGAATTTGAAAATGATAACCCTCTTGTCCTTTGCAATAAATCAATGGGTATTGCAGAGCGTCATAAAACTTGTGTGTATCGGCTACCCGTTGCAACGTATCATCACGTGCTTGCAAGACAATGTCTCGTGAAGAAAATTGATCACCACTAATTACGGCTGCTATTTCGTTTATCAAAGGTGCATTGTAGCGCCTTTCATGCTCTCCTCGAGGGGTCCGATCTGCGTGAATGACGACTTTATAATCCTCTTCAGGTAGGTTTTCTAAAGCAGTTTTAAATGTTTTGACTAAAATGTTACGTTCATGCAAGAATCTTTGAATTTTGAACACTGTGTCTCTCTCAACTCCCTGGATAAATTGGCAGCGACGGTCTACCTCAATTTCTTCGTCACCCATAAAATATACTTGTAAAAATTTATGCTGTTCGTTTTCAGCTGGAACAAGTGAACCTATCCTCTTCCCTCGGACCGCCAAACAAAGTGAACGTGTTCTAGTATCCGCTACGAAATTTTATTTAAAAAGTGTGTGAATTTATGCAAAAATTAAATCAACGTGTAATAATAGGACTGCATAAGCCTTGAGGAGCAAATTGTCAACGCGCGTGCCTATGTTCGTGAGTACTTCTAAATTTCTGTTACCCTGGTACTTCACAATGCGCAGCTCGTAGATGACTCGCGCGTAGGCCTGCTCGTCAAACTAGTTACGCCTACTTACTGCTAATTGGACTGACCCATACATTATACATCACTACACGGGCCTATCGCGCGCGGAGCTGGAATTGTTGCGCATCCATTGCTGCGCGCGATAGAACTTGTTATCTCGCATACATTGAGTAGTTAGCAGCGGGTCACCTCTTCGATATTCATACTACCCTGGTACAATGGAAGCGACGACGGACAAATCTTTTTCCGAGTCTAACTTAAACGACATTGGTAAATCAAGTTATGAAGTCACTCCGCCTAACTTCGTATCTCAGCGCCAAGTTAAGCGAAAAAGAGAGTGTGACTGTGTGGAGGAAATGGAATTGTTCAGGGAAGAGATCCGATCTATGATGCAATCTATGATGATAACACATAATAATTTAAAATCAATTACGCCTACATTGGAGGCCATTCAACAAACAAATCTAAATATTGAGAACTTTTTTGACTAGCCAAAACATAGAGCTGAAAAATAAAATTGAACAATTTGAAAAACAAGCTAAAAAAGATCAAGAGCACATTACAATGTTGGAGGACAAGGTGGAGGAATTGCAAAGAAACAGTAGAAAGAATAATCTTGAAATTAAAAATGTCCCTAAAGTCAAAGACGAAACTAAGGATAGCTTAATAAATATGGTAACTACTCTCTTCAAAAACATTGGCTGTACTTTTTTAAAATCAGACATAAAAGACATCTACAGGGTAAAGAGGTAAGGAATACGCCAATAATAGTAGAAACTTCATCAACGCTCTTGAAAAATGATTTCATTAAAATATGCCAATCACATAATGTCAAACGCAAAGAAAAGCTATGCGCTAAACATCTGGGCTGTACTACAAGTGAAAACACTCCCATATTTATCTCAGAGCAGCTTACTGCTAAGGGATCCCGCTTATTCTTCTTAGCAAGAGACTTAGCCAAGACAAAAGCTTATAAATTCTGTTGGACTAGGTTTGGAAAAGTATATGTTAGAAAAGAAGAAAATACTCCAATAATACTCATCAAGAACGAATCTCAAGTACACCATCTTCTACAGGGAGCATGACTAGACTTACTTGACTTTAATACAATTTTTGGTTCTATTTATTATTTAATATGTATCCTTGCTTGCAATCAAATCGAAGCTGTTAAATATTTAACTAGTATACTTTTCACTTACACACACACACACATACTCACAGAAATTATTCATGCCAAATATCATACTTACTCGCTTGTTTTAATTGTACTGATCGCAAATCTTAATGTTTTTATTGAAAGGAATTTATTGAGAGTGCCGACCGACGTCTATGGAACATGCAACCACGGTATAGGATTAACCCTTTTATTTATATCTAAACAATCTAATAATGAATAGTACAATCAAAAATTTGGAAGAAATAGACAACTTAAATAGTGCATCCATTAATTGTGATATAACAGAACTATCACAATATACCCAAACATGGCACTCGGATCTAACAATTCTTACACAAAACATCCGAAGTGTATACAGTAATCTGGATGACCTGCAAATAACGCTGACACAATTGGACTTTAAGACAGACGTACTAATCTTAACCGAATGCCGACTTAACACTAATAAACATATTCCTTGTTTAGCAAATTATAATTCATTTGCCACAACTTCACATATTAATCAGAGCGACGGTGTAGTAGCGTACGTAAAAGGGATACATAAACCTAAAGTGTCGGAAATCAGTCTCCAACATGCATCGTGTATACAGATTGCTTTTAACAACGTTATTATTATAGGCATATATCGCTCTCCATCAAACACTAATGCCGACATGTTCATTAACTCACTGAACACACACTTATCTACCTTAAAATCTAATAAAAATATTATATTAACTGGAGACATTAATATAAATTTAATAGTAACAGAAACTGAAAAAGCTCAAGAGCGTAACAACCGCCTTAATTACCTAAACATGTTATCGACGCATGGTTTTCTTCCTGGACACTTATTTCCGACAAGGGGATCGAACTGTCTTGATCATTTCATGGTAAAACTCGACGATCACAAATTTTCGGCATTTATAGCAGCTCTTAATACTACTATCACAGATCATTGTCTACTCTTGTTAAAACTTTCTAATAAAATAAACTCAAGAAATATATACATGAAAACTAAAACGATTGTTAATTTTGAAGAGGCAGTAAATACATTACAATTTAAAAACTTAACTTTATTACTGGACTGCAATGATCCGAATGAAGTATGTGATAAGGTGATTACTTACATACAAGAATCCCTAGATTCTAACACAAAAACTATTAATGTTAATAGAAATAAGCGTATCAGTAAGCCTTGGATCACAGAAGGCATTGTACGGTGCATTAATAACCGGAATAAGATGCAGAAAAACCTTCGTCTAGACCCAGAAAATGAAACACTTAAAATAACCTACAGAAGATACCGAAATTATATAAACAACTTAATTAAAAGCTAAAACGGAGATACGAACGAGAACAACTCGATAAAACTAAAATAACTCTAAATCTTTATGGCAGTGTATCAACAAAATAGCTAACTTTAAGCCGAGTAAAAGCACTGATAGCAACTTGTTAAACTTAAAATCCTCACCAACTGAGTCAATTAATTTAGTCAACAACTTCTTTGCTAACATTGGTACCGAATTAGCTAACGAAATAATCATTGACCAGGCAACCCAACCTTGTTCTATTGGCATCACAAACAGTAATCTCTGTAGACACAATCCATCTTCTACTCGACAACTTACCTCTTGTATCTTGCTAGAAACTGACAATCAAGAAGTCCTTTCTGTTATTATGAGTCTTAAGACAGATAGCGCCCCTGGGTGGGATAAAATTCCTCCTAAGTTCTTGAAGATGGCTCATTATCTGCTTGTACCAATTATCTGCCACCTAGCCAATCTTTGTTTCCGACAAGGAATATTTCCTGATGCTCTAAAACGAGCAACGAGTGTGAGTAATTATCGTCCTATATCAGTTTTAACGTCTATTTCGAAGGTCTTGGAAAAACTGATATGCACTAGACTAATTGGTTATTTAAATAAATTCGACATTCTTTCTGCTTCACAATTTGGCTTTAGACGTGGAATATCAACCGAAGATGCAGTTACTGCTCTTACAAATCTAATAGTCAAAAATGTTGATAATGGTCGTAAATGCCTTACAGTATGCCTGGATCTTAAAAAAGCATTTGATACTGTCTCTGTCCCCATTCTTGTGCATAGACTTGAGAGATATGGCATTAGAGATGCCTCTCTAGCGTTACTTACAAGCTATCTCCAAAATAGGAAACAACAGGTAAAACTGGGTGATTATACAAGCACGTTAGCAGACACATCTTATGGCGTACCACAGGGAAGTGTGCTAGGACCATCGCTTTTCTTGATATACATCAACGATCTGTGTAACCTTAAAATCGCAAATGCCAAAATCTTTTCTTACGCAGACGATACAGCTATAGTATTCTCTGGTGAAACATGGACTGAAGTCCAAAGAATCGCGGAAAAGGGACTAGAAATAATTGCTCAGTGGTTAAACTCAAATCTTCTTACCCTTAACGTTAGTAAAACAAATTTTATGTGCTTTACAATTGATAAAAGAACACAACCTAGTGATGACTTTTTATTAAGGATACACAATTGTGGAAATCGAAAAAGTTCATCATGTGCATGCCAATCAATTGAGAAAGTTGTGGTTGCTAGATATCTGGGAGTGGTTCTTGATCAGCGCTTGTCATGGCATCCACATTTAGATAAACTTATGAGTAGGATTAGAAAACTAACGTGGATATTTAAAAAACTTAGACATGTCGCTGACAAGACATTGTTAACAAGTGTCTATATTACGTTGATACAATCAGTATTGTCTTATTGTATTCCTGTATGGGGTGGAGCAACTAAAATAAAGTTTCTGGAAGTGGAAAGAACCCAAAGATCTCTGCTAAAGATTATGCATTTCCTACACTATCGATTCCCAACTAATACATTATACACTTATAGTGACTTGTTGACAGTAAGACAGCTATACATTCTCAATTGCATACTTAAGCTACATAAATCTTTACCGTATGATCCTGTAATACTGACTAAAAGGAGGAAAGACATAGTCGTTGCCACCACTACGGTGAAAACAGCTTTTGCAGCTAAACAATATCTCAAAATGTCAGTTTTTATAACAAAGTTAATAAAACAATAAAAATATACCACTTAAACTATTATGACTGTAAAAACTCACACAATGGTTAAAACCTCAGCTACACTGACACAGAAAAGTTACTAGAAAATATTACTTGACATTGGACACTCAAATTGTAAATACCTATTTAAATTCAAATAACTTAAAAATTGGCCTGAAATAATTTCTGATTTGCTGCAGAACAGACACAATATTTCATTTACACACACACATATTACGCAAGCGATGACGCGACACATAATACACATTCACACACACACGCACGCACGCACGCACACACACACACACATGCACGCACGCACACACACACACACACACACACACACACACACACACACACACACATTAACCTAATAAAATAAAATAAAATAATATTAGTAATCTTATGAAGACTGATTCTATAGTAATCACAAATGCTACACTTTTTATTTTTAACTAATTACTTACCTTGTAGTCATAAAATATGGAAGAGCGATAACTTCCTAATACAGGTATTTATATACTTAAAAGGAATGTTATCAAAATGTGTTGGTAAACCTGGTATGTTACAGAAATAAAGCATTTTTGATTTTGATTTTTTTTTTGTAAAATTTGCCCTTGTACCGTAAATGTAGGCGAAAATCCCGGCATTATTATTTCCCGGTCAACTCTGAAGGACGTTATTTGAAAGCATGAGTTATATTTCCGGATCCTGTTTAAAAAGCGCCGTGACTCATTAGCATCATATAAAAAGAGAGTTTTCAAAGGTTCTTCTGGTTCCCCAAGTAACGGAAGAGACAATTTGCCATTGGAACAGCACATGCCTGCGGTCTCATATTTCCATTTTAAAGCGCTGCAAAATCGACACGCCTTGTCCATCAGTCCGATAACAACTAACCTGTGATTTTTATAATCAATCAACGGATCATAATTGAATGCTGCGTCATTAAAAACCGACCAATTGTTTCTTTAAAATTTTGTCGACGTTCAGCTTGGAGCTGTGCATTTGCATCTCTTCGCGCCTGTGTCTGTTCTGGTGTTTCAGATGCCCTTATAGTAGATTGACGTTCAGCTTGCTCAATGAGTCTGTGTTGAGTTTCATCAGGTGTTTCCGCGGCTCTTAAGGCGGCCTGACGTTCCGCTTGTTCGAATAGCCTTTGCTGACTTTGAGCAGGTGTTTCAGTAGCTCTTAAAGTAGATTGACGCTCTGCCTGTTCAAGACGCTTTTGCTGACTTTGATCAGGTGTTTCAGTAGCTCTTAAAGTAGCTTGACGCTCTGCCTGTTCAAGACGCCTTGCTGACTTTGAGCAGGTTTTCAGTAGCTCTTAAAGTAGCTTGACGCTCTGCCTGTTCAAGACGCCTTGCTGACCTTGATCAGGTATTTCAGTAGCTCTTAAAGTAGCTTGACGCCTGCCTGTTCAATACGCCTTCGCTAACTTTGAGAAGGTGTTTCAGAAGCTCTTAAAGTAGCTAGACGCCTGCCTGTTCAAGACGCCTTTCCTGACTTTGAGAAGGTGTTTCGGAAGCTCTTAAAGCAGCCTGACGCTCTGTCTGTTCAAGACGCCTTTGCTGACGTTGAGAAGGTGTCTCAGATGCTCTAAAAGTAGCCTGACGCTCTGCTTGTTCTTGCCTTCTCAGTTCAGCATCTTCTAAAGATTCTAGCGATCGAGCTAATCTTTTCGCTTGTCTTTGAGAAGATACTGAAGATACTGATACATTATGAAGTAAGAAAAAACCTATTTATAAAAAAACGTTAAAATACCTAAAAGGAATTAAATTTCCTTTTAAATATTTTTTTTAAAAGCAAATCCAAAATATCTAAAAGGAATAAATATTGCTTTTAAATATTTTTTAAAATCAAAACAACAAAACCAATTCGAGACACAACACGAATCCGAAAACGATAGCCAAAAAAAATCGAATCAACTTAAACCAAATCACAAAACAAATCGCAGAAAACCGAAATCGAAAGCAGTAGTCAATATAAATATAACCAACGAAAAAAGAATTAAGTGTATAGGTACCGTATACACTATCTATACTATTAATATTCCTTTGAAATATTGTTAAACAACCTAAAACAACGAAAACCAATTCACGATTCTAAATAAACAAAATCCAAAATCAAAGTCAGAGTCTAAATATGTATAAAGGAATACCAACCAAATCAACAAAACCGATCCAAGAAAATACACAAATCCGAAAATGAAAGCCAATATAAATCCATTCAACCTTAACCAAATCACAAAGCAAATAACAAACAACCGAAATCGAAAGCAGGTAGTCGAATAAGCTACGAAATAGAAACAATTTAAGCGTATAGGTACCGTATGCACTATAAGTTGACGCGCGGCTCAACGGCGGGAGTTAAGTACATGTTAGGAAACATTTCGTTACCGCGTTTTAAAAACCTAGTAACGACATCTAACGGAATCAATTTAAACTATGTATACGTTAGTTAATAAGAACTCTCAAAAAATATTTTTCTTATAATTTTGCACAATTTTTCTTGTTGTAATACCGATTCATTCATAACCACATATAAGAACTGTATTCATTTCCATTCAATAAATATTACTAAGGCTTATTAATAAGGCTTACTAAGAACTGTTTCTACCATTGTTAAGTAATAGTTAAGGGTGAAAGCGTGACAGGTGGTGATAGTATTTCTGATCCATACTTATAATCACGCCTGTAACCCTTGCGGGGTAGGCAGAGCATCAACGGATTACTTAATATCGTCTGCGAGGTTATCGCCTATTCTGTGAATTACGATGCACCAAAACGTTTGAAGAAAATCAGCTGGTGAATTTTATGTTTTTTTATCGCTCTCTTCCCGGTCCTGCGTGGAAAAATACAGATCCATACATTTTTTATCTTAATTTTGGTAAAAAGTCATAATAATCCAGATATTCTGACCTTCTGTGTTCGTCCATCGTACCGTCGTCCGTCTTGTAGAATCACGGTGGCGCCACCTAGCTGAATTTAATTTTGCAACATATTCGATTTTCCCACGGGAATGAGATGTTATTCCGCGGAAAAAAGTAGCCTATGTCACTCTACAGCCACCGAACTATCCCCATACAAAAAATCATGCCATGCCGACGCTCTGTTGCGACGTGAAAGAAGGACAAACAAACAAACAAACAAACAAACAAACACATTTTCGCATATCTTTATAATTACAAATAAAAGAACTAATACTAATTAAGTCTACACTTGTTCGATGCTAGAAACGAAGTGAAGTGGCATCGTGGAGTTTCGTATATATAATGCTGTCGAATGACGCCGCGGGCGTCACTGTGAATCCACGGCAGCCACATTTCCCATCAAGTCAGCAGAATTGCCTCGTTGCATTAGGTTTCTGGTAATGAGTCCACGGTGACCGAGTTTCCCATCAAGTCAGCAAAACTGCCTCGTGGAAACAATGTTGAAATGTTGTGTGGGAATATGAGATTGCCGCGTAGTTCGCGGTTTTGTAAGGGGGCATCCATATAACAAACATGATAACACCAAAGTATGCAAACCAACAACAACACTAGCCATCTCAATGTAACACAGGGCAGCCTCTCAGCAACACGACCTTCCTTGCTTATACTAGAAGAATACCCCAACGGGCAGAATAACGAAAATGAGACTTGTAGAATTACCAACTGATGAATATTAATTTTATGATTTATATAATTAGATACTGCTAAAACAAGTGGGGATTACCATTCTACCTTCATTTGTTCGTATTTCCTTTTATTTTTTTACCCTCATTCCCAACATGGCCTCTCCTGACAGAAGACCGTCCTCGGGCTCCCTTTAACTTTGAATATTAGTCTCCATCAACGGCATGGGGGATGCAGGCACCACGTAGGTCACAGGTGACGCGCTTGGCAATGGCTCTACGTTAGCACAACGTATCGTCTGAGTAAGTCAATAGGTACTACGTTCGCATAACTTAACACAAGTGGTAAAATATTTTTTTTTGTTAAAAGTCAATTATTAATAAATACGCATTATTAAGAATAACTCAAAAAGTACTGGTCAGATCTTAGTGAAATTTATATGAGACCACATGATAAGCACCAGCTTTAAAAAAAAAGAACCATCAAAATCGGTCACCTAGAAAAAAGTTTTGAGGTAACACACTAAAAAAACACAGACGAATTGAGAACCTCCTCCTTTTGGAAGTCGGTTAAAAATAACCGATTAAGTCATAGGCACGAAGTTAGCATAACTTAACATCTACTTAAGTAATAGGCACGACGTTGGCATAACTTAAGCTAGACGCGACAGAGGCACAACGTTAGCTTGTCCACCTTCTACTTTTGAGAAAGAGGCACAACGTTAGCGTATCTCAATATTACTCTTTCAGAAAGGAAGCACTACGTTAGCTATTTCTGACACGTGTGTAACTACTTACCCTTCAAGTAAGCATTGGGCAAGCACACACCACGTGTGGAGGCTAAAGTAACGTTAATGGATTAATGTAACTTTCCTGTCTCGACTCTTTCTGATCATGAAACGATAAACTTTTGTTTTCAAATCTTTACCAATTGTTATTTAACAGCACACAATGAGCGAGCTCTTGAATACATTTCATAAAGACTAAACTTTTACAGAATTGAAAACATCGTCCAAATCTGATTGTAGTATACAACGCTTCCTACTAGTTTAACGCACGTATTAGATAACACAATTTTTTCTGAGGAACGCTGCACACACGGCACAGATCTTACTATACATTGAAGATACAGGCCAAGGCTAAACGCGCTCCAGCAAGCAGTTCCGCTTTGTTCGCGCCAGCAAGCAGTCTCACTGCACTCGCGCCAGCGAGCTGTCACGCCGCACCAGCGCCAGCAAGCCGCTGCGCCACACCAGCGACAGCAAGCCGCCGCGTTGCACTCGCACCAGCGACCTATCCAGACTTCAACATTGTAGTCATAGGCACCAAGTTTGCATACCTCACAGTGGATGCTGACATAGGCACAAAGATAGCGTTAACTAGTACCTGAAACCTTTTTTGATGTTGGATTTTACTCAAGGTAGTTTTAATATAAATTTTGAAGTAACATAAACATAAACACTCACGCCTGTCACCCAGAGGGGTAGGCAGAGACTACGGACTTTCATTTGGCACGATCCTGGCACACCTCTCTCGCCTCCTTTACATCCATATATCTACGCATACACGCTCGTCGGTTGAGGGTACTTCTAATCTGGCCCATTTTCAATATATCGCCAATTTGGTCGATAAACCTTCGTCTAGGGCGTCCCTTTCCGACTCTGCCGTTCACTTCTGCAGCATAAATTTGCTTTGTCACTCTTTCTTCGTTCATTCTTTCTACATGACCAAACCACCGAAGCATTCCTTTCTTAATCCTGGTCACAACGTCATCTTGCAAATCACACTTTTCTCTTATCACACTGTTTCTCACCCTGTCATTCAGATTCAGCCCTAGCATACTCCTTAATGACCGCATTTCTACAGCATTTATACTACTCTCATGCTTCTTCTGCCAGACCCAACTTTCACTACCATACATTAAAGTAGGGACTAACACAGCATTATGAATTGCCAAACGTGCCTTTTTGGACACATTCTGACTCTTCATAATAGCGTGTAGAGCCCCATTCACTCTATATCTTGCGTTCACTCGTCGTTCTTTATCCTTATCATATATGTATATTTGTTAGTTCGCACCATGAGCCAACAAATCAAAGAAATGGCCCCGAGTTCCCGGCGCCCCTTTAATGGGATAAGGGTGCGAAGAATCTCCGGGAGAAAAACCGGCGACGAGGTTCGCCACCCGTCAAGTTCTGTCTCCCGGAGGGGCGAAAAGTGGATTGCGGAGGCCCGTCTGTCTACGCTGAATGTATGCGGAGCAATGAATGATAAGATGGATGAAGTATGCGAAATGATGAATGATAGAGGAATAGATGTATTATGTGTAAATGAGACGAAACGGAAGGGAAAGGATGCCACTGCACATGGCATGTATACCGCTTACTGGTTTGGTGTAGACGAGACCGAGCGGGCATGCCAGGGAGTCGGTGTCGTCCTTTCAGAAAGAATGGGTCAATGTGTGAAAGAGTATGAATGTGTAAGCCCAAGGCTGCTATGGATACGAATGAAAGTGGGCTTAAAGAAGTTGTTTGTGCTAGGGGTGTACGCCCCAGACATGTCTAAGCACACTTATATCCGAGAGCAGTTTTGGGACATGGTAAGGATGGTGTTGATGAAATGCAAGGGAAATGAAAATATTATTATGTTAGGAGATTTTAATGGAAGGGTTGGGGTGAAGATATCTACCACATTCTTCAACTTTCAAAGTTTGCAAACAACTGTCCATAAATAGGTTAAACAGCCACGGGGAAGCTACACAGCCCTGTCTGACACCTTTTTACATGCAAAACCAGTCCGAGTAGAACCCGTTGATCCTGACACAAGCACTAGAGTACCTATAAAGAGACCTTAATGCCTGTATCAAACCAATGCTCAAACCAAATGAGTTCAGTGTTTGCCATAACACATTCTTGTCCACTCTGTCATAAGCCTTTTCCAAGTCCATGAACGCACAAAAAACTTTCTGGTTTTTGGCCAAAAACTTCTCCGCAATCATGCGCATGGAAAAAACTTGATCCGTACGCCCCATTCCCTTTCTAAATACAACTTGCACATCCTACATTTTCCCATCAGCTTCTTCCATAACTAGTTCAATTAACACCTTAGCATATAGTTTACCCACAATGCTCTAAGCAAGCTGATACCACGGTAGTTTTTATAGTCCTGCTGTGACCCTTTTCCTTTATATATTGGGACTATAACGGCTTTGCACCAGTCTTCCGGTACCCGCTTCAGTTTCCAACATAAATTAAACAAGGTGTACAGCAGGCCTGCAACCACTCCCTTTCCAGCCCTTAGCATTTCGAGTGATACTCTATCATATCTGGCTGCCTTACCTGCTTTCATGCTTTTCGTTACTTACTTCATCTACACTTATCTCCCTACCTCTCTCCACTTCTTTCGGAATTTCTATTTTACTCAATTCAGACGACTCTTCACTCATAAACACGCTTTCAAAGTATTCCTTCCATCACTTTAAATTCGAAACTTCATCATTCAGCATACAGCCATTCTCGTCTCGTATAGCATTCATTCTAGGCTGTTTTGAATTTCCCCTAGCAGTTCTTACGAGTTTCCAGAACATTTTAATATTTGCCTGGAAGTTATCCGATATTCTTCTATCATTCTTATCCGTTCTTTCTTGCTTTTTCCTTTTAACTACTTCTTTTACTCTCTTATTTAGATGTCTAAAAACTGCCTTTTTTCTTTCAATCTCATCATTCATACCGCCAGAATTACCAGCTTTGGTTGCCAGTAAATCTAAACATGCTCTCTTCTTTGCTTCAACTTCCATCCGTACCTCATCATCCCACCACAACGTATTATGTTTCCTTTCATTCGTTCTCTTACTTACACCACATACTTCGGTGGCTGCATCCACCAAAACTTTCTTAACATTATTACATACAGTCTTCAGGTCTAAATCATTCATACATATTTCATTCAAACCACGTATATTCTCCCTCAGTCTACATTTATACTTCTCTTTCACACCTTCATCTTGTAACCTCTCTATTCTTATACGCTATAACGCAGTGGTAGACACAGATGTCCGATGCCGCCAACGCCTGAATAGACCATTAATTCGGCACAAGACCAAGTAATGATCCGTCCCTTAGTTGGACCCTCGGTAAACCCTTGTATCTACCACTGCGCTCCTCATTCTTTCATCCACAATTATGAAATCTATCATGCTTCTATCATCACCTTTTTCCCATGTATTATACATGTGAATCCTCTTATGGCGAAAGAAAGTGTTCGTCACAAAAAGATTATTTTCCACACATACGGCGAGGAGGTCTTCACCATTCTCATTTAAATTTTCATCGCCAAACGTTCCTAATATCCTTTCATAACCAGACCTCTTCACCCCAACCCTTCCATTAAAATCTCCTAACATAATAATATTTTCATTTCCCTTGCATTTCATCAACACCATCCTTACCATGTCCCAAAACTGCTCTCGGATATAAGTGTGCTTAGACATGTCTGGGGCGTACACCCCTAGCACAAACAACTTCTTTAAGCCCACTTTCATTCGTATCCATAGCAGCCTTGGGCTTACACATTCATACTCTTTCACACATTGACCCATTCTTTCTGAAAGGACGACACCGACTCCCTGGCATGCCCGCTCGGTCTCGTCTACACCAAACCAGTAAGCGGTATACATGCCATGTGCAGTGGCATCCTTTCCCTTCCGTTTCGTCTCATTTACACATAATACATCTATTCCTCTATCATTCATCATTTCGCATACTTCATCCATCTTATCCTTCATTGCTCCGCATACATTCAGCGTAGCCAGACGGGCCTCCGCAATCCACTTTTCGCCCCTCCGGGAGACAGAACGTGACGGGTGGCGAACCTCGTCGCCGGTTTTTCTCTCGGAGATTCTTCGCACCCCTATCCCATTAAAGGGGCGCCGGGAACTCGGGCCCATTTCTTTGATTTGTTGGCTCATGGTGCGAACTAAGGGGTGGTAGATTTTACGCCGCTACTATACGGCGAGGAGCCGAGTCTTTTGTATCCCCTGTCGATTCAGAAGGTTGCTCAGGAAAAAGCATTCGATTTTCCAACAAAATACCTGAACCAATGCTTGACTTGCCTTTACATAAATTTAAAATACAGATTTTTTTTAAATAAATGTTACTCAACGCAGGATCAAGTTTCCCAAGCACTCGGCGGCCGCCCAAGTCGTCCCGCCGTAAGATCCGCCAAGAAACAGCAGGTAGCAGCGGCGTAGCCTCAATCTTACCAAGGCTCGGCCACGCACCTGACCATGTCCAATTAGCCGTCGACTATTTGGGGTAAACTGTAACACTTATCAACACAGAATACAACAAGGCTATTTATTTTTTCCATTTCATAGCACGTTAAAGTTAATCCTTTATTTTGATACATCTCAAACTTCAAAATGTAGCCCATGTTTATATATCGCATGAACAATCAGATTATAACAAAACTCGAACAAGTTAAGTTTTTACCGAATGCAAACTATAACTCATCTAGATGCCTTAAAGATTTCTTTCAACATTTGTTAACATATTTGGGTAAGTTAAGAGACAATGCAAGTACTTGCGGGTACTTTTAATATAAATCGAACAAAAATATTTAACTTTTGGCTTAAAACATTTCACTTTATACTTTTACTTTGCACATTAATGGTACGTCAACGTAATAAATAGAACAGCAAATTTCATTACGACATTTATCATAAAAATAAAGTCATCAACGTGAAATGCATTATAGTCTTTCACAAAGGTAATAACCCTCACACTATTCGAAGACATATATGTGGGCAGTAACGGGGACTTTATCCCAATTCTGATGTAAGAAACTATTCCACTTCTGGATGTTAGAAATTATTCTCAAAATTACTTAAATAAAAGAACACTACTCGGTAACAAACCCTGCTTACTATCAGGACCCAATAACATGATAACACAAAGTATGCAAACCAACAGCAACACTACCCATCTCAATGTAACACAGGGCAGCTTCTCAGCAACACGATCCTTCCTTGCTTGTACTAGAAGAATACCCCAACGGGCAGAGTAACGACATTGAGACTCGTATAATTACCAACTGATGCCTCTTAGTCGCCTGTGCGATACTGCTAAAACAAGTGGGAGATTACCATTCTGCCTTCATTTGTTCGTATTTCCTTTTATTTTTTTTCCTCATTCCCAACACCTAGATGTTTGTCTTTGTGCAATTTACGAGTACATAATATATAAATTGCACAAAGACAAACATCTAGGCCTAGAATATTTATTTTAGGGTATAGAAACACTTGTTCTGTGCGGGACCAACCCCGGTTCTACAGTGCTGCAGAAAAACTCTTAGCCACTGTGCTACGGAGTCATCATTTATTTTATTACAGATTAGTTATGATATAATTGAGCATTGTTTATTTTTTCTGTTTTTACAACGTGGCCGCTACAATGGTGATTTTAATTTAACACACGGGTAGGGCTAGTGTCCTATTGATCATATTAATTTTGATAGGTTAAAATAACTCATAAATTGAAAAAAAATTTTTTTCAAACAAACTAAATAATAAAAAAGTAACTAAAATTGGGAACACCCTTGCAAAAATTTATTCATGAAATTACTTACCTAGCTGGCTTACGTTAACTTCGCGCGCTGGCAACCGCGCAACGCGTCTTGTACCTACTCGTGATCGGTCCGATTCTTTGACGGCTTATTATCAAAGGAACCTAGCGACGCCGGTGCGGCGGCGCGCGGCGCAAGTCGCAAGGTACCTACAGCGGAGGTGCTTAGTCAAACACTTATCATATCACCTCCAATCCATTGTGCACCAAACGTTTCATTTAACCACTGCCTGGCTGTTGTTACAGAGTGTGCTGGTGCGCCATCTAATTGGTACCACATTCGTTGGTATCGATGAACGTTTAGGTTGTTTGTGTATTCTGACACCGTATCATTTAGTAGATTAACAAACCTTTCTCCGTTCAAAGCCCCATCAATGAATACGGGTCCGATGATGTTGTCACCGTGAATAGTTGCCCAAACATTTACCGAAAATCTATACTGATGGGCTGACTCCCGCCAAACACGCGGATTTTGGTTTTTGGGTGCCCAATGGTGCAGATTGTGCTGGTTCCACATGCCGTTTCTGGTGAACGTGCTTTCGTCAGTCCAACAAATTTGAGAAAGAAAGTCACTGACCTTTTCAATTTTACTCAGTAACCACTGACAATAATTCACTCTTAATTTATTTATTTATTTATTTAGATAGATACACCATCGACAATATCAATATGCATTGTTACGAACGAAATACAATTTTTTAGACAAAGGATATGTCTTTACAGGTTGTATACATCATTATATGAAAAAAAAAAACTAAACAACATACACATAAACTCTAAACAAACACAAATCAAACTAATTGAGCAAAAGCACCACATCCAGTAAAAAAAAATTGCAATAAATAATTAATCGGGCAAGGTAGGTAATAGTAAGTCTTTACATTTTCTTTTCAATACACGTTCGGCGTCGCTAAAGATGTCGATGTCATGATTGTTTAAGCTGTTATAAGTTCGCATACATCTGTTTAACGGTGAAAACTTACCAAGATTGGTTCTACTGAAGGGAATATTTAATAAATTGGTAATTGGGTGTCTAGGAATATGATAGGGGATTTTAAGGCACACTTGCTGCAATAAACTGGGTGAAATTAACTTACCATGTAGAAGTTTATGTAGCGTCATTAGGTCTAAAAGTTTTCGTCGGTCTGCCAGTGAACTCATTCCGAGATGAGAAAGCCTAGATCTATAGTCAGTATAGTATGAACAGTTTTGAAATTTATAAGCGATGAATCGAGTGAAGTTTTTTTGAATACGCTCGATTCTGTCAACGTGTATTTTATAAGAAGGATTCCTTATCACTGTGGCGTATTCTAAACTGCTACGAATTAATGCATTGTAGATAGTTATCAGAGTCTGAGTATTTTTGAAGTCATTACATGCACGTTTAATAAAACCTAACATGAACGCGTTACCACGTTATCTATATGTTCTATAAAGGTAAGTTTGTTATCAAGAACTAGCCCAAGATCACGGGTGGATGAAGATTCACTCAATATGTCTTTATTAATGGAGTAACAAGAAGCAATAGTAGATTTATTCCTTGTGAATTTAATGTAGGTACACTTACGAGGATTAAGTTTCATTTTGTTACTTATGCACCATTCATAGATGGAATCAAGGTCATTTTGCAAAGATAAAACATCATCCTGGTTTTAATAGCCTTGAACAATTTTAAAGTATACTTAGGATTTGACGTTCTGTTATTTCTATATCATGTAGAGAGCTTTGTGGATATACATCGGACAATATAGGAGCTGAAGTACACTGGGGTTGGGAGAACACAGATGAAAAATGTTGAGCAAAAAGATTACATATCCCCTCGCCACTATTAGCGGATAAATCGTCTAGGTACATTTTTTTGGAAAACTAGAATCGCAGGATTTACGATGACGGACGAACGACCAAAACTTTTTAGGATTTGACTGAATGGATTTTCGGTATCACGTATATAATCTAAATAGCTCTTAGTAGCCAACGACTTAACCCGGTAGTTTAAGAGCTTAAGTTCTAGTGTGTCTCTTGAATTTTTATAAATGTTGTGCCTTAATCGGATCTTTTCTTTTTCTTTTATCAGTTTAATTAAGTTTGGCGTGAACCAAAGAGGGAACTTTAAATTACGTGGCTTCGTTTTGGGTACAGTTTCATCAATAATGGAATAAAGTATTTTGTAGAACCTAGATACTATGACATCGACCTCCTGACAATCATTAAATTCGAAACCCCAATCAACTTTACTTAACCTAGAATTTACTCTGAAATTTTGACAGTATATATTGAATTTTAATTAGATAGTTACGGTCTTAGTAATATGGCATATCAAATTTTGTAGTTACAAGTTTTTCAGAGAGTCATAACATTTTATTTGTTTCGCAGGGGTATGATTCTCTTTTCGCACAAAAATACGACCATTACGGATCCAAACATATTTATAACCCTTTTCACGTGCAATGTTTCTGGTGCTAGCATGTAGTTTTTTTGTTATGAGGGGATAAATGTTCAGAAACGTATACAGGCGATTTATTGCCACCATATCCCAAATGAGAAGAATTAAGTTTGTTCATCGTGTTTTTCTTATTGAAACTGGAAACCGCCGCCAATATTTCGTCACGTTTCTTTACGGACTGCAACTTAATTATGATAGAACGGGGACGGTCATTATTATCATTTATTTTTCTAACTCTAGCTCCTGATAGAACTTCAGCATCCATAAAAGGGACGGAGATAGTAGAACAAAGTTATTTCGCTAGGGACAGTAAATTTTCGGACTTATTTTCCGGAACGCCATTGATTTCTATGTTCGTTTCACGAGAATGTTGTTCCATAAGGTTGAGTCTATCTGACATATCTAACACTTGACTGGATAGCATTAATTTTTCTTTAGTTACCAAGGTTAGTCGATCCTGTAAGTTTTTTATATCAGAATTCACCCGGTCATATTGAGAGCTAAGAAATTCCATACTTTTACGGATTTCTTGTAAAGTAGCCAATTCACTCTTAATTTCATCGAACTCTTTAGAAAAGAACATCTTGACCGCTGATTCAACAGCCTCCGTTACAGACTTTTGTATTTCTCGACGTATAATATTCAGTAAAACTTCATCGTCCACGATACGAGAAGAACCAGGGGATAATGGTTGTTTCTCTGGAATTAGCGGTTTGCGTTGAGTTACATTACATTCTTCAGAGTCGACGGATACCTGATCAGACGTAGATGAAAGCGAATCCATACGACAGCCTTGTACAGGGGTGTTAGTATTGTCGAACTTTTTTTGCTTACTTTTGCATGTGGGACATTTCCAATTGTCTTTCTTTTCCTTATCCATTAGACAAAATATTTTTTTTATTTTTATTATACAATATTTTATTATATACAATATTAAAAACTATAATTTAAAAAAAAAAAACTAAAACTAGTAATTTAATTATCAAACAGTCCTACTCCACGCGGTATCGTGCCAAGAACGCTGGCTGCGTTTCCCCGCTGAATGGCTATACTTAGCCTTTGAGCGAGAAAAGAGCCAGCCCTCTTATCACCAGCAGCAACAACCAGCCGCGGATGGAGTTCCTTTAAGAACTTCATCGCACGTGGACCCCACGGACCGATAGTCTCTACAGCAAATGGCACAAATATGTAGTCATCTCAGAGACTCATATTTGCGCCACTTACTCAGTTCAGCTGCCTCTGATGCCGCTCCGGCTCTGAACGAGGTACCCTGAGATGAGAGACCGCCAAAGTGTCTACGCAAGTAGCATCCCACACTAGGGCTTTACCTCTCTCCCAATGGACCAATGTCATACCGTCGGGTCTCTGCCATCGTCTCTAAATATTCCACAAGGCTCTAAAACCGAGGGAACATTTATAGAGACAAGAGTCCTTCGGATGACATCGTTCAAAGAACCGTGCCGTGAAAACCTACCAGCACTTTTCTTACAAGAAAGTCCGTGGAGCCCAAACTTGTCGACTGCTGCCACAGGGGCACTGATGGGGTTGACAAATCGCCGCCCTAGTCGGATTCCTACAGCGATGCGCAAGCTTTCCCCATCAAGTAATGTGCCGAGATTATTTGATGGTAAAGCGTGTAACCAGTGACTAGATTCTTTAGTCGAAACAGCTAGAAGGCGTGCCTTATCTTGGTTACTATGGAAATTATGAAACAAATCTTTCTGTACCCTCTGTACCAACGGAATATCCCACTGTTTTTGTTGGTTAACTTCCAATGGAATATTTTCGCCGGGACAGAGCGTTTGCCATGCCTGCCCTGCCTGTAGCAAAGCACAGGTCTACTTTATTATTTAAAATGATGTTACATAAATTACTGACACTATGCACGGAAGCAAGGAAAGCAGGCAATGCAACGCTAGAAAGATTTCTCACACCAATACCACCAAATTTTATAGGTAAAGTAGCTTGAGTCCAGGCTGTTGTATTTAAAGTTAAATTTAGAATTTTTTCTATAGCTATTTTAAGATTATTATCAATATCTTTAAAATATCCGAACATTTCCAGACTGGACTCGAGCGGAGTAAGTATGTAAATCTAGGTACAAGGAGACAATATTTTAAGATAGTAAGCGCAATGTGGGGGCTTAATTTATACAATTTATCAACGTGGTTTAAAAACTGATCAAATTTTGTTTTTAAAACAGGTTTAATAATATCGAAAACAACGGGGCACCTAGCAGGTATAGTGATTCCGTATTGACAGTTTTATTCCTGGAGAAATATGATTGAAATTTTGAATTAAAGTGTCTCTGTGAGAAATAGATAAATTATTGGAAAAAATATTTCACATTTATTGCTATTTGGTTCAAGACCAATATTTTAAAATTTCGAAAAATATAAGTAAGATCACTGAGGACGTCATCTGCTCTACCTCCCAGTGTACCGTCGTCCAGGTACCAGATATTCAGCTTGGATTTCAAATTTGAAATAATGGGTTGAATTCCCAAACTGAAAAGTGCTGGACCTAGTGGGTCACCCTGCTGAACACCGACTGCAGAATCAATAATATGGTTTTCGTAAAACAAAATAGTATTTTGACTGTAACATTGCCAAACGTAGTGATAAATTTCGGGGTATTGTTAGCCACTTCTTTCAGCAGGTTTACCCTATCGATAGAGTTAAAAGCATTCCTTAGGTCAATCTTCACAAGAACGTCTGCATCAGAGTTGGTTAAAATGTACGCACTGAATGTACCGCCGCCTCACAGCAACCTCTAGTGCCAAAGCCTGGTTGAGTAGGCTGAAATTTTGTCTTAAGGTTAGAGGTTATATGCCTGCAAGCTAATTTTGAAGTTAAGCGTCGAAATGTGGAACCAACGGCAATAGGACGGATACCGTTATCCTTTTTTGAAGGCACATAATCTTGCCCCATATAAGAATGGAATGAAATTTGGATTAACATTACCAGAAAGCATAAAGTTACATAATTTTGTAATGTCCTTAAGGAGTACTCCGCCGGCGTCACCGGCAGAAGCGCTTACAAGATCTTTAAGATGTTCAGGCGTAATTCCGTCAATGCCGCCAGCAGAGCCATTCGAAAATGACATAATTGCTTCTAAAGTGTCTTTTTCAGAAATTTGTAAAGGTTGCATAGAAGTCTTGGGAGGCAGCGGTAAACCCTGAGAAAGATTGACTGACGGATGCTTCTGACGAAGGCTTTCAAGAGTTTCGACATTACGAGGAGCCAGGATGTCGTCTGAGAATTAAATACGGGATGCATTTTTAAGTCGCCATCTATTACTTTCGACTCAACTACTTTTTTAAAATCAAATTTCGGTCGAGATAAATGAGTATTAATTGGGTAATCTAAATTTTGAAAAGATGTCTCTCTTAGTTGAGACGTAATTGATTTATTTATTGTTTTATCAAAATGAAAATGGGAATACGCGAAAGTAAATAATTTTTGCCAACTCATTTCACTATTAGTTAAACAATTTTGAATAGTGCATGATAATGCTTTAGCAAGCTGCATCCTCGCACCTCTAGGAATTCTTTTAACTACTGGTACATTACGATGATAATTGTAAATTTGCTCCGAAAAAAGGGAAAAATTTGTGTTATTAGAGGAATTACTAATAGAGTTATGAATTTCTACGGTAGGCTGTGAAGCCGAAATACTTTTACTATGGCATCGTTTGATATGTATATTTAATCCCCTTTTACCTTTAAACAGCCTACCGTCGGTACAATTTTGACACTGTAGGAAATCCGGCTGTGAATGTAGCGGAGCGGAGATATTCATTAAAAAATCTAAACAGATCTCTACAGCACTCAAAAGTCTTTATATTATATAACTTCATATTATAATTTGTATGAATAATTTACGCATTCAATATCATAGGTGTCATTGCATAAGCAGCAATACAAAAATTCGCGATTAGTAATTTTTTTCGAACAGCCCGCACAGCATTTCACTTTCGGAGGCATTTTATTTAAACTGCATGCAAGACCAGCCAAGCAAAAGTCACCGAAAAGCAAAGTATTTAAGCTTTAGTATGCAATGATATCGAGTTGCTAGTCGTTACTCAAACCCGCTTACAAGCCGCATCTAAGGAAGGATGTTGCGAGAAGAAGGTCGCATGCGCCGTGCAAACTGCGTCGCTTACGCGTTTTTGTCAAACACTGGACGATAATGAAATTTGAATGATCGTTTTTGCACCGAATTATTATTGTTAGAATTTAAACCAATTTACACCAATTATATCACCAGGTACACTATATACAGCAACAAACAAACACTTAAGTTCAACACTATAAAGTTATTAGCACTTTTGCTGTAATTAAACTGTGGATTTATATATTTTTTGCGAGAGCACAAGTGTTGAGATGTTGTTCACTTGACAGTTACTTTCTACTTTCTATATCTCTTAATAATTTATCACGCGATAGCAGAGTATGTACTTTTCTAAACTTGAATGGGTGCCACTTTTCGCGATTTAATATTCTTTGAACGGTTCTGTGATGGACTTGAAAATGCTTAGCGCCCTCTGCCAGGAGGCTAGTTTTGGGTTGGTCTTCGAAATATTGTATCACGTTTTCAGTTAACTGGATTGGGTTTTGTCGTGTAGGCGGTCGATCAGGGCGTTGAGACCTAGGATCCACTGGCCGGTTTTCGCGGATGCGCTGAAGAGCTCCTATAATAGTGCGAGGATGAGTAGGGCATTGTCTTGAAGCGTCATATCTCTCACGATATGTCCTTATCGCAAGGGCGACATTTTGACAACTTTCTCCGTAAATTAGGATCATATCCACATATTCAGCTGCTGTGTAGTTCGGATGTGTATTTGCCATTACGATCACAAGTTTACACAAGCACTAATAAGACAATTAAAAGCGTCCGTATCGCAAAAGATGTAAACGTATCTACTAGATTAGAAAACGAAAACAAAACAAAGTGTCTTTATCGCAGTACCATAATTACTATCCTAATTACACAAATATTAATAAATAAAACAATAGGTACCTAAGCGTCCTTTTCGCGGAAAAGTTCACAAAAATATTAGTCGACGTGATTATGCGCACTACTATGAAGAAGTGTGTCAAGGACACGGGTTCCGCTAGCACTAGAAAAGCAAAAAAATTATTCGATTTCGGTGCAGTTGGGTGGGAGGGCGCGCGTCGCCTGCGCCGCCCGCTCGCCGACAAAGGGATGACTATTTCCTTCAATTGTATTGTTTATTCGTTTTAATTTCAATGACGCGATGTTATGTATGACACAGGATCCGTGACCCCGGCAAATGACCGCTGCGCGACAGTTCTCTAAGTACAGGTTGCTCAAAGATGCTATTTTCTAAAATCTGAAATAATTCCGTAAATAATAGCGTTTAATGGAAATATAATTTAATGATTTCTTATATTTACGCGAACACTACACATTGAATTAAACTACTTTTACGGATTATATCGCGTTTAATTAACTTATTTTATTAATTCCCGACGTTTCGGGTGCTTTACAGCACCCATGGTCACGGGGACTGAGGTGATTGACGTCCCAATGTCAAAGTTAATACAGGTACCTTCAGCTTTTTAATTATAATTAATACGGAGTACCTTCAGCTTTTTAATTATAATTAAAAAAGCTGAAGGTACTCCGTATTAACTTTGACATTGGGACGTCAATCACCTCAGTCCCCCGTGACCATGGGTGCTGTAAAGCACCCGAAACGTCGGGAATTAATAAAATAAGTTAATTAAACGCGATATAATCCGTAAAAGTAGGAAATATAATTTCTTCATGAAACGAAAATGTGAAAACGTATATGTGTGTTAAATTAAAGACAACATTGTTGCTGCACGTTGTATAGTTATGTTAGTAGCCAATATTTCAAAGTATATAAAAAATTGCTGTGTATAAAATACATTGATTTATTGTCCTGATCGGCATTTTTACCCAATTCCCACGTTAAATGTATGCTTTAATAATGTTTTATTTATTTCGCAAAAATCATTCAATAAGGTAACCTAACATTAATGATAAAAAAATTAGCTTGCATATAAATACTCCTAGTATAATATTATCGATAAGCATCATATTGACAAAATTATTTGAAGATACAGCACTATTATAATTCACATAATATTTATAGTTTGTCTTTGTTTTAATGTTGGTAGGATCGCTTTAGGATCGCTTAGTATACCCATAGAGCGTTTAGTATACACACTTTTTATATAGTATACCCTTTTCCTTTTCATACTTAGGTAATAATATAATATTTTATTATGTGTTTACTTAAATGAGCGAACTGTAGAAATGGCTTGTGTCGAGCTCGAGCACCTCATTGTTGTAAGTGTTTACAGACCCCCATGTGCTACTTATGACTATTTTCAAAGAATTGTGGAAGAAGCTTTGCTCAAACTTAGTAAACAGAACAAGTCTGGTGTAATATGTGGAGACTTTAACATCAATCTCCTTGAAACTTCTTCCATTAGTATTAAGTTTAGATCATTGTTTAAATCGTATAATCTTGTTAATTTATTCTTAGAACCAACACGTATTGCTGGGCCTAGTGCAACCTGTATAGATAATATTTTTACAGATATTAAGCCCTTGCATAAATCAATTATTCAAAATTTAAGTTCAGATCACTGTGGACAGTTGGTATCATTACCTTACATACACAAAAACAGAAAAATAAGAAAGTTGTGTTTGTTCCAATAAATGACCATCGCTTGGAGAGGTTTAGAAGTAATATAATAAAAGACTTCCATCACTTTCATTTAAAAATAGTGCTAATTATTTGTATGGTATGTTATTTAAAATTATAACTTGTGAATTTAGTAGAATATTTACTTCTAAAACTTTTCTTTTAACAGTCGCAAATCATTTAATGAATGGGCGACAGTAGGAATTTATAAAGTAGGCGAAAGTTATATGAGCTTTATAATGAAAGATCATATAATACTAGTGTTATATTTAGAGATTATGTCAAAACATATTCTAAAATATTTAAAAAGTGTGCTACACAGCTAAGGCTTTACATTTAAGTAACAAAATTAAAACTGCATCCAACAAAATTAAAATGACCTGGAGAATAATAAATAGTGAAACGGGCAAGGTCAAACCGCGCAACTCGGATTTTCAATTGAATATTAATAACAGTTTAACTCGATCTGATCAAGAAGTTGCTATGGCTTTTGAGAAACATTTTACTGATGTTCCTTTTTGACAACAAAATCATTAAATTCTTCTCCTACTGTCGCCGAATCATTGCTTAAACAAAATGTAAAGGCTTGTTCAAATACTTTAAATTCCATAGAGTTGCCAAAAGATATCGTTAAATATTTTAAAACAATTGATGTTAAGAAAACGGCAGACTTATGGGGATTTCCGTTAAAGTTATTTTATCTATAATAGATATAATAGCACCTTATCTAGCCACTATATTTAATACAAGCGTCGAATCTGGTGTGTTTCCTGATTTAATGAAACATAGTAAAGTCATACCTTTATTTAAATCTGGTACATTAGACCCCGCCAATTTTAGACCGATTTCTGTACTAACAATATTTAGTAAAATTTTGAAAAAATAATTTTAGGTCAGATCTTAAGTTTCTTTAATATTAATAAATTGCTACATAAAAATCAATTCGGTTTTACAAGGGTCGCTCGACAACTGACGCTGGAGTTGAGCTTATTAAACATATTTTTGTGCATGGGAGAATTCGGAGGATGCTTTGGGTATATTTGTGACCTTTCAAGGCCTTCGACTGTGTTCACCATGAGACATTAATCAGGAAGCTACAGTACTATGGTGTCAAGAACACAGCGCTTAAACTTATTATTTCATATTTAAGTAATAGAATGCAGAAAGTTGTTATCAATGGTAAAAGTTCTTCCGGGTCACCTGTACTAATGGGTGTCCCTCAGGGCTCGATTCTCGGCCCATTCCTATTTCTGGTATATATTAATGACTTATACCTTGTAGGGGATAATCATGATATAGTATTATTTGGTGATGATACTTCCTTGATTTTTAAACTTAAACGTCAATCATTTAAATGTGACGAAGTGAATAATGCTATATCAAAATTAGTGCATTGGTTTAACGTTAATAATCTACATTTAAACGGAAATAAAACTAAATGTATTAAATTTACAACAACGAATGTTAAAAATCTGGGTACCAATGTGTTTTTAAATGGGGAAGAACTGAGCCCTGTTGAATCCACTGTTTTTCTTGGCATCACTCTCGACGCAAAGCTTCAGTGGGGCCCCCATATATCCAAACTAGCAAGCAGACTAAGTTCTGCAGCCTATGCTGTAAAAAAGATTAGAGGTCTCACTAGTGTCGAGACAGCTAGACTAGTTTATTTCAGTTATTTCCATAGCATAATGTCTTATGGGATTTTGCTATGGGGAAATGTGGTTTTACAGAAGAGGGCCATTAGAGCTATTTACAACCTAAAACCGAGAGAGTCTCTTAGAGATAAATTTAAAAAATAAATATATTAACTTTGGCCTCTCAGTATATTTACGAAAATTTAATGTATGTTCACAAAAACAAAGGTAGTTTTAGTAAAAAAAGTAATATACATTCTGTAAACACTAGGAACAAACACAAGCTAGTGATACCAGTTTCTCGACTCCACAGAGTCAGTAATTCATTCTTGGGGCAATGTATACGCTATTACAACAAGGTCCCGGAAAGTGTACAGGCTCTCTCTATTACCAAGTTTAAATGTTTTATTAAGCTGAAACTGTATTAAAAGGGTTATTATAGTACAAATGAATATATGATTGATAATTACCCCTGGGAATGAGGTGGTCGCTACTAAGCAGTTTCTAAAATAAATTTTGTACTTAAATAGTTTGTACAACCATTAATGTAAAATTTACTTTTAAAAAAAGTCCCGCTGGGTTTCTTGCTGGTTCTTCCCAGGACAGAGGTTTTTTTTTTCGAACCAGTGGTAAAGTAAAAAATGACTTTCAATAAGAATTACACATGTAATCTATATTGAATAAAAAATTATTCTATTCTATTCTAAAAAACACACAGCGTCGATATGAAGAATGTTTTGTGAACATACCTTTTATTCCCACAATGTTGGTAACATGATTTATAGTACCTGCTTGTCACCGGGGAGGGCGCCACTTTCTTCACCATAAGTGTTCTTGTGAAAGTATGGCACCACTGTAGAACTGTTAACTAGTCATAACGTTTTGTGATTTTCCCGCGTGAATGCTAGGAAAAAATTCTCTTGCTAAAAAAGTGAGCAAGTTAAGAGTTAAAGTGAGTAAATTACAGAATTTAACTTTTATAATTACTCGGAAGTAGATCCGAAGGAAAGTTTTATAGTGAGATGGAAAAAGTAGACGATTCTTTAATGGAAAATCAGAGTGAGGAGTCTCCGCATCAGAACTCGTCTTCTCGCGGAGAGAATCGAGATCTATCGTCAGAGGGAGACAGCGGAGAATCAGACTCGGAGTCTGAAAGTGAGTCCTCACGTCCTCCAAACAAAAGAATTAAAACCAATGACGTAAATTCCGACCCGCGAGCACTAATACACCAAGTAAGTCACCTTACTAATTGTCTACAATATTATTTGTCCAGCATTGCCTTCTACATCAAATACATTATTGCCTTCTACGTCAAAGGCATGTCCTACTGACTCTTCCGAATTCTTAGTAAAGACAAATTCAAATCAGCTCAATTTAGGTGAGGTCTTCACTGTTTCTGACAATAACAAAGTAATAAAGAATGCGTCGCAAAGTCGTTTGGAATCCTTATTAAAATTATAACACTTTGGAACTGAGGAGTGGAAAGAGGTAAAATATTCTAAGGTATTACAAAACTTTTAGCCAAACCAGGTTTTATCGAACTAAAGATTAATGATGAATTGTGTCACCTGAATAAGGGAAAAGATTACTTAGCGAACACAGAAAAAAACTTTGGCTGGTCTTACAAATAGCTTGCTAGAACATAAGGAAATTGTACGGAGCAATTTACAAGATATTGTAAATTGGTCAAATACCTCGTCAAGTGATTTGACGCCAGAAAATCTGTTTAATAAGATTATGACAGTGTTTGGACCTAACACTCAATACCATAAGAATATGGAACAAATTGTACAAGTTGTCTGTGGGAAGAGAACAGAGTGCAAATAAGACGAGAACGCATTATATCAGAGATCTCAAATAAAAACCTACAAGCTACTCTCAGAAAGCTGCCTCCAAGTGCAGAACACCTTTTTGATCACAATAGTTTACTACCGGTGATATAATCTCTAGGAGGGACAAGTGTGAGTCTTAATATGCCAACTTATTTGAGAGAAAATAAAATCCCAAAGAAACGACAATATGAAGCTATTATGGCAACTTCAATATCTCACCAATCCTCACAGGGTAACCGTAGCACTGCATACCGTGGTAAGAAAAAAAAATATTAATAAAAAATTTAAGAAAGAACAAAGAGGTAGTAACAGTTCCTTTCTCCCCAAAGAATAAAATGACTATCGACAAGTATTCATAGGGGGGTGCTTGAAGAATCATTTGCAAGCATGGGAAGTACTGGGAGCAACCAATTTATAATGAAAATAATTTCTGGAGCTTGTATCCCTTTCTCAAACAAACCCCCTCTAAATTACCCGTCAATTACTATAAAAAGGCTATACAAGACCAAAGAGTCACAGGAAATGACAAAAATAATAATAGACTTAAAGAAGCAACAAGTATTGGAGAGACCAAATTCTCCAAGTCCAAGCTTCCTTTCGAAGATGTTTATAATACCAAAGAACGATGGAGGCTTCCGACCAGTCTTCGACCTGCGAGGACTCTACAGGTATGTCCATACCAAACATTTCCAACTGATATCCCATGCCTCAATACCAGAATTCCTTCAAAAGGGGGACTGGATGGTGAAAATAGACATATCCAATGCCTATTTTTACATACCAATTGCAGAATCCCATCGTTGCTATCTCCGGATGATATGCAACAACGAACTATTACAAATGACTTCTCTTCCTTTTGGCCTGGCATCTGCTCCTCGCACTTTTGCAGCAGTTACAAACTGGATCGCGGAGATCCTGCGAAACAAGGAAATTCGGGTTCTAGTCTATCTAGACGATTTCCTATTGGTTAACCAGAACCAAGCCAAGCTGGTATCTCAGACTGCGGAAGTCGTGAGCCTCTTGGAGTCTATGGGTTGGCAAATAAATTACCTAAAATCTGTGCTGAAGCCAGTGCAACAATTAGAGTATCTAGGAATAACTTGGAACACCAAGACAGACACAATGTATCTCTCGGAGAGAAAAACAAAATTATTAAGCAGAAAGTCATGCAATCTAAAACAGGTGCAAAAAATTCTAGGACAACTAAACTTCGCCAGTTTTGTCATAAGAAGGGGTCGCCTGCACTGCCGCTACATTCAAATACTTCTAAAACGCTTCAATCGAAATTTGAAAAACAAAAGGGTCCTGCCACCACAAGTACGAAAGGACCTCAGGTGGTGGAGTCACTCATTAGTGGGCAAGGCAGTTCTACATCAACGACCATACACCCACTTCCTCACAACCGATGCGGCAGACACCGGCCGGGGGGCCCAGTTGAACGAGAAGATGATGTCAGGAGTCTGGACAAAAGATCAGATGAAATGGCACTCGAACTGGAAAGAGCTGTTCGCAGTATATACATCAGTCCAGAAATAATCACACTGCCTACAGAATGCTCACATTCTAGTCCAGTCGGACAATCGAACCCTTGTGGCGTATATTCGGAACGACGGGGGACCCACTCAATTACTTTACTCAATCTGACGTGCAAGTTGTTGAGGCTGACCGACAGGAAAAACATACTCCTATCAGCAGATTACCTCCCGGGGAGGTACAACTGCACAGCCGATCACCTCTCACGGGGACGGCGACTGTCAGAATGGCATCTGCTGCCCATTGTAACAAAGTAGTTGTTCCATCGTTGGGGAACCCCAGACGTAGATCTATTCGCGTCTGCAGAAACAGCCGTGGTCAGCAGATACGTCTCCTTAGACTGCAAAGACAGTTTGGCAATATTCGCAAACGCCTTCAGTCAGGACTGGAATTTTCGGCTCGGGTGGATATTTTCTCCTCCCAACCTGATCCCTCGAGTATTAGCTCAATTGAACCGTGCCAAGGGTCATTACATATTAATAGCTCCTTTATGGGAAAAGACCATGTGGCTAGCAGATTTAAAAAATCGGGCGCTGGAACCACCATTGACAATAGAGAAAATTTCGGAGAATTTAATTAATAGAATCAGGCGTTACTTTGCGGAAATCCATTATATTAAAGTTGTAAATATTTACTTTGCAAACATCCGCTTAATAAGCGGATGTTTGCAAAGTAAATATTTACAACTTTAATATTCGGAGAATTTGATAGACACTGCAACGGGTCTTCCTGCACCACAAGCAGACCAACTGAACCTTCAGGCCTGGTTAGTTGGAGGTGGGCAAAATCAATTAGTAGATGGTCAGAATCAGAAAAACAATTATTAAATTCTAGTTAGAGGCCATCAACATTAGGTACTTACTATCCAGCTATAAAACAATGGATAAAATGGTGTGACTCAAATAATGTTTCTTGCAATCTTCCACAACCACATCAAATAGCAAGGTTTCTAGCCCACTTACACTTAGAAGAAAAATTAGCTTATAGCACCATTTTAGTGCATAAATCTGCTATATATAGTTTTTGTAAAATTCATCAAAATCAAGCTGAAGATAATTCATTGGTGCATCAAATTCTGAAAGCTATTGCCATGGCACAACCACCTAAAAGCAAACCTCCTATATGGGATGTACAAATTGTTTTTGATTGGCTAGCTACGTCCAGCATTAAAAACACCATATTCGAAGTGTCTAGACGAACAGCAGCAATTCTTCTTCTAGCATCTGGTAGAAGAGTTCATGATCTCACATTGCTTAAAATATCAGAAGCAAATTTATGATTCTTAGATAACAAGGTGACATCCAGATTGCCTAAGCGTGTCATAGGCAATCTGGATGGTCATTACTTAAGCATCCGAATCAGAAAGTATGCCCAGTATTATGGATTAGACGTCTCATTGACATAACCCAAGAGCGACGAAATGAACAAGAAGGATAGAATCATTTATTTATTACAATTAATGGTAAACCACGTCCAGCCTCTAGAACAGTGATTGGTGGCTGGATTAAAACAGTATTAAAGGATGCAGGGATTACAGCATCCCCAGGATCATTTAGATCAGCAGTGGCCTCTGCAAGTTGGGTAGAAAATCATCCGGTGGATGAAATACTGGCAAGAGGAAACTGGAAAAGCGAGAATACTTTTAGAAAATTCTATTGTAAAGAGGTAGAAAAGAAATCTAAAAGGTCTGAATTACTTTTCAATAATTTTCAACCAGAGTAAATTGTTTAATTATAAAAATATAAATGTTTTGATTTATTTCAGAATTTATATAATTTACTGCTAAATAAATAATAGAAGTTGTCTTATTATATTCTAATTTTATAGATTTGTTTTGAATTATAGTTTATTACATTTTGTTGATTAATTAATAAACTTTAGTTCTTATCACATGGCACTTTGTGTTTGTCATCAGAAGATATCAAACAGGTCTTCATATCGACGCTGTGTGTTTTTAAGTAAACACATAATATAAATATTTTGAATTACAACAAAATAGTTATTATGTGTTGAATGAAAAACACGCAGCGTCGCAGGAATATCTTCCTGTTGAAGACACTATGACTAGTTGACAATTCTACAGTGGTGCCATACTGTCACAAGAACACTTATGGTGAAGAAAGTGGCGCCTCCCGGTGACAAGCAGGTACTATAAATCATGTTACCAACATTGTGGGAATAAAAGGTATGTTCACAAAACATTCTTCATATCGACGCTGTGTGTTTTTCTTTCAACACATAATAACTATTTTGTTGTAATTCAAAATATTTATAGTATGAAAGTCCCACAAAAGAAAACTATTTCAAATTTCCCGCGCGCTCCTCTGTTCTACACAGATCATCACTTCGTAGCCTTATTATGTAACGTCAACACTTGGTAATTCGAAATACACTGATTCGTGTTATCTCTGTCTCAAAGCAAACACGCAATAGACTGTCAAAAAGCAAAGCAAAATGGATGGACCCCGGTCGCAGCAAAACTGCGCGATACTGCTGTCATAAAAAAGGAGTTGAGTTGAGCGATTAGTCATCTTTCGAGAAGACGATCACTCCCTTTCTAACCTGTGGCAAAATGTTCTATTATGAAATATAACTACGATTGTTTATACAGCAATTAGTATGTAGCGTTAAGCCGGACTTTCGGTGTGAAGTTAGTCGAGCGCGGGGGCGCGGGGGCGATACGTTTGCAAGTTCACTTCATATTTCAATGTTTACTCTGTGTTTTTATTTGAGCGAATGAATATTGCGAGTTAAAAATTTATGCTTTGTTAAAGATTTTTAGTGAAATTGGAGGATAAGAGTGTTCCTTATGATGAATTGAAGTGTGTTAAAGTGCTAATCGGCGAGGAAAAGGTAAAATCTTTAAACTTTGTTGAGAAAAAACAGCTCCTATCTACGCCGAAACCAGCGCCTGATCTGTGTATTTTGATCACATTTATGAAAACCCATTGCAAAATAACTCTGCTCCTCGTTTGAGACGCAATGTGCGCTGTGCTCAGATAGAATACAAACGACTTTTTGTTGAAATAATTGATAACATATCTTCAGAAATTAATGGCCGATATTCTGAAATTTTCAAATTAAAATTTTTCCAATTGTTCAACAACAAACTATTCGAAAAATATCGTTCAGATTTTTCTTTAGAGGCATTAGATTCATTATTTGAAAAATACGCAAACCATTTTGATAAACAAACATTGAAAACCCAATTGATTTCATTGTATTCCTCCCCTGAATTAAAAGACCGCAATGTTTTCGAACTCATTGACTTTATAAACGAAAATAGTCTTGAGGCCTTTCCCCAGCTTTTAAAGTAAGCTTATCTTGTCGTAACTATTCCAGCCACAAGTTTTTCCGCGGAACGTGCTTTCTCATCTCTGAAGCGCATCCATTCTTATTTAAGTAATACACAAGGTCAAGAGCGTCTTTCAGACTTATCAATTATCGCAATTGAAAAACAGTTATTGGTACAATTAAAACTTTCACCAGCATTTTACGCGGACGTAATCAAATCTTTCCTGAAAGAGAGACGATTCGATTTAGAATATAAATAATTTGATTTTGAATTAAACTACTTTTACGGATTATATCGCGTTTAATTAACTTATTTTATTAATTCCCGACGTTTCGGGTGCTTTACAGCACCCATGGTCACGGGGGACTGAGGTGATTGACGTCCCAATATCAAAGTTAATCCGGAGTACCTTCAGCTTTTTAATTATTAATTTTGGTCCGATCTACGCAGAATGAACTAACTGTGTCTTGAAGTCTTGCAGTGGTATGCTTGGGTTTAGTTTTAATTTTATTAATTACAGGATCCCAAGCAGGTGGTAGTACCCAGCCTCCCTCTCTATTGAAATTAGGATGTTTTTTAATTTCAATAGCCTCACGTATCATCCTTGGTAGGAATCGATGTTCTTTCGCGAGAATCTGTGGTTTATCAAATCTAATGTAATGGCGGGGGCCGTCTAGGATATGATCACAAACTGCAGACTTCCCGGAACGTTGGTGCTTCACGTCAGCTATGTGTTTTTTTACGCGGGTTTTAATAGATCGTTTTGTTTACCCTATATATGAGAGACCACATTCACAATCAAGCTTGTACACTCCTGCATCTTGTAGAGGAATATTGCGCTTGACAGATGGTAAGAACTGACTAATCTTCTTCGGCGGCTTGAAGAATGTTCTTATAGAAGCTCGCTTCAAGATGTAGCCAATCTTGTCTGTGATACCTCTGACATATGGTAGTACAGCAGGCACACGCTCGACTGTGGCCGGCTTCACTCGGTCACTGTGACGTAGGCGCGGGACCCGAAGCTTGTTGTCGTGCAGAACCTGCTTGACGTGCTGAAGCTCGGCGGCCAGGTGTTTGCTGTCACAGATCCCTCGTGCTCTCTGTAACAAAGATTTGCCCACGGTAGCCAACTGTGAAGGATGATGGTGGGATTCACCATTTAAATATCTGTTTGTATGGGTCTTTTTTCTATACACGGTGTGACCTATGGTGTTGTTAGGATTTCGAATGACTAATACATCTAGGAAAGCTAAAGAATTATTTGCCTCTAACTAACGTACCGCTTGTAGAACCTTGGAGTTACTGGTGCAGTAAGCAGGGCTTTCTCCTCAAAGTCCTCCATGAAAATATCGGCGACAATGGGAGATACCGGTGAGCCCATTGCAACACCATCTACTTGCTTGTAAAACTCTTCCTTCCACAATAGATAGCCAGATGTAAGGCAATGTCTAAGCAATACTGCATATTCTGCTGGCATGTTGTTGCAGGTTGTAGGTTTTAAATAATTTGTTTGTACTTTGTTCATGCTTTTCTTTTGTTCATGTATTGTATTGTATGTAAATATCTTTTTCTTTCGCTCAAGCAAACCCAAACGGCTTTTTCCAAAGCCACCGAAGGTATGCAATTGCTGATATGTCATACAATCTATCTAGCAGTAGTATTCCTTCTGTATGCTTTGTTAAACACGTCCTCGACAGCACTGAAATGAAACTGAAGAGTGGAGACAGATCAAGCTTGGTGTATTTTTATAAAACTGTTAAAAACAACAAAACCATATCTTGGGCTTGCCCTAGTTTGGAGCCCTAGCTTCGCCACTGGGTAAATTAGAGTTTTGGCGGGAACTTAACCGGCGACGGTTTGCTGCTCCTGTTTTATTGTTTAAATAATGGTTTGAAGTGGATTTTGATACGTAAATGTGGTGCGATTTTGTGTATTAAGTGTCTACGCATGTGAACTATTAGTGGAAACGGTGAAACAAGTGCTCTGATGGTGATTCTCAAGATAAGGTGTCTGTCTGCTTAGGCGCCTTGAGATACCATCGCCAACTGTCAGCTGTCTGCTGGCTCAAGTTGCCGTCAAAATCTCCCAAGGGCTGCACAATGTGACGCATCAACATATTGTGAATCACGAATTTCGAAATCCTATTCATAATACTGTAAAAGAAATATGAAATAAGGTATCCCTGTTTTTAAAAATATTCGATTGACAAATCTACATGGATTGAAACTTACAAATATTGTAATATAAAGAAGACTTGGCTTACCTTTACGGTTTTTGAAAATATGAAGAATTAAAGAAAATAAGACTTGGCTTCGGCCTTTATGGATTTTGAAGAGACGGAAAGAAGAAAAATAAGACTTGGTTCCGGCCTTTACACCTTAAAATTCTACATATTCAAAATAAAAAAGACAAGACTTTATGACTTAGTTCCTTTGCCTGCTCTCTCGAGCGAATAATAAAAACAACATTAATTTCATTCTTTGTTTTTGTTATTTGAAGTATTGAGCGAATTGCGAATTAAGAGATTCAGACTTGCATTAGTTTTTATAGAATTACTGGGTTAATTTATATTAAATCTTGTTTACGGTGACACTATATACTTAGTGAGGACTTTACAAGATGTGGGAGGAAGGCACTAGTGGAAGTAGCACTGGTACAGCTGGCGTTGGAAAAAATTTTGATTTAAAACAACAGGATGCCGTGTTTAATGAGCTTATGCAAGAATGTAAGCATAGTGCCCCAGGGGCACGTCTGTCTGCACGTCTCCGAACGGCGCTTGAAAGGTAAGAGGCTGGGACATCGCCCATAACACAGCATAGGTATAAAGTCTGAACCAGGTGCGTCTTTACAGGTTTGTCGAATGGTGATTTTTTTAATTATTTGTAATTTATTTGATTCGAAATATAAAAACTGCTAACATAATATAATTTTATAATAAATGGACCAAATGCATTGACAGATGTTTAAATGTGCTGCTGGTGATATAATAATATTTATGTTGTTCTATTGCCAATCTAGTTAAGTTTCGGGAGCGGTGCTGAAGCTTTTTAAAACAACTAAATATCTCTCAATGACATTTAATAACTATTACATTACACTAATGTATTAAACCTAATTCAGTACAATACTGACTTCCTTAACTAAGTGATTACATGACTACAATGGGTTCTATAATGAATCTTATTCTAAATGCAAGGGCTTTTATAGGATGGTCAAAATAAGTCTGTTGACTGAAAGTATGACGCCTTGGTTTGACCAGCAATAACAAGTATACAGTGGAGTCAGCTTCTTCATAACATGTTTGCAATAATCCAATATCAAAAGCTTAATCAGCATAATTCGTGGTCAACATGTTATTGTAAATTTATAGCTACTTGCAATCAAAAGCTTAGTCAGTACAATTTGGGATCAACAGGTATTAAGGCTATTTCCAGACTGCATAACTCCTCCCCCCTTAATTTCAAAATTATCAGAGGGATGTTTATATTCGCTCTGATTATTTTGATTAAAACATTATAAAAAAATTATATTTATAAATTATTTACACACAAATGAACATAATTAGAATTAAATATAACAATAGAGTTCCGAAGCTAACACTTTTCACAATGATAAATTTTCCACAGTTATTTTTTACTTTACTTTCACTTATTTTCAAAAGGGCATGAACATTTAGTTCAAGATTTGTTAAATCACTAGTGTACAAGATGATAGATCTGCTTTGCGGCTGGTACTGGATAGCAGAGCTTGTATTATGCTAGAATTTTATTAGAGCATTTATACCAGCATCTTCCACTTGAAGTTGTGACTTGTCATCATAGTGCAGGAACATAGGGCCTTGTAGTTGCAATACTGAACGAGCGAGACCATTCAGAACCTTTTACTAGTAGGTATGGATATTAAGGAATTAAAATTTTAGTTTAAAGGAAGTGGTAACGAGATGGCTGTATATATAGTAATTATGTTTTGGTATAATTGGTATCTAAAACAAATGTTATTTGTTTTCCATTAATTTTATACATTGTTCTATAGTTTACTTAATTTTTATAGCTTACGGTTACGGGGTATATAAACTTATTTGTTAACTCTACTGATTTTAATAATTTTAACCATTCTCCAATATCTACAAGTAAAATTCCTAACTTACTAAAGATTACAGAAGTTTCGATTTCATTCCATTTAGTGTAGAGTGATTGGGAATTGTGTAAAAATAAATCTTAAATATTAATAAAATTACGTATTGTTAACTCTATATACTGTTCAAATTGTTAAATACTGGAATTCGCTACGAATTCAGTTTGAAATTTTATATCATGTAATTGAATGTTAGAGTTTGTTTGCCAAAATAATTTTAACATGCTAAATTAACTATTTAAGTTCACGTATCTATCAATATTAAATTCTAACTGCTCATGCGTAACATTTAAATCTAAAAACCTAATTATAATCCACTTAACTTACACTAACCTGAACATCTCTAAGTAACACGCCAATATTAATATTATAATGCATAGGAGTGTTCCTGCTCCATATGATTCTAAATTTAATGTTGTGGTTAACACTAGAATTAAAATTATCGAGAATTATTTACTGAATTATTAGGCGTGGATTGCGAAGTTGGTTTATTATAAGATTTATCTTAATTTTTTTAATTACATTTAAACTAATTAACTTCTTCCATAACAACACTAAAAGTATTTTCTAATTCAGTCACAATCTGATTTAGAATCACCAAAATCTTTGACTTAAAAAAAGATGCATCTTTTCCTATCATCTATAGTCTTTGCGTTATAGTATGGTGCGGGTGACAGCTTACACTTTTGGCTTGTCTAGAGATGGAACATTGTTAAATCAATTAAAAAGGCGATTAACGATACACAAAGCAAAGCAAAAATTATCGATTAGCTATCGATATAAAAATTAAAACCGAAACATATATTTCTTTATAAACTGCAATGCATGTAAAATTAAGTTAAAGTTTAATACAAATTATGACATAATAGTTACATAGTAGCTGTTCCCGGACCTCGCCCGCTTGTTGTTTATTACGATTGGATTTCATGGGTTTTAATTCTTTTGCGCGCAATCCTAATTTTGTTTTTCTAAAATAAAATTAGCCTGTGTTACTCGTTATAACATCAGCTATCTGTCAGTGCCAGCTATAAGCCAGAACAAACAGACAGTAAGACAAACAGGTATTTCTTTAGTAATCTGCGGCATGAATATATGGTCGCCGAGTGGGCGGGGGGGGGGGAGGGGGGAACCTCCCCCTAAAAGAATTAAGTGCCGGAAACCCCTTTTTTAATGATTTTTTAAAGTTTTGTGACCTATTGAGGCAAATAGTAATCTGCGGCATGAATATATGGTCGCCGAGTGGGCGGGGGAGGGGGGAACCTCCCCCTAAAAGGGTTAAGTGCCGGAAACCCCCCTTTTTTTTAATGATTTTTTAAAGTTTTGTGACCTATTGAGGCAAAATTGATTTTGAGGGAAAAAACCGTGCGAATCAACACTATTTTGATTCTGCTTCTGCTCCAGCGCTGCGGGAAGTGCAGCCCGTTCGCCCTTGCGTAACTAAGCACAGGCACCTAGCTCACAGCGGGCGAGGGCTGCTTTCCCTCCGCGCTTCCGGGTTTTCATATACACTCTAGGGGTAAGAGCGGAAAGACCACGTGGAAGACGGGGTTGACAGATTCGGTTTTGTGATTTATACCTTCTGGTACTAGGGTTTGATCAAAAGAAACGACCAAATATAATATTATTAAAACATTTATTTATAAACATGTTTAATTGCTTTAATTAATTCCATAAAAGGATCTTTCTAATTGTTATATTGTTGTTGCGTGTTATTTTTTAAAACAGATACAGACCATGCTCTATTGCTATCTCTTTCTAATAATTATATTGTTGTTTCGTTTTCGTATCATTTTAAATGGATATAACCTCAAAATTATAATTATCGATATCTCGAAAACTAAAGATTTCCGGCATAAAAAGCAGCTAGATGGTAATCAATAGCATCATTGCCTGTCAACTAAAGCTAAAATGAACACTTAAATCGTGCCGCAGATTACTAAAGCCGACCCGACAAACATTTTAAAAATTGTTTTTGTCTTTTTGTTATAAATACCGTATAATATATACTTTCATATGTATTTAGTAAAAGGCTGTTATTTTGAAATTACAAACAGACACTTCAATGTATAGATTATAATACTATGTATGAATTTGAAAATAAAAATCATCTTCTATTTCATGTTGATTGCTACATTCATATTGACATTTAAACAAATAAAATGGCTGCCAGCATCTGTAATTTTCAGTACGGCGTAGACTGCACCGGCAGCTTTTCAAGGTACGTGTGCTAGCGCCTTTTGCTATATGTGTATTAGTTTTGCCAGGTCCAATGGGCTAAATATCGGGACGGAAGGTAAAAATAATCGAGAATTTGGTTTATAAATCAAATGAAATAAAAATAAAAAATAGGTTTTTGTAGCCATTTTGGCCGCCATGAGTTATGATAAAGTCTTTTTGACACAATGCGCAATTTGCTTTATAATTATTTTTTTGCCTGAGCTGACTAACGAATAATTTATCATCCATGCATCAGAAACACTGCATATTCGTCTATGTGAGTTTTGTTTCCGTAAATCAGAATTTGTTGAACGATTAGTTCCAATTCCAATACATATTTACGTGATTTTATATATTCGATTTATTTCAAAACCGATTTTTGATAGTCTGTGGTTGTTCGTTATGGCATGGCATAGTTTAGCGTGGCACATCACTGTCATAAGTGGGCGTTACCCATCCATGAAGTACAACAATATCTGTATGACAGTTTATCTAAAAAAATACGAAACTTCATAGGCGTGAGCTGTCACCCGCACCATGTAATAACGCAAAGACTAAAATTGTACAATAAAATACATAATATATCATCATCATCATCATTACAGCCCTTCACAAGTCCACTGCTGAATATAGGCCTCCCCCACGGAATGCCACAAAGCACGGTCCCGAGTCACCTGCATCCATTGACTTCCTGCATGTCTTACCAGGTCGTCACTCTTTTAAGTTGGGGGCCACCCTACACTTCGCCTGCCGGTACGAGGCTGCCACTCGAGAACCTTTCTTCCCCATCGGTTGTCGGTTCTTCGAGCTATATGGCCGGCCCATTGCCACTTCAGCTTACTAATCCTTTGGGCTATGTCGGTTACTCTGGTTCTACTGCGGATATCCTCATTTCTAAGTTTATCACGCAGAGAAACTCCGAGCATAGCCCTCTCCATAGCTCGCTGAGCGACCTTGAGCTTCCTCATACGGCCAGCAGTGAAGGACCACGTCTCAGTTCCGTATGTCATCACTGGCAACACGCACTGGTTGTACAATTTAGTTTTGAGGTATGCCTGACGAGAAGATGGGTCGTAATCTCCCGAACGCTGCCCAGCCGAGTTGAATCCGTCGATTGACCTCTCGGTCGAAGTTGGACTTACCTAGTCGGACTGTTTGTCCCAGGTAAACATATTCGTCAACAACTTCGAGCTTAGTGCTCCCAACAACTACCGGCATAGGTGTGACATGTACATTAAACATGATTTTTGTTTTGTCCATGTTCATCTTGAGACCTATCTGTTGGGAGACTGTATTGAGGTCATTGAGCATAGTGCTTACGTCCTCCAGCGATTCTGCCATAAGGACTATATCGTCGGCAAATCGAAGGTGAGTGATGTACTCGCCATTGATGTTAATACCGTATCCTTTCCAGTCCAGTAGCTTGAAAACGTCTTCCAATGCAGCGGTGAAGAGTTTCGGGGATATTGCGTCACCCTGTCTTATACCTCTCTGCAGTTGGATAGGTTTCGTACTCTGGTTCTGTACTCGGATAGCTATCGTAGCCCTACTGTACAAACACTTCAGCACCTCGATATACCGACAGTCCACTTGGCACCGCTGAAGGGACTGCAGCACCGCCCAAATTTCGACGGAATCAAAGGCTTTCTCATAGTCCACATACGCAAGGCAAAGTGGCAGATTGTACTCGTCGGTCTTCTGTACAATTTGCCGAAGGGTACATAATATATAGTTTGTATATATAATATTGTTCATGCCATATAAATATCTTATGACATTTTCACATTTCTTAATAAATAAACTTGAAATGCATTGATCGCCATCAAACATGATCAAGCTTATTAGATCCTTAGGTCTAATTTGAACAAAGTGACATACTCTTCCTTGTTCCATTTTTATTAAAAAAATCAACACATGTATACAAAAATATTGTGAATTATTTTCTTTCTATAATTTTATCACTTCTTAAGATTATAATTACCTACTTTATTTTTATTTAATCCACTTTAGTTTTCTTTATAATAATATTTACTTAATAAATAACTGCCAAGTTTTGTGCAGAAGTCAAATAACTTTCAGCTATTTTAGTTCAAATGTTACGACATAGAGCCATAAAGAAACAACCACAGGAAATAACTAGGATGAGACAGGATAGTAAAAAGGTTTACTTACAGTCCGCTCGCTCCCACGTCTACCCGTAGAGCTCTTGGTTGGACAGGAAGGTTTCTTCAGCGCCCGATTTAACAAATTTATTTGGTTCGAGGATACCCGGTACCGTGAACAAAACCGATTTTAGTGTACTCGAACTCAGCTATGATCGCGGATATCCTACCGGCTGCGCCAGTTAAGTTTCGGGAGCGGTGCTGAAGCTTTTTAAAACAACTAAATATGTCTCAATGACATTTAATAACTATTACATTACAATAATGTATTAAACCTAATTCAGTGCAATACTGACTTCCTTAACTAAGTGATTACATGAATACGATGAGTTCTATAATGAATCTTATTCTAAATGCAAGGGCTTTTATAGGATGGTGAAAATAAGTCTGTTGACTGAAAGTATGACGCCTTGGTTTGACCAGCAATAACAAGTATACAGTGGAGTCAGCGTCTTCATAACATGTTTGCAATAATCCAATATCAAAAGCTTAATCGGCACAATTCATGGTCAACATGTTATTGTAAAATTATGGCTATTTGCAATTATCATGTTTACGAGTAATCTAATAGCAAAAGCTTAGTCAGGACAATTTGGGATCAACAGGTATTAAGGCTATTTCCAGAGTGCATAACTATCTAGTTATTGTTTATTTAGAAACTGTGATGTGCCCTTTGTTTCAGATTGTATCAATCAGTTACTTTATAAATCTGTATTTATCATTTGGAAGCTATATCATAACATTATGTATTATAATAATAGAAGCAATCTTTAACGTGGTAGAGCCATGCTGCAGCTATATTACTGGTATAGTTGTAGCACGAATGGGTCGGCTCGACCGGGGTAGGACCACGCTCTCACAGAATACCAGCGTAAAATAGCAGCTTAACGCTGCTGTGTTTCGTATGGTGAGTGTAGAGAACCGGAGACCCTTTTTACTGGAAAAGAGGCATTCCATCTTAGTCCTCACGGGTGACAACGCATCTGCATTTTGATTCTTTATTGAAGATAGATGTAGATGTCTATGGGTCATTGCAACCACTTACCATCAGGTGGACTGTGTGCTCGTTTGTCACCCGATCCTATAAAAAAAAAAAAATAATAACTTTTTGCTACTTTTACCTGTATTATAATCAAAAGTTACAATTCAATAAAAATTGCAATGATTATTAATGGTTTCTGGTGTTTTCTAATTAAAATAGGTATTGAAAGTAATACTTTGAATAGGTTCCCATTGTAATGTTGGAAGGTGTTAAAATGAAAAGGAGACGTGTTGCTCAGTTTAAGTCTTTAATTATACTGCTCTTATTCTACCTTTACACTAATATATATATTTTCGTGGGAGCTACACTACATCTCCCACCGAAAAAAATAAATAAAAAATAATGCTTTGATTTTTTTATCTATCCTTAAAATTATACTAAACATAATAAATGAATATCTTTATGAAAACTGTAATCTAAGGCATATTTTAGATTTAGCAGGGCGTTTGACCAAGCTTAATGCGTAATCACAGTATAAAATAATATTATGTTTTGAAATTCACAAACATTTACAATATTATTTATTCGTACCCTTAATTATCAAGATAGGTCGTCTAGGCCAGATATTTATAATACATAGTTCTTTTCCCTTATACTGGATGGCGCTTAGGTTATCACGTAAAATAGCACAGCAGTTAATACAAGTTGATATATGTCTGTTAAAATAAAAAATAAACAATAATAAAAGAAAATAAAAATGCATTTTTCAAACAAAATAAATAGCGTAAAAAATTGACAAGAAATAAATCATCCTTGATAATATTAATTTACTGACCTGAAGTGATCTGTAAGGCCGGCCACATCCGTTTCTGGATTCCGTTTCGATATTCCGATTCGAGATTCCGAACGCAGCAAGTCCATATAAAATCTATGACCCGCCACACGTACGGTATTTTTCCGTACGGAATTTTCTCCGATTCGAGTTCCTGTGCGTTCGGAATCCCGAATGGAAAAAAGCCGCTCCGAACGCAAGTCTTCCATAGATTTTATACGAGTCGCAACACACATACGTAAATTCCGTACGGAACGCGCTCACCGCTCAGTGTTCGTCGCACGACCGAAGCGAGTAGGTGTGTTTATGTATGTTTTTATATTTAATCTTATAGGAGTATAGCTTTTCGTAACCTTTCATCTTATTTTATTTAATAATTCATCGAAAGAGTTTACAGACATCCATATTTAAAACATATCTCTGGATAGATAGATCTTTTTACATAATATTGACTATATTGCAAGCTTAGAGTGATAAGGGGATGCACCCAGTAACAATGATACAGCAACAATGGAATCGCAATCAGAAAATCGTCGTCAATATTCGCTGGAAGAATGTCTAGACTCAATGGCTAACCTCTCTCAACTGATCCTTGTTATTCCGAACGGAAATAAACGTATGTGTGTGATGTGTTCACGGAATTCTGTTTCGGGATTCCGTTTCGATATTCCGATTCGGAATTTCGTATGTATGTGGCCGACCTAAAAGCGGCAACGGCGCGGCCACGCTGCGGCGTTCAGTGCTCACGCGACATCGACATAGGTAATTATAATACCTACACTTGCCCATACATAGGTAATTAGGCACACGTAAGGCGATGCCAATCCGATGGTATCAACAAATCACAAATTTCATAGTATTGTTTTTATCCAAATAATCACTTTAATCTTAAAATCACTCAAGTTTAATAATCAAAACAAATCAAATTTTAAATTTTCAAAATGTCCGCCGTTACCCGAATGCATAATTGACATCGTCGCTAAGTTATTAAATATGATTATCTAGCGTATTATTAACGTGTCCTATCACAAATAAAATATACAATACAGTAAAAAAGCGTCCAATTTCGCACAAACTGTCACACCACCTTCTTATCACAACTATTATTATCGTATTAACATGTTCTATCACAAACAAATCAAGAAACTTGTTAAAATGTCCACAAAACCAAAAAAATAAAACAACAATTGTAACTCAAAGGACGTGTACGCGAAAAACGAAAATTAGGTCAAGCGACTCATGAACAATCCCCAAGGACGCCGGTGTCGGATTAAGTGACTTACTTTCTTACTAATTGTCGCACGCGCCAGAGAAATATGAATTTCGACAACACGCACCCTTCCGACACCCCGTCCCATGTCTTGTCAAATCGCGTATAGAGAATTATGCCTTAAGCCCTTTATTTTAAGTAAATTTTTCGCTTGAATTTGTTTTCACACACCCGCAGCACGCGGTCCCTTTGTTTTTAATTCCGCGCATAAGAATTATGCCTTAAATTGTTAGTCGTAAGTACATTTTTTGCTTGATTTGTACTTTATTTGAGTAATTTGGATTGGCAACGTTTAAAATAGGTATCTTCGCCTTCACCAGCCATCGGTCTTTGACCTTCTAGTATTCATCAGGTGATATCTGTATGCATTTACATGATATTGTTTAATATTAAAACGAAAAAAACGCTACCGCGACTAGAATGTTAATTGTTATATTTTTTTTAGTTGTGTATGTTTAAAGAACTTTATGTAGGATACGTCTTTTCATTTAATGTGATAACTTCATCGTCACTCGGTATATTCTTCATTCTTCTTCATTATAATTTTCATTTCATTCTTTATTTTTCAACTTCATTTGTTTTTTATTTTTACATTTGGCTAACCATTATTTATTTTTCATTTTATTTTATAGCATTTTAGGTACATATTCATTTAATATTTGTGTAATTTCTTTCACGTATACGGCTCGCGTACATACATGATCAAGACAATGAACAATATCATTTCATTCACTTCTTTACATTTATAGCATTTCAGCTCATATAATTTATTATTTAATTGTACCATTACTCCTCACGCACACGGCTCGCGTACATACATGATCAAAATAATGGTAACTTTAACTAACTTAACTAACTTTTTTAACTAAACTAACTTTTTTATAATACTTTTAAAGAAATCTTAAAAAGAAATGACAAAAATACGCTGATTCGATGTTACCTCAAATTTTCTTCTTCGTTCTTTTTGGCTCAATTTTCATATTCTTCTGGACGTAGCTTGCAAGAGTACAACCGCTTCTTGCCTTTTTAAATTAATCTACAGTTTCTTGAATTTAGGTCTTTGGCCATTATATTAAAAAAAAATCACTTTTTATTTTCCTCATTCTTTCTTAGTTGCCTTCATAGTACTATTATACATTTACATTATATTACTTCTTATACATTATACTTTTTAATTTTTCAGTCAGCTTCTGTAAAATTATTATTGTGGCCTCTTGTAGTCATAATTATTTATTTGCATAGAATGTAGGTGGATGTTACAAAAGTATTATTAAAACATAAAAGTTCCGATACATTCTGCCTTATCGTGCAAATATTGACTTAATAATTTTTACACATTTTTTACAATTATTGATAAATTTTAGTTTACTAATGTAAATAAAAATGTCAAATTAATATTAAAATATATGTGAAAATAATAATTACGAAAAACAATGTCACCCAATCCTTTACAAATGTCAAAATATAAATGTTCATATGTAAAAACAGTAAAATAACCAACTAATAATTATTCTATAACTATCAAAGTCTTATTTTATTTACTCACAGCAAAAAATTCAAACAATTTAGATACAGATATTTAAATGTGTAATTTGTTTTGATTTTTATAATCAAGATACTCATTAACCGTATAAAAACAATTAAGTAAGAGCCATTCATGAAGTTTGTTTTTTAACTTTGTCGCTGGTAAATTTTTAAACTCGTCGGGTAAAGAATTAAAATTTTAATCGCTATTATGTACGAATTTTTTTGAAAGAACATCAATTTACATTCATTTATTTTTTGTCACATCCGGTATTGCGTACATTCCGTTATAATATATTTTTTTGTCAATCATTTCACTTATGTCTTCATTATATAATTTAGTAATATTTATTTTAACTAGGCCCGGCGCGTTTAATTTAACTAGGCACTCAACTGTTCGGCGGAAATCTTCTCATCTTCTGACTATTGGTTGTCGACCACGGTTGTTGAATACGGTTGGTCAACTACGGTTGTTGTCTATCGGTTGTTCACTATCGGTTGTTCACTATGTTCTTCAGATGATTTCTTCAGTTGACCATATCTTCATGTTGTTTGGTAGTAACTTACTACTACTAGTACTATCTGCTACTATCTGCTTCATTATCACTGGTTACTAGCTACTACTATCAGTTACTACAATGTTACACACACACACACAGACACACACACACGCACGCACGCACGCACACCCACTGCGCTTCACCATCTTAGGCTATGATTTTTAATAAACTGATTTTACTTTAATTTAAATTATTTATTTTGCCCTTCTATACCAAGTATAATTTTTTCTGTCACTCCTATTGAATTTGACAGTGCTCGATGAAATTTAGCGTCTCTAGACGGATCTTAATCGCGCGCTGACCCGGCTGTTAAGGTATTGCAATAATAATCGAAAATATCTATTTTTACTTTCATGCCGAAAACTATATATAATAGGTGTATAAATAGGTACCTTATTTTCGTCAACAACTATAATATATATATTTGTTTTTTTTTTACCAGTGGAGCTTCAACACAATCTTAAAAATGTTCAATGAATTAAAAAAAAAAACTACTAATAATTATTTGATTTTCAGTTGGTGTTTTACGTTTGAAGATCAGTTTTATAAAGAGCCATTAACGGGACATTTTGCAAAAACGAAACCTATCCCACCTAATTTTTACGTCGTTTCATTAGCGTCATTCTTAATTTTGGGTAAAACAAACCTTGTCAGTTTCAAAGAAACACGACTAAGAAGTTCATATTAAAAGAAATGCACGTCATTACAAGATTTCTATGTAAAAGGAAGGCTACCGATAAGACTTCTTAAAAAGTTCAAATTTTTATTTTCTTTACTTAAATTCGAGACTAAAATAAATGTGAAAGGTCTTTTATCTGCAATAATAATTTTCATCAAAAATAGCATAGACTTATAAAATTCATACACACAGTCAATCATACTGAAGATGATTAATTGTATTATAAAATATTCGATAGACTATTTCCAGTATAGTGACACAAATATCATCATTAATGTTTGACTGGCACACTTTAAAGTTTTCCGATCTGATCGCTAAATATTAACTAACATTTTATGATAAGGTCATGCTTTTCCATAAAAGCTGCAAGAAATTTTAAATCACGGACCTCTTGGTTTCTTTTACTATTCACTTAATTAGCGAAAAACAAGATGGACTGATCGCAAAGTTTACTTTCTTGTGTAAAAAGTGCTATTTAGAATTTTATGGAGATGATAATTAAAGTTTCTATGTAAATAAGTGTAACATAGCAGGTATTACATTCATTTGTAGCGGCCATTCATATTTGGGACAGTTTTCTGCAGCACTACGCCTACGAATTATTTCAAATTAGAAATACCAAAGCGCGTAAAAGAAAAATAAAATCTGTATGTCTATACATACATATATTGCTTTATAGCCGTTTAGTAAGTGACGGTTACTCAGTAGCTATATAACATCCTACAGTCACGCCAAAAATAAGAGAAGAGAATCACTGTACAAAACGTAATAATTTATTGCAAAAATTTTGTGATAAAATAAAAAATAAAATAAACTTATCCAAGATACCCAATACGTTACAGAACTAAATATAACAAATAATAATATTAAAGTTGGAAAAATTTACTTTGCCAATATCCGCTCAATAATTAAAAATAAAAATTCAATAATTAAAAATAAAAATATTGAGCGGATATTGGCAAAGTAAAATTTTCCAACTTTAATATAATGAGTTTGTGTCAGTTTTTAAAAAGGTTACAAGCTATAATAAAAAGACACAAAAATAAATGTCAAAAAATTCAGGATCTGATTGACGATATAGAGCTGACACTTAATTATGCTTTTGGAAACCACGCCAGTTGTAAACAATACTTCTGTGAAAAGTGATGTACACAAGAGGATTAAGAACAGACAAAATCTTTCTTTTCAAATTTCCGCCGAGTTTTAAATAGAAGGCCAAATACGCCATGTGCCAATTTAATTAAATAAGTATATTTTATATAAAGTGATCTTGATTACGTTTCATCAATTCACCATTGATAAAAATGAGAACAGCAATTTTACAATTGTGTTTACAAGAAACACTATCAGTTGAACCTTGCAACTTGTTCAGTATTTTTATTATAATTACCTATAAATGTATATATTATTAATAAATCATTCCCATAATATTTTGCATTATTTTTTATTTTATCCTATCAGAAACGTTCTAAACTCTATAGAAATGTGGCGTATGAAATGACTGACAATCACTATAAAATTTTATCTAGGTACAAAGATGTTTTACGTTTTCGTGGCCTCCACATGATATTTTTCTCAGCATCAGGTACCCTTCTGTATCTGAAACGAATATGAATATTGCATATGTATACGATACAAAAGTAAAGTAACAGGCTATGTAAGTCCCTCTGCTGGGCACAGGCCTCCTCTTACTTCTGAGAGGGTTTTAGGGCAAGGAAATGTCAGCCGCACTGCCCCAATGCGTGTTGGCGAACTTCACATGTCTTCGAAATTTTTTTTCTTATTCCTTAGACATATGCAGGTTTTCTCACGATGTTTTCCTTCACCGCCGAGCACGTGCTAAATCAGCACTTAAAATTGCAATTAAAAATTTCATTGGTGCTGCCGGGGATCAAACCCAGGTGAAATTTACAGCGAGCGCTTAGACCCAGAGCTACTAATACGACACAAATAAATACGATTCAACGAATATAATAAAAACTCTTACGTACTTAAAACTTAAACACTTGATAGCTCGTGATGCCTACTGGATGAAGCTACAGCACCACATCGTTCAATGTAATTGAAGATGCTTTACCGCGACATAACTCTCAGTGACGCACAAGCATAATAGGCAGTGTATCACTTATATCCAATCCAAGAGCAAGTCTTATTCGACACTATTCCGATGAAATCCCGGACGTCAGTCTGAGCGAGATTAGAATGGCTCTCCAGCACCTTAAAAACGGCAAGGCCCCAGGCGAGGATGGAATTACAGCGGAGCTTCTGAAAGTGGGTAGAAAACCGATACTTAAAGTCCTTCAGAAGCTCTTTAATTCCGTCCTCCATGGTGGCACTACTGCGGAGGCATGGAGCAGAAGTGCGGTGATCTTGTTCTTCAAGAAAGGCGACAACGCTCTCTTGAAGAACTACAGACCGATTTCCCTTCTGAGCCGCGTCTACGTGCTATTTTCGAGAGTCATTACGAATCGTATTGCACGCAGACTCGACGACTTCCAGCCTCCCGAAGAAGCCGGTTTCCGAAGAGGCTTTAGTACCATAGACCACATACACAACTTTCAGCAAATTGTACAGAAGACAGAAGAGTACAATCTGCCACTTTGCCTTGCGTATGTGGACTATGAGAAAGTCTTTGATTCCGTCGAAATTTGGGCGGTGCTACAGTCTGTTCAGCTGTGCCAAGTTGACTGTCGGTATATCGAAGCGCTGAAGTGTTTGTACAGTAGGGCTACGATGGCTATCCGAGTACAGAATCAGAGTACGAAACCTATCCAACTGCAGAGAGCTGTAAGACCGGGTGATGTTATATCGCCGAAACTCTTTACCGCTGCATTGGAAGACGTTTTCAAGCTACTGGACTGGAAAGGATACGGTATTAACATCAATGGCGAGTACATCACTGACCTTCGATTTGCCGACGATATAGTCCTTATGGCAGAATCGCTGGAGGACGTAAGCACTATGCTCAATGACCTCAATACAGTCTCCCAACGGATAGGTCTCAAGATGAACATGGACAAAACAAAATCATGTTTAATGTACATGTCACACCTATGCCGGTAGTTGTTGGGAGCACTAAGCTCGAAGTTGTTGACGAGTATGTTTACCTGGGACAAATAGTCCGACTAGGTAAGTCCAACTTCGACCGAGAGGTCAATCGACGGATTCAACTCGGCTGGGCAGCGTTTGGGAAAATACGACACATCTTCTCGTCAGGTAGATCTCAAAACCTGAAAACGAAATTGTACAACCAGTGCGTGCTGCCAGTGATGACTTATAGATCTGAGACGTGGTCCTTCACTGCTGGCCGTATGAGGACGCTCAAGTTCGCTCAGCGAGCTATGGAGAGGGCTATGCTCGGGGTTTCTCTGCGTGATAAACTTAGAAATGAGCATATCCGCAGTAGAACCAGAGTAACCGATATAGCCCAACGGATTAGTAAGCTGAAGTGGCAATGGGCCGGCCATATAGCTCGAAGAACCGACCACCGATGGGGAAAAAGGTTCTCGAGTGGCAGCCTCGTACCGGTAGGCAAAGTGTAGGGTGACTCCCCACTAGCCACTTACCATCAGGTGTTTGTCAGTTGATGATGATGACATAGCGACATAACAGGATGCGCCCGGAGGAGCGTCGAGCAGTGTGCCGGCGCACGCGCGACGGCTGCGCGCCGCTGTTCGTGGCGTGCAAGCGCGGCAACGTGGAGATCGCCGAGTACCTGGTGCATGTGTGCGCCGCCGAGCTGGAGCAGCGCGGCGTGTACGAGGTGCCCGACGACCGCTCCGTGCACACCGTCACGCCGCTCTGGTGCGCCGCGGTCGCCGGACGCCTCGAGGTTTGTACACTACACCTCTGCATTCAATCTTTGAACGTTTTACAATTCTCAGCTACCCTATAACCTTTCCCTTAGGTCCGGAAAAAAAAATTATTAAAACTTTTTCAATTCTTAGAGTTTTTGATGTGTATCACAAAGAGATTTCAATATACAGGGTATTTTTGAAACGCTCCCGAAAACGAAGACAGATGATAGTACTAAGGATACCTATGATGATGGGTCACAAAGAAATTCGATCCCGAGGAAAAAAAAATCATCTTTTCACAACGTTTTAATAACTATTCACGCTCCAACATGTTATTACAGTTATTTGAAACGATATTTCACAAAAAAAATCATGAAAATACTGAAACATAAAACCAGCAGTGAAACTTTAAAAAGAAAATCAGCTGACAATAGGGTCAATATCCTCGCGGGCGCCGATCTCTTACCTAGATCGGTACGAAACAATGCATTAGGTATACTACTTACTCACTCTACCCTTCCCTTTCACACACACACTGCTTCGTGTCGCCTCGCGCTGTGGAATTTCATATGCTTCAAGGACGTTACAATAATTTTAGTTTTTGAGACAGTGCCATGTTGACTATCACGAGCGATAGTTCAATTGTTTTGTTTATTAAATTATTGTCGTTATTACTTGTTATTAATTAATTAATGATGTTGTTCTTGTTGTTATGTTTTGTGTTTTTTGTTTTGTTTTAATAATGCCTAACGCGTAGGTACATTTATAGTGCTTGTGAATACGGCAACATGTTAATGTGCCTTGAAGAATCTCATAAGGCCACGGAGGATCGGTAAGCTGTTTCATACCTAATTTTTTTTAAATAACTTAGTACTGAACTGATCTGAATAGGTACATAACTGAATACATCAGCATAATAAACATACCTACACAATGGATAAAAAAGCATGACTCTAACCTTGTTAACATTTTATTTAAGTATTTTTTTCATTAGCGGGGAATCGAACCAGTTATTTGGTTTATTTAACCTGTGAATTCGAATTAAAGTGGCTACGTGGAGACAAGCACAGTGGCAAAATAGTAGGTTAAGTAGATAAGTTAGGTATTTAGACAAGTGTTGTAAATTATTAGGTATTGTGGTACCATCGCTAGTTGCGGGCCGCGCGAATTCGGCGTTCGCGCGTACATTGACCTAGTCAGCTGATTGTAATTCAGTAATTCCACTGCTGGTTTTATGTTTCAGTATTTTCATGATTTTTTTTTGTGAAATATCGTTTTAAATAACTGTAATAACATGATGGAGCGTGAATAAAGTTAATAAAACGTTGTGAAAAGATGATTTTTTTTTCCTCGGGATCGAATTTTTTTGTGACCCATCATCATAGGTATCCTTAGTACTATCATCTGTCTTCGTTTTCGAGAGCGTTTAAAAAATACCCTGTATAGGTATACTATAGAGCGGACATAATGAACATTTACATACAAAAATTATGAACTCGCACGTGTGTGACGCTCTCTAGCTAAACATAGCAAAACTACGCTGAATATTTATTAGGAAAACATTTCAGCCATTCCCCAGTAGGTGACGCTAATAAATGTAACGTAAAAACCCGTTTTAGGCATGTTACCGTTTCGACATCAAAGTATCAATAATGTTGTTGAAGGTTACTTAGTTTGTAATGTTTTACGATATAATAACAGAGAATATGCATGCTTTTTTATTGTATAAATCTATTTATTATGACTCCCATCACACCAAAAAAATCATATAAACTTTTTAAGTCATGAATAACGTCATGAATGAAATGAAACGTCATGAAATAAAATATTTAATTTCCAATAACTAAGAATCAATTCAAACAGCAGTCATATTGGTGGCATCTTGGATGACGTCACTAGGTCCATTAGACGCTATAATAATAGCATATGATTGGTCGGCGTCGAAGGTACATCGCGAAACGTCAATTCTAATAAGAGAGCGCCACCATGTTTTTCAAATTCGTTTCTTTTACAAAAATACACTTTAAATCTAACATATTTTAGGAAAGCACTGAACTTAAAAGTCGTTACGCTATAAATTATTTCACAAATTGACAAGCTTGCGCGTTTACCGCAAAAGAACATCTTTGTCGTATCTCCTCAATTTCAGAGCAATTCCTTTGTTGCCGCAGAATCTTCGACGTCGACATATCGAATGATCTGCAGTAGCATGGTCACTTGGAAGAGAAAGCTAAATTGGCTTCTAAAAACTTGGTGTACTCAGTAGAGCGGGATAGTATTTGATGCTAGCACACCGTTTGTAACTTTACAAGCGCAGGTTCGGCCTCACATGAAATATTGTTCTCATCTCTGGATCGGGGCTCCCCAGGGTGAGCTCCTTCCACTTAACCGCATAGAGAGCAGAGCGGCTTCACGTCGACGACCGAGTTGTCATTGATTGGCTCGATTCACTGGCGCTGCGTAGAGATGTTGCATCCCTTTGCATTTTCTATCGTATTTACCACGGGGAGTGCTCTGAGGAATTGTTCGGATCAATTCCAGCCACCAAATTTCACCAATACACATCGCGACAAAACTTACGTTACCATCCACATCATTTGGATGCTTGGCGGTCCACTACCGTGCGATTTAATAGGAGTTTTCTTAGGAATCGTTTACCATCGGCGATTTTTATGGACCGATACGACTTAGGGACCTTCAAGAAACGAGCTTACTCCTTTTCAAAAGGCCGGCAACGCATCTGCAATTCTCCGAGTGTTTTAGAATTATATTAACATTTTAAAAAGAAGGCTATCTTGTTGACTGGTTGTACTGGTTGTACTGGCTGACATAGACGTTTCACGTTAAAACCAACGGCCGTGTGCCTCGACATAGGCCCACCCGATTTCTTTATTGGTATGGATACAGAATTGTTTACTGTTTCACCTCCTTAAATATTGTAGATGATTAAATCTGCACCCTGTATAATATTTTTTATCGATAACAACAATAGGTAAACGTTGTCAATCACTAACCATTTGGTGACGTTACTAGATAACAGAGGGCGCTTATTACAATGATGATAAATGTTGTAGAACAATCTACCAGAAATAATAAAATTTAAAAATTATGGGGTAAATATACATTATACTTGCGAAATCGCTGGTGGTAGTCGATTCCACAAGGAAGTTGTGCGAGGAAGAAAACATCTTCTAAATCGCACAGTGGAGGACCGCCAATCATCCAGATGGTGTGGATGGTATCGGGAGTTATGCCGAGATGTGCGTTCGTGAAATTTGGCGGCTGGGATTAATCCGAACAATTCCTTAGAGCACTCCCCGTGGTAAATGCGAAAGAAAATGCAAAGGGATGCAACATCTCTTCGCAGCGCCAATGAATCGAGCCGATCGGAAAGGACTCGGTCGTCGACGATTAGAGCCGCTCTGCGCTGGATGCGATCAAGTGGAAGGAGCTGGCACTGGGGAGCCCCAGCCCAGAGATGGGAACAGTATTCCATGTGTGTTGCAGGCGTTGTGCCAGCATGAAATACTGTCCCGCTCTGCTGAGCACGCCAAGCTTTTTAGAGGCCAATTTGGCCTTCTCTTCCAAGTGACCACGAAACTGCACGTCACTCGATATGTCGACGCCGAGGAATCCAATACTGGCTGAGGCAACAAGGGGAGTGCCTTGAAACTGAGGAGATACGACAAAGGGGTTCTTTAAGCGGTAAATTCTTTTAAGACTAGATTTAGTCGCCCCCAATTCGAGACTTTGTTCAACAAAGACTCGACTTCAGAAACAAGTTTCTTCCGGTACTCGGCGACGTTTTACCAAGAAATATTGGCACGGCCGGTGTATAGAGCATCACCAGTGCTGTCATCCGCATAGCAATGAATGTTACCGGTTTGCAACATATCATTGATATGCAGAAGAAACAGCGTTGGTGATAGCACGCAGCCTTGTGGAACACCAGCGTTAATAGGCTTGTAGACGGTGCATGCTCCGACTACAAGCCTATTAACGCTTGATGCTCCGATCTCCAAGAAAGCTGGTGATCCAATTGCACAATTTCTCGGGAAGCCCATAGGAAGAGAACTTCGAAAGAAGCGCTTTGTGGCAAACGCGATCGAAGGCCTTCACAATGTCCAAACTAACGGCCTATGCCTCCCCCTTGGACTCTACTGCCTCCGCCCATCTATGAGTCAGGTAGACCAGAAGATCACCAGCTGATCGACCCCGACGAAAATCGTATTAAATAAATAAATAAAATAAAAATCGTTTATTTCGACCACAAGGATCATAGATGTTAGTAATAATACAAATCTTAAAGCTAATGTTAGTAAACTTGAAACTATTTACCTAATTCTAAAACTATATCTAAGACAGGCCGATTAGTCAGCACGTGCACCATATGACAATGGTTCAGGTACTGACAATCAAACCTGTCAGAAAATGCTCTCAGGATGCCACTCGAACTGTCCGCACCCTGCGCACCAGGGATGTGCATCGTTTACGCATGGTGGTGTAGAAACAATCCACGCGCATCCGCGAACATACCCGATGCACTACAGTAACGAGGCAGACCCAATAGCATCCTGAATGCATTATTGTATTGAACACGCAGGGCATTGTACTGTTTCTGCGTGTAGTCCACCCACAGACTGCTCGTGTAAAAGGACGTGCAGTAAGTATTGGCGGTCACTAATCAGCTGGTGATTCTCAAGGTACCGCATGAGCTGGCAGTTTATAATGGATTCCATTATTTTGGAGAACAAGGAGGTGATGGTGATAGACCTGTAGTTGGACGAGTCTGAGCGGTCGCCTTTTAGGATCGGGTGGACAAAAGCTGTCTTCCATGATTTCGGGACTACGCTAAAGACTACGCTACTAAAAGACGCGTTAGAACCGGTGCCAACTTCGGAGCACACGTCTTCAGTACAATTGGGGGCATTCCGTCAGGCCCACTCGACTTGTGGATGTCCAGGAAGAGGAGTGCTTTGCGAACCGAGCGCTGTGAGAACCGCACATCAGGCATGGAGCACTCACACCACGGGATAGTCGGCGGTATGTTCCCCCTGTCATCGAGAGTCGAGTTGGACGCAAAGAGAGAGCCTAAGAGGTCGGCTTTCTCTTTTGCGGCGTGGGCCAGTGAGTCGTCCTCCCTGTGCAGAGATGTTAGTGATGGCTTACAGAAATTCCCTTGGACAGCCTTGGCGAGAGACCAGAATGCACAGGTTCCCGAAGGAAGGCGAACTAGTTTCTCGCCAATTCTGCCTATGTTCTCTGACTTTGCCTTGGAAATAACTCTTTTGAAGGACCTGGAGGCGAATTTATACTTCTTTTTAAGCATGCTGGTGTTTATATCCCAAGCCGCCGAAGCCTCAGCCCAGGCCTGATAACATTCCTGCTTACTGCGTAATGCAGTCTTACAGTAGCGACCAAACCAAGGCTGAGATCTACCTCCGATGGGTACCATAGATGATAGAATAAATAGAATTCCCTGTAGCACCACATCAGTGACAGAGTCAGCAACAGCGCTGGGATCATCCGGCGAGAAACAAACCCGCCCCCGTGGGTAGGATGCAAAGAAAGGCCGCATTCCGTCCCAATCCGCCGACCTGTAATGCCAAACACGGCGGCAACTTGCAGAACGCAACCGCGAGGGGAGCGTGAGTGGCACCACACTCCGGATCAGACAATGGTCCGAAGAGCCGAGATGGGCATCGACGGAAACCTGATATCAGTCCGGATGAAAGGTCAGCAGAAGGTCCAACAGGAAGGTGTATGATCCTCCACATCTGGAATTCGCGTAGGCGAAGTAACCAGTTGTGTCAGACCATATGCCAAGGCAAAGTCATAAACAGATCTCCCCCGCATGATCGGTTAAACGCGCACCGAGCCATTCGGCGTGGTGGGCGTTAAAATCGCCAAGGATCACGATCTCAGCGGATGGGACCTGTTGTTGCTACAACAGGTTGTTGTTTGTTGTTGTACTTTAGAATCTGTAGCCATTTGGACGTGGTCGATGAGTCGGTCAGTTTCGGCATTACCGCTATGGGACCTATAGAGGCACCCGTAGATGCGCGGATGTTCGTCGCTGTCTACGCGTAGCCAAAGGATGGACAGGTCCGAACCTTCAAGAATGCCTAGGCGTCGAGAACAGATGTCCTCTCTGACGTATACGCAAATTCCAGCCCGAGGCACAAAGGAGTGTTCCAATTTGTACCCCGGGTAGGAGAGATACGAAGTATCAGCCGGAGAGGACACCTGCGTCTCTGTCAGAAAGAGCAAGGCCGGCTTCGCCGCCTCGAGATGGTAATGGACGGCGTTTAGGTTCGAGTGAAGTCCCCTGATGTTGCAGAAATTCACGGATAGCGTGGCAGGGGTCGCCTTGGTCTTGTAGCTCAGTTTGCCCCGAGCAGTTATTGTTTTGAGCGGAACTTTAGAATACACGGGGCAGCCTGAACACCCACGCTCAGGAGTGGAGTAGCATGCTCGTGGATGCTCAGCGAGGAATTCTCCAGGGGTGCTGGTACCCTCCTGGGGTAGTCTTTGATTTAATTCCGCTGGCATGTTGATGGGGGGGGGGGGATTGGGCCTATGGTCACCTGCACTCAGCAGACGAAACGCAGAAGCAGAGCTTCCACTTCACGCCGGTATTCTGTGAGATCGTGGTATCAACCCGGCTCGAGCCGGCCCATACGTGATACAGCAAAAGCTGCCGCGTGGCTCTACCACCGTTAAAAAACTTAATGCACTATCGGGCATATTTTCTTTAAAAATATTTTTTTAATTTAGGAAAGGAATACGTTATTAGCTTTTGACGATGTCACTAAGACTAAATGACACAAATTCGAAATATATGCTACAGGACATAAGTAAGAGGTGACAATTTTGTTGCTGATGTCCGGCTCTATTACTACTACTAATTAAATGTCTTTGGTGTATCATCTTTCCTCATGTACCATCTCCCGCAATCTGTTGGCGTGATTTCGTGAAAAGGGACGGAAGTTTGTAACAGGATGCCGGGGAAGCGCGCTGGTTAAGAGTGATGACCCCTCTAATATCTGCTTTACAAGCACTCCTAATAAGTAGGCCGTGCGTCACCGTACGGATCGCTTAGTAAGATGTAAATTTATATAAATACTAGAATGATTGATTGTTAGACTGATATTGATATTGGTTTTGGAAGTAATTATAAGGTGTAACACTGCTACTTTATATAAATAAATTATATTTTTTAGTAAAGTCGTTGTTAACTTTTTTTTTTTTTTTTTTTTTATAGGATAGGGTGACAAACGAGCACACAGTCCGCCTGATGGTAAGTGGTTGCTGTGACCCATAGACATCTACATTTATCCTCAATAAAGAATCAAAATGCAGATGCGTCGTCACCCGTGAGGACTAAGATGGAATGCCTCTTAAAATTGACGCAGCCGGTAGGATATTCGTAGTTGTTTAGGAGAATCTGTATCGTCGGTTATAATCATCGTGATCCAGTACCGGTATCCTGACAACGTGCGTTTCAACGCTTTGACGAATATCACCGAACAAACAAATAAATTAAGGACTTCGCGACTCCAGCAGAAACAGCCGAGACTCCAGAACCAGCAATATCCCAGAGGGACATGGGCAGATATGCGAGACTGTGAGTAAAACTTTTCACTTCCCGTAACTTTCCTTTTGTTCCCTCTTGTACTAGTTATACGTAGGTATTGTCTTGGATTAGAAAACGCCATAACAATACTCTTCTACTAAGCAATCTAAATTTTATTAGTAGATCTTAGTTAAATCAATTTTATTTGGGTATTTTTTTTTGTGTGTGATAGTTATTTTATTTTAAAATGGAAAACATTGAAAGAATCCCCGTAGAAATGACAAAAATTATCCCACTTTTGATGGAGACGCTAGATAACTACCCTTATTTATAAAAAAATGTGAATATATTTTACATAGATTCCAAGGTAGTAATTTACAAAATGAATATTTATTTCATGTCATTACGAGTCGCTTGACAGGGGAAGCTGCTAATTTAGTGGAAGAAAGAGAACAGATAGACTCTTGGGCAGACCTCAAGTCGTTGCTAAACCAACACTTTGGCGATCCAAGGTCTGAAGAATGCTTAGCTATGGAGTTAGAAAGTCTAAGAAAATATAGAAACGAAAGTTACCAAGAATTTTGTCACAGGGTACAAAAGTTAAAAAGCATTTTGTTTTCTAAAATAAACGAAACTTACTACCTTAGAAGATGCATTAAAAATCGTCTTAGAGGAACAGAACTTCCAAACAATTTATGATAATAGGAACCCAAGGTCTAATCAAAATTTTAGACAAAACCATTTCCAAAATCATCCTAATTTTAACCGTAATAATAATTATAAAGGCCCAAGTTTTCAATCTCAAACAAACGGCCATCCATCGAATAACCAAAATAATTCATTTAACTCAAATAATATTTCTCCTCACTTCGGAAATAATCATATAAGGAACAATAGAAATAACTTTAATACAAACTCTGGAACTAGGTCGCCAGTACGACCGTCATCGGCGCAACACCGTCAGCATTTTTCGCGAAACGCAACTAATAATATGCAATATCAAGCGCTACATGTGTAAGTACTGACGTCACAATGAGGACAGCTAGTTCAAGACGCGTAAATTATACAGATACTGAAAATAATATTCAACCTAGTACCTCGCAAAACCAAGGTGATTTTAATCCTTATTCGGCCGATAGAGAATATGAACAGATAGGATTTTTTTTTATAACAGCCTCAGCAATACGGAAAAAATTGATATTAATTATACAAAAATTTTAAATTTGCCTCATATACGTATACCGGAATTAAATGCAGTTTTCATGTTAGACACGGGGAGCACAAGATCTTTTATCAGCCCGGAGGTAGCAAACTATTATTATAAAAGTTTTAAGCTGTTCGAGCCTTTTGAAGTCATCAGCACTCATGCGTCAAGTAGACATGAGGAAGTTGTTTATATTACCTTGCCTAGCATTTTTAAAACTCAAATAAAACATAAATTTTACGTTTATAGTGTGAACGAAAGATATGATGGCTTAATAGGAAGCGAATTATTAAAAGTTTTAGACGCTTCTATTGATATGAAAAACTTAACTCTGATTACAAAAAATGCTAAAATTCCTATAATTTATTCACCACCAATAAAAAAAAACCTATATATTGCCGCCAAGATGTGAACTTAGAGTTTCATTACCAGTAAACCTTAGTAAGGGAGAAGCAATTTTGAATTACGTACAATTTTGCGAAGGTGTTAGAATGCCGACAGCTTTTGTTAAGTGTGAAAATAGTCTCGCTACCACAGTAATACAAAATTGTACTGACGTAGAACAAAAACTGGTAGTTACGTCAACTTTTAAAGTGGAACCATTTGAAATAGCCACATTATTAAATAAAAACAATGAAACAAATTTAAATTTTGCAAATCACCGAGATGTAAACGAACTACTTAACGAAAATTTAAAAAAGTTGAGGTTAGATCATATGAATGAAGAAGAGAAAAATACAATAGAAAAATTATGTAGAGAATATAAAGATATCTTCTATTGCGAACATTTACCTTTAACATTTACTAATGAAGTAAAACATGAGATAAGGACTAAAAACGAGGATCCAATTAACATTAAAGCTCACCGTCTACCACCAGTCCAAAGGGAAGAAATAAAAAGACAGGTAAAAAAATGTTAAAAGATAACATTATTCAAGAATCTCACTCTCCTTGGAGTGCACCGGTTCATTTAGTACCAAAAAAATTAGACGCATCTGGTATCAAAAAATGGAGAATGGTCATCGATTATCGACGAATAAACGACATCACGACTGATGATAAATATCCTCTGCCCCACATTAACGATTTATTCGACATGTTAGGTAAAAGTACATATTTTACGACACTGGACTTAGCGTCAGGCTATCACCAGATAGAAGTCAGAGAAGAAGATAGATCAAAGACCGCATTTAGTACACCTTTCGGTCACTTTGAGTTTAATAGAATGCCTTTTGGCCTGAAGACAGCTCCTGCTACGTTCCAAAGAGCAATGGACAACGTGTTGAGAGGACTACAGGGAATACATTGTTTAGTTTATTTGGACGATGTCATTATTTTTTCAAAAAGCTTTCCTGAACACAGAAAAACTTAAAGCCGTTTTTGAAAGATTTAGAAGAACAAACTTCAAAGTACAGCTGGATAAGTCACACTTTTTAAGAACAGAGGTGTTGTACTTAGGTCATACAATAACTTGTGAGGGCCTCAAGTCCAATACAGATAAAATAGATGCCGTACTTAAGTACCCTCTTCCAAAAACAGTGACAGAAATTAAAATTTTTTTAGGATTAGTCGGTTACTATCGCAAATTTATCAAAGACTGCGAAAATAACAAGACCTCTTACAATTTGTTTAAAAAGGGTAAAAAAATAATTTTGAACGAAGAATATAAGAAAGTTTTGTAACTTGTAAAAAACTTTTAACAAATGCTCCATTATTACAATTCCCAGACTTTGAAAAACCTTTCATATTAACAACCGATGCATCTAATTATGCTATTGGAGCTGTTCTATTACAGGGCACTATTGAAAACGATAAACCAATAGCTTACGCAAGTAGGACATTAAGTGACACAGAAACTAGATATAGTACTATAGAAAAAGAGCTTTTAGGGGTAGTTTGGGCGGTAAAACATTTCAGGCCCTATTTATACGGATTTTTTTTTACTATTGACACGTACCACAGGCCTCTAGCCTGGCTGTACTCTCTTAAAGAACCCAACAGTAAGTTAACTCGTTGGCGACTTAGATTGGAAGAATACGATTTTGAAATTAAATATAAAAAAGGACAGCAAAACACAAACGCAGATGCCATGTCAAGAATAAGATTAAACGTATTAGACAACGATCTCGACTCAACTCTAGCCAATATAGACGACGAAGATGAACGTATCAAACAAATAGTCAAAGAATTAAACGACGAATTTATCAGAGAAAAGAAACCTAAAACACCATCAGTTATATCAACTTACGACACGGAAAGTGAGAGATCAATAGTTGTTTCTGATATCGAAGTTGAGCCACCAATGGAACTGATGGAATTATCAGACGATGGTGTCACAGCTAACTCAATATCAAACAGGGATCAAACATGAGGGGATTCCTATCCTAAATGAAGCCATAGATACAAAACCACGTCAAATTTTAGTCTCCACATGGTTTACCGATAAAATATCTGTTAAAGATATTTCAAATAAGAAGCAACGAATACTAGAAGTTCACATGCCTGTAAGTAATGAGAGACTTATCAAAGAGTTTTTTAAAGAATATGTTGATTTTAAACACAAATATTATATCTATTTCGAAAACGCGGAATTCAGGAAATCTTTTAGTAAAGTAGTAATCGAATTATACAAAAAAGGAACTTATAATTTGATCGAATGTACAGACAGAATAGTTAACCTAACCGATTCAGAACACGATCAAAGACGAGTAGTTGTAGCGTACCACGAAGGGAAAACGTGTCATAGAGGTATCAACGAGGCCTTAGCAAAAATAAAAAGACACTACTGGTGGGCAAATATGAAAGAAACTATAACAGCCATTATTAATTCATGCGAGCCATGTCGAAAAATGAAATACGAAAGAAAACCACTAAAACCTTTTATTCGACTAACACAAAATCAATATAGCCCATTCCAAGAAGTCTTCATGGATCTTTTATTTATAGAAAAACAGTATTATCTTACTGTAGTCGATGCTTTCAGTAAGCTTGGACAAGCTATAAACATTCCCAATAGAAGTACTCCAGAAGTAGTCAGAGCATTAATAAAATATTTCAGTATGTACGGAATTCCACGCAAAATAAACAGCGATTCTGGAGCTGAATTCAATAACGAGCTAATTAAAGAACTTTTAAACCTGTACAAAATAGAACTTCACATTAGCACACCAAATAATCATAGTTCAATGGCCATAGTGGAAAGATTCCACTCCACAGTAATCGAAATATATAGATTAGCAAAGTATGATAAAAGCGATCTTGATGCATGTTCAGTAATGACATACGCTATAATGGCATACAATAATAGCATCCATTCAGCAACGGAATTTACACCTTTTGAAATAGTTTTTGGTAATACTGACAGCGGTAATATTTTTGATATAAATAGGGAACACAACCTAATGCAAAAGCTATTACAAGATCTCAGAAAACGCCTAAAAGTACTCTACGAATATGTCGGGAAAAACTAAAAGATAATAAAGCTAAAGTTAGGGACAAGAAAGGAGGTGAAGAAATACCAAAAATCAAAGAAGGTGATATAGTATTTATGAAAACAACTCGGACAAGAAAAGCTAAGGAATTACCACGTTATGAAAAAGCAAAAGTAATAGGTGAAACAAATCGTAACATTGTTCCAGTAGAGTTAAATAAAAGAAAAACTAGAGTAGCTGCTAAAAATATAAAACGTCCTCCACAGGTCGTGGCTGGTACTTCTGGCACTTGTAAACCAGATCCACAGCCTGGAACTTCAAAATCTGGAGCGGAACCCGGGAATAACCCCGCTGAAATATGAAACAGCAGTGATGAGGAGTAGTTATTGAATAGTTTACAAAACAGTAGAGATAAACGCATTAGGAATACAAATTAATAATAATATAAATATATACAACAAAATTAATACTATTATAACAGAAAACAGCCTAGAAAAAGAACTATTAGTTATACAAAAACAAATAAATTGGTTAGTTAAAGTAGTTCAGGACAAATACGATCAAATAAGTCCTATCCATAAAAGAAAAAGAGCTATTATGAGTCCTTAGATGAACTTAGATGAAGAAGATGCCATCAAATTCAACGGGGAAATTGCAAAATTAGAGTGAAAGAAAACTTAGCAGAACGTAAAATATCGTCAATGCAAATAGCGTTTGACGCGTTAACCAATGTATCTGAGGTTATCAATAGTAACGTTGAAAACTTGCACTTTAAGTTTAAACAAGTTGACAAACTAGAGTCAAAAACTGACAATCTCATTCGTACAATGAATAGCCTTTATCAAATTCTTAATAACTTTCGTTATATTTATGAAATTATCCAGGATCCTACATCAATCCATCATTAATTCTACAGAATTACTAAATGTTTTTAAAACTATAGAACAAAATGCACAAACTATTTACCCAGTAACAAGAAATAACTTATTAAAATTAGAACGTAACATTATCCTAAAATGTTATATAGATAAAGATAAACTAGTTTTTATTTTAGAAATACCATTGATAGAAAAAGAAACGTATAACTATTATAAGATTATCCCCATCCATATAAAAAATTGACCAACACCTATACTATAATTCCTAAATATCCCTACCTATTAGTGAATGGTTTGAAATACAGAAACGTAGTAAATCCATGTACCCAGATAGAGACAAACAAACACTTATGTTCGGAGGAAAATATGGCACCAGTTGAGGAAGAAACATGCATTGAGGAAATAATGCTGATAAAAAACAACTTCAGTCATTGCCATCAACATGAAATAAAAATAGAGAAGCTGAAAATACAGAAAATAACTTTTGACCACTGGATACTATATGCAGAAGACGATGTTATACTGACAGAGCAGTGCAAAGATGATACCCACAGAGTTAATCTACAGGGGGCATATATCTTGACGCCGAGCAAAGGTTGCAGCATACAAATAGGAAAAATCATAATTGGCCTATCGAGCAATATGTCAGATGCCAGCCTGCAGATACCACTTGTGAAGATTCCGGAGGTGCAGTACAACATGGCGAAAGAAGAAAAAAGATTGGACTTAACAAATGTGGACTTTAGTGACCTAAAGAAATTATGAATAGTGCTAGAAATAGTGAAATGGTGGTAGAAACTTTAGTGACTAGTAAAATAAGTATATGGACTTTAAGTCTTTATGTTGTAGTACTGTTAATTATAATTTTTATTGTATTTAAATGGAAATTTAATAGTCTATGTCAGAGACAAAATTATCCGAAGTCAACTCCATTTCCTTCGAATAATTTTTCTCAGAGGAGAGGTTAGAGTGATGACCCCTCTAATATCTGCTTTACAAGCACTCCTAATAAGTAGGCCGTGCGTCACCGTACGGATCGCTTAGTAAGATGTAAATTTATATAAATACTAGAATGATTGATTGTTAGACTGATATTGATATTGTTTTGGAAGTAATTATAAGTTGTAACGCTGCTACTTTATTCTCTATTTTTTTTGTTGTTGTTAACTTAATTCGCTCTATTTGATTTGACTAATGAGCGTGCGCGGTGGTAAAAGTGTGCTGTTACATAAACTAAATGTATTTACTGTTGACAATAAGTGTCTGAAAAAAGTGCAGATCATTTGTACAGTCAGGTAGCTATTTATTTAAGTATTGACCCAATTTCCCTTCAATAGTTCAACTACCTGGCTGTACATGAATTTGGTAGGAGTATTAGCCCCTATAGACCCTAACTAAGTTCCCAATACCTAGCAGTCCCTAAAACCCCAGCCCTACCATATAAATATACATAAATAAATTAGATAAGTGCGGAATATCTGCACCATGAGACCTAAGGTAACAGACGAACAGAGACAAGATGTAGGGGTAGGTGATGGGGTTCTCTCACCGCCAGTCAAGCAGACTTACAAGACTGATCAGGGTTTCTGATGGCTAATGGTCTTGGCTGCAGTGAGAGGGAGACCTTACCAGGAGTCACGGCGGTAGTAACGAAGTGGTCCAGCGTTGAAAGAGGATTTTATTCACAATACGTTACAATTTAATACAAATACAAATTTACATTATGTACTAAGTTTACTCAGCAACAACTGTTATTGTGCGTGAGTTTTGGTAACGCGGTCACTGGACTGCTGCAATGTTCAGTGCTGAACACCCCTGAACTCATTTGCATTGATAAAAAATGCAAATGATAATATACTCGTATATAAATTTTGAGGTTAATATCTGTCGCTGCTCAATTGATATTTTTAATTTTGGTTAAAAAACAACAAATGGCTTTTTTCAAGATATAATGTTATGTTGCTTATGTGAGATGTCAGATGTTACATCATATGCGACTATCGTAAGACGCCCGTTTTTTTAAGAATAAGGGTGACTAAACGAGCACAAAGTTAACAGTGATAGAGCCACGCGGCAGTTTTTGCAGTCGCATGGATGGTCAGGCTCGAATCGGGCTAGTACCATGACCTCGCAGAATACCAGCGTGAAGTAGTTTACTTCTGCCTTTCGCCTGGTAAGTGCAGGTGGCCGGAGGCCAAATTTCTACCGAGACACAGGTGTCTTCTCCGGCTGATACTTCGTATCTCTCCTACCCGGGGTGCAAATTAGAACACTCCTTTGTGCCCCGGGCTTGAGTTTGCGTTTATGCCAGAGAGGACATCTGTTTTCGACGCCTCGGCAGTCTTGAATACCTTCAAGACCTGTCCATCCTATGGCTGCGCGTAGACAGCTACGACTATCCCCGCGTCTACGGGTGCCTCTATAGGTCCCATAGCGGTAATGCCGACACAGACCGACTCATCGACCACGCTCAAATGGCTGCAGACTCCGTGCTGCAACAGGTCCCATCCGCATAGATCGTTATGCTCGGTGATTTCAACGCCCACCACGCTGAATGGCTTGGTTTCCGGTTTAACCGATCATGCGGGTAGATCTGTTTATGACTTTGTCTTGGCATATGGTTTGACGCAACTGGTTACTTCGCTTACGCGGATCCCAGATGTGGAGGATTATGTACCTTCCCTGTTAGACCTTCTGCTGACCTCTCATCCGCACGGATATCAGGTCTCCGTCGATGCCCCTCTGGGTCTTCGGACCATTGTCTGATCCGGAGTACGGTGCCACTCACGCTCCCATCGCGGTTGCGTTCTGCAGGTTGCCACCGTGTTTGGAACTATAGGTCGGCCCATTGCGACAAGATGCGGTCTGTTTTTGCATTTTTTTACGTGGTAGAGCCATGCTGCACGAATGAGTCGGCTCGAGCGGGGAAGGACCACTCTCTTACAGAATACCAGCGTAAAATAGCAGCTTAACAATGCTGTGTTTCGTATGGTAAGTGTAGAGAACTGGAGACCCTTTTTACTGGAACCGAGGCATTCCATCTTAGTCCTCACGGGTGACAACGCATCTGCATTTTGATTCGTAATCGAGGATAGTCTAGGAGGTCTATGGGCCACAGCAACTACTTACCATCAGGTGGACTTTGTGCTCGTTTGTTACCCTTATCCTATAAAAAAATTCTACCCTTCCGGGTGGGTTTTTTCTCGCTGGATGATCTCAACGTTGTTGCTGATTCTGTGGCCGTGGTACTTCAGGGAATGGAACTATTTATTCCATCATATGTGGTGCCTACTTGTAAATCTTGCAAAATTGCATCACGCCATAAGCAGGAGTGCTACCGGACCTAGGCTGATGCATCAACGTCTCGGGATGTAAACACCAGCGCTCTTAAAAAGAAGTATAGTTCCGCCTCCAGGTCCTTCAAAAGTGTCATTGCCAAGGCAAAGTCAGAGCACATCGGCAGAATTGGCGAGAAACTAGTTCGACTTCCTTCGGGAACACGTGAATTCTGCTCTTTCGCCAAGTACTGGGGGAACTTCTGTCAGCCATCTCTGCCATCTCTGCACAAGGAGGACGATTCACTGGCCCATGCCGCAAAGGAGAAAGCCTATCTGCGGGGTTCTCTCTTTGCGTCCAACTCGACTCTATATGACGGGGGGAACAAACCGCCGACCATCCCGCTGTGTGAGTGCTCCATGTAGAATGTGCTGTTTACACAGCGCTCGGTGCGCAAAGCACTCCTCTCTCTGGATGTCAACAACTCGAGTGGGCCTGATGGAGTCTCACCTATTGTACTGAAGACGTGTGCTTCGGAGTTGGCACCGGTTTTAACGCATCTATTCCGGCACTCCTACTACCTAGGCGTAGTCCCGAACAGATGGAACCGGTGGAAGACAGCTTTGGTGCACCCAATCCCTAAAAAAGGCGACCGTTCAGATCCGTCCAACTACAGGTCTATCGCTATCAACTCCTTGTTCTCCAAAATAATGGAAACAATTATTAACTGCCAGCTCATGAGGTACCTTGAGGATCACCAGCTGATTAGTCACCGCCAGCACGGTTTCCGTCGGGGTAGCTCAGCTGGTGATCGCCTTCGATCGGGTTAGGCACAAAGCGCTTCTTTCGAACCTTTCTTCCTATGGGCTTCCCGAGAAATCATGCAATTGGATCACCAGTTTTCTTGCAGATCGAAGCATCAAGGTCGTAGTAGACGGTACATGCTCCGATTACAAGCCAACCTTACAACCAACCATCGCTGTTTCTTCTGCACATCATTGATATGTTTCAAACCGGTAACATTCATTGCTATGCGGATGACAGCACCGGCCGTGCCAATATTTCTCGGGTAAACGAACTTGTGTCTGAAGGCGACTAAATCTAGTCCAGTTCAATCCCCAGAAGACACAAGTTTGCGCGTTTACCGCTTAAAAGAACCCCTTTGTCGTATCTCCTCAGTTTTAGGGCACTCCCCTTGTTGCTTTAGCCAGTATCGGAATTCTCGGCGTCGACATATCGAGTGACGCGCAATTTCGTAATCACTTGGAAGAAAAGGCCAAATTGGTCTGTAAAAAGTTTGGCGTGCTCAACAGAGCGGGGCAGTATTTCATGCCGGCACACCGCTTGCAACTTAACTGGGCTAGGGCTCCCCAGTGCCAGATCGCATCCAGCGTAGAGCGGTTCGAATCGTCGGCGTCTGAGCTCTTTCTGATCAGCTTTACTCACTGGCACTGCGAAGAGATGTTGCATCTCTTTGCGTATTTTATCGCATCTACCACGAGGAGAGCTCTGAGGAATAGTTCGAACTAATTCCAGCCGCTCAATTTCACCATCGCCCATCGCGACAAAACTCGCGATACCATCTATACCATCTGGATGATTGGCAGTCCACCACTGTGTGATTTAGAATAAGTTTTCTTCCTCGCACAACTTCCTTGTGGAATCGACTACCACCAGTGATTTCCGGACCGACACGACTTTGGAACGCCGGCCGAAATGTGTTGCCGGCCGTAAAAGGCCGGCAACACATTTGCAATTCCCCTGGTGTTGCAGTTGTTCATGGGCGGCGGTAGTAACTTACCATCAGGTTAGCCGCATGCTCTTTTGCCCCCTCTCCTATAAAAAAAACCTGATCGTAAGTGGATGCTGTGCTACATAGACATCTATATCCTCGATTAATTTCTCCACTTTTCTGTACACTCTGATTATTTAAACTTACCATACGAAACACAGCAGCATTAAGCTGCTATTTTACGCTGGTATTCTGTAAAGCGTGGTCTTACACGGGTCCAGCCGACCCATTCGTGTTACAACCATTATATAGCTGCAACATGTCTCTACCGCGTTTAAAACACTAACATGTGGTTACACTAAGTTAGGTACACACACACATACGAGTGTCGGCACTAATCGGCATAGCAAGCGTAAGAATCGAATATGTGTATTGGGTAGATATCCTACAAACTTTTAACGTGGTAGAGCCATGCTGAAGTTATATTATGGTTGTTGCACGAATGGGTCGGCTAAACCAGGATAGAATCACGCTCCCACAGAATACCAGCGTTAAGTAGCAGCTTAATGCTGCTATTTCGTATGGTGAGTGTAGATAACCGGAGACCCATTTTATGGAAAGGAGGTATTCCATGTTAGTCCTCAGGGGTGACAACGCATTTGCATGAGGATAAATGTAGAAGTAGATGCCACAGTATTCACTTACCATCAAGTGGAATGTGTGCTCCTCTGTCACCCTTATTCTATAAATAAAAATAACTTACATTTTGTTCATTTGCAAATGAAGGTGCTCCGCGTACTCGTGGATGCCGGTGCGGATCTAAACGCCGGGAGCGACAGCGGCTCCACTCCCGTGCGCTCAGCCTGCTTCATGACGCACTTCGACGTGGTCAAGTTCCTGGTGGAACGCGGCGCGGACATACACAAGCCCAACCACAACGGCGGAACATGCTTGATCAATTCCGTTCAGTCTGTACGGCTGTGTACCTTTCTCCTTGAGCATGGCGCCGAGGCATGTATAATGATTTCTTATGTTTACGCAAACACTGCACATTTAAATTAAACTAGTTTTTAAGGATTTTATCGCGTATATAAACTTTTATTTTCGCGACGTTTCGAGTACTTTACAGCACCCATGGTCATGGAGGGGACTGAGGTGTTCGACGTCTCAATGTCATAGTTAACCACGGCTACCTTCAGATTAAAATTATTAATTGCTCATTCTGCGTAGATAGGACCAAAAATTACACTATAATTGTTCATATTTGGGGTTCGAATATGATGGAATTGAATAGGATTTATTATTTTTAACATCTTATCTACTAGCGATAATATACAATAAATTATATTTGCACAACAATTTTATGCCTATTAAATGCTTATAAACTAAACAGCTTTTTTCTCTCTATATAAAACTGAAGTGACAAAAAAACTTACAGTCCAGCTGATGGTAAGTGGCTACTGCAGTCCATGGGCACCTGCAGCCGACTTCAAACAAAAAAAGGCTACGCGTTGGCGCCTCTGTGAAATAAGATGGAATGCCTCACAGCCTGTAATTATATAAGCTTATACTGAATTATTGGGTGATTCTTAACACGAAATTTCTGTTCTAGTAACTAGAAATAGGAATTGCTTATTTTCAGAAGAAGTAGCCTAACGTTAGAACATCCTTCTCTAGGTACTATGTGCGGGTGACAGGTTTTAGCCTAGGAGTCCATTTGGGCACGTAGGCAGTAGTGCATCCATCAATGTGCTCCGCTTAGAAAATAACCTTCAATTAGTAAAACCTGTATACTAACGAGTACAGTTGTGTGGAATTTAATCTTAGTCCTTAAAGGTGACCATGCATCAGTTGCTTTTTTTGTTTGAAGTCGTTTGCGGGTGTTCATTCCCAGAGGCAAAACCGTTCAACCATGTATTTATTTATATTACAATAATCCTTTTTATACAGTCTTTGCTCATCAAAAAAAAAAAATTTTCTGGGACTTTGTTGTCAAATCATGGCAATGAAGAAAGAGTTCAATGTTGATATATTTATTTATTTAAAAATTTCTGATAGCGACTCTGTATATTTTAGTTTATAAATTTTTCTTATGATCCTCTTCTGCAAAACAAAAATACTTTTAAAATCAGTTGAATTTCTTTTATTCATAATCAAATCCTTTATATCCTGTATGTTTGCGGGTCTCACCGAAATTTTGAATCGGGAGTGATATTAAAAAACAGTGGAATCGACAAGGCTCAATACTTCCCAATTAAAAAGACATTGGTCATCATAGTTTAAACATTCCGTGTTGTAATGTTGCCGTTATTTATTTAAATAAATATTATTTATGTAAATTATTAATGGTAAACCAATCTACTAGTTTTAATATAGCACTATTCACATGGTCATATTTAAACGATTAACGTTTAAGTTTAAAAATCAATGAACTATCATCGGCAAATAATACACCCACAAGGTAAGGTAAGTCATTAACATAGATTAGGAACAGGAGAGGGCCAAGAATTGAGCCTAGAAGAACGCTTATTATACAGACATATGCAAACGACCCGGAAGAACTTTACCATTCGATCACATCCCAAGGCATCTCTTCCTCTTCTGATCTTTTCTTCGATCTGAAGCAAATTTTTCCAACATGTTGGTCTAAATATAGCGAAGTAATGTACTCCCAGATTTAAATAAAGGTATGAATTTACTGTTTCATTAAATCAGGAAACACCAGATTCGATGCTTGCATTAAAAATAATGGCAATTGTATCTATTATGGATGCAATAACTAACGGAAATGCCTCATAAGTTCGCAGCTTTCTTAACGTAATAGTTTCACTATATAAACACGATATAATAAACGATATTTGTTGTTAATACTTTATGGAATACAAAAGTTTTTGGACCAGCTTTTACATTTTGTTGAACACTGATTCGGCGACAGTAAGATAGTTAAAAAATTTTGTTATTAGAAAAGGAATATCAGTGAAATATTTCTTAAAAGCCGCAGCAACTTCTTGACTAGATTTAGACAAATTATTGTTAAGATTTAATTGAAAATCCGAGTTGCATGATTTGACTTTGCCCGTTTCGATATTAAGTATACTCCGCGTTATTTTAATTTTATTAGAGATTAGAGGCATTTATAATCATGTTGTTAAAATGTAAAGCCTTAGCTGTGGAGCACACTTTCTAAAATATTTTAAAATTACTATGATTATATGATCTTTCATTTTAAAGCTCATATACCTTCGTCTACTTTGATGGTTTCCTACTGTCGCCCGTTCATGAAATGATTGGATGAAGATGTAAATTATTGATTTAAATTGTAGCGCTTTTCTTTCGTATGGAGAGGACGGTTGAAATAAACTGAGGAAATCCAACGAAACTAGAGATGAGCAGACTTTAGTTGGTTCTGTTTTTATTCCTCTTTTTTTTTTTTAAAGTTACACTAGGAATATCTCCTATCATCGTAGAGGCAGTTTACAAACATAAATTGCACAAGGATAAACATCCAGGCGCGGAACAATTACTTATAGGTCATACAAATACTTGTTCCGTGTGGGATTTGATCCCGCAGCCCTCAGCGCCGTAACTCATTGCTAAACCACGGCTTAAATTTTACCGTTAAAATTTTATCTAGTGTGACGTGTTAGGATTAGTAGTAAGCAGTAAAGGGGGGCGGGGTCGGTCGCAGGTGGACGCGCGCGACATGCAGCTGAAGACTGCGCTGCACTACGCGATCCAGGAGCACCGCGTGGAGAGCGCGCGCCTGCTGCTGCAGCACGGCGCCGACCCGCTGCTCGCCTCGCGCGCCGGCGACGACGCGCTGCGCACCGCTTGCCTCAAGGGCGCCACGCAGGTGCCACACACACACACACACACACACACACACACACACACACACACACACACACACACACACACACACACACACACACACACACACACACAAAGAAGAGAGAGAGAGAGAGAAAGAAAGAGGGAAAGAGAAAGAAGAGAGAACCTGATAGACACACACGCACACAATAACGCACCCATTGCAAAAATATATTACATTTTTAACATCTTTAAAATATACAATGGTCAATGCGATCAAATGCTTTGGTAAAGTCGGTGGATGCAGTATCAATTTGGTTTCATTCATACATACTGTGAGTTATAGTAAAATTACATAATATTGTACTGTATGGAATGGATGTCAAGGAGAGGCGTGTGTCTCGTCTTTTTTGACTTGAATCAGGCGAATCCCTATTTAAATATCGTATGGGCTGTGGTCTAATACATCGTGTGATTAAGGAACCTAGATGTGTTTTGATAGTTTAAAACCGTGCATTATACAGGGTATTTTTGAAACGCTCCCGAAAACGAAGACAGATGATAGTACTAGGGATACCTATGATGATGGGTCACAAAGAAATTCGATCCCGAGGGAAAAAATCATCTTTTCACAACGTTTTATTAACTTTATTCACGCTCCATCATGTTAGTACAGTTAATTGAAACGATATTTCACTAAAAATATCATGAAAATACTGAAACATAAAACCAGTAGTGAAACTTAAATCAGCTGACAAAAGGGTCAATATCCTCGCGGGCGCCGAACTCTTATCTAGATCGGTACGAAACAATGCATTAGGTATAGTACTCACTCTACCCTTACCTTTCACACACACGCTGCCTCGTGTCGCCTCGCGCTGTGGAATTTACACATGCTTCAAGGACGTTACCTAGTGCGCATTTGTTTTGGCGGGATTGATTAATAATTTTAGTTTTTGAGACAGTTCCGTGTTGACTATCACGAGCGATAGTTCAATTGTTTTGTTTATTAAATTATTGTCGTTATTACTTGTTATTTATGATTATGATATTGTTCTTGTTGTTACGTTTTGTGTTTTTTCTTTGTGACCCATCATCATAGGTATCCTTAGTACTATCATCTGTCTTCGTTTTCGGGAGCGTTTCAAAAATACCCTGTATAGGTGTATTGTTTTCAAGTGCTCTTTGTCTTTTTTATAATATTGAAATAACAAACGATCTAACAGTCCACCGGATCGTATGCGGCTGGATGTGAATAAAAAGATGCCCGTGGCCACCACAACCAACTTCGTATATAAAAGGCGGATCTGATGTGTTGTCACTCAATCTGAGAAATGTGAGCCTGTAAAAAATAAAGCTACAGACTTTATACGTCTCACTCCTGGACACAGGTCTCCTTTCATTTCCGTGAAGATTTTAGGTCACTGCCACAGCATAAATGCGATACGTGAGTAATATTTTTACGGGTGCAGATCGTGAACCTGCTATGCTCGACGGTGCGCTACAGCCCGGCGCGCATGGCGGACGCGTACGAGCTGCTGGGAGCTACGCAGCTCGACGAGTTCAACGACGTGGCCGCCGCGCTCGCCTCCTGGCGTCGCGCCACAGGTACACGCACACACACGTACACACACACGCACTCACACGCACACACACGCACACACAAGCACACACACGCACACACGAGCACACACATGCACACACACGCACACACGAGCACACACATGCACACACACACACACACACACACACACAAACGCGCGAACACACACGCGCACGCACACACACGCACACGCACGAGCTGCTGGGCGTCAAGTTTAAACATGACGTTCAAACTTATACAATGAAAAAGAAAACGTATCAATATTCATAAGATGGTTATTACATCATTTTCTAGCACGACGTTTGAAATTGTTAATAAAAATTTGTTTTACTAATATCTGGGAAAAATAGTATCTTCTTACGATAATCTTTTTGAGTTGGCGTGGTATTATAATTACCACGCCAATAAATACATTACTTCAAATAATAAGAAAATTCTTTGAAGTAATGTACATATGTATGAAGAGTACGAAATTATTAAAGTTTTTAAACAAACTTCCCGACTCAATATAATAATGACGCAGCTTCAAGCTTTTGATTCTATGACCTTTTGCTAAAGATTCGTAGTCGTTATAAAAACTACTATTACAATAATCAAGTGAATCTTTTTAAATTATTGTTACACAGCTTATAATTATAAATTATTGGTTTGATTTTTTCGGAAAAAGTTATAATTTGATACTTGTCAGCATTGACGAATAATTTATTGTTGTGTCATTAATTATTTATTTGGTTAATTTTAATTAAACCGTAAATTAATATTAGTCCAGTCACTTTAGCATAAAAAAGGGGTCAACCTCGGAATGAAAGTTAATAACCTGAATTTTCGTATATACCTTCATTTTGGCGTTCTAAAAGTTGTCTCAAAAGTCTCATAAAATCTCGTATATCTGCGTCGTAAGTTATTCAAGGTCAAAGGTAAAAAACTAGTTTTTCGTGATTATTTCGGTTTCTATTGCTCCACTGATGGTAACATCTATTATAAAAATTGTAGAACATTAAATTTGCGACAAATTTTATTTGAAACATTCTTTCATGCGCTCAACCATTTTTGCGATAGAGGGCGATGAGCGTGCAGCGCTCAGCCATTCGCACAGAATGCAAGGTCAACCGTGTATATGCACTTTAGCTTGTGGCTAGTGTAATGGGCAAGCATGCCTCAATTTTTTTTAGTTTACTAACAAGTGGTAAAATTAAAACTTTTGTACAACCGACTTCAATATAAATATAATTTATTATTGATTTTTTTAAAACCGCTCGACCGATTTCGATAAAATTTAAATGGAAACAAAAAAATAATTATTCATATCGGTTCAGGCGTCTTCGAGTAATCGGTGAACATACATAAAAATAAAAGATTCCGACGAATTGTAAACCTCCTCTTTTTTGAAGTCGGTTGAAAAAAAATTTATCACACTTGAGACAACTTTTAGAACGCCAAAATGAAAGTATATACGAAAATTCAGCTTATTATTTCTCATTCTGAGGTTGATCGCTAATTTGACTGGACTATATTGATTATTGATCGTATTGCAAATTGGTTACAGTCCTGAAGAATTTGTAAAATTTTTAGTGTTATTTGCATAACATATTCCATTGAACGAATTTAGCAATATTATCAATGTCGTTAATATAAAGAATTAAAATAAGGGACTCAAATACGATCCTTGAGGATTTCCGGTACTGATGAATATATTATAATCTGAAACAAAAACTGTAAGTGCTAGAGTTTGAATGTTATTTTGTACATAAGATTTTACTCAACGAAACAGGTCGCCGTATACAGAGAGACGAAAGAGTTAATTTTCTTTGGTGAACTTTTATGATCGGTCGGCACTGTGTGAACGCTTAGTGTAGGGACGTGCGTGTCGCTCGCCCTTACACTAAACGTATGGTGGCCGTGTAAGAATATTTATAACCCCATATCGTCCTGTGGGTGTGGCAAGAAGCGACAAACGGAAACAAACTAGGAGATGGGCAGCAGCGTCTTCTATGGAAGACGCTGCTGCCTGTTTATAATTATACTGTTTATAATTTTGAGTTGCTATATGTAGCAACTCAAAATTATAAAAAACATTATATTGTTAATACGATTGGTAAGCGTGGCAGCTATGGCAAAATCCGTAAAAGGAAATCTATGGAGGACGCCTATGTTCAGCAGTGGATTTTAATAGGTTGTAATGATAACGGTATGGCGTGGAAATCAATTTTTTAGAAAAGTGTTTTTTTTTTAGAAAATGTGTTTTTCTAAAATATTAGTTATATTTTATACCTATTTATTAGATTGGAAATGGATTAGTTTATCTATTACGGACATCCATAAAAGTAGAAGAATTCAAAAAGTTAAAAATGTGTAAAAAATTAAAGAACACAGCACTGAGTTATCGTTCTGTACTAGAAACCGATTTTCTTTAAAAATTTAAAACGCAACTTTTCAATTATGATGACATAGTGTGACCATTTACATAACAAGTAAGCTCAACTCAGTCCCAAGTTTCGACAGCTGGTGGGCGTAAGATTGTTAGCTCTGATCGGGCTGAACGGTGTGTGCGGCAGCGATCCGGCACGCGTACGGCGCGTACATCGAGAAGCGGCCGGCGCGCGGCCCGCAGCCGGCGCTGGGCGGCGCGCGCGAGTGGCGCTCGCCCGCCGCGCTGGAGGCCGCCGCCGCGGACATGGACGCGCTGCGCACGCAGGCGCTGCTCGTCGCCGAGCGCGTGCTGGGCCCCGCGCACAAGGACACCGTGTTCCGCCTCATGTACAGGTGCGCCCGAGTACACTCGCGCACGCACGCTCGCCACATGGACGCTGCGCACGCAGGCGCCTCGTCGCCGAGCGCGTGCTGGGCCCCGCGCACAAGACACCGTGTTCCGCCTCATGTACAGGTGCGCCTGAGTACACTCGCGCACGCTCGCTCGCCACATGGACGCGCGCACGCAGGCGCTGCTGTCGCCGAGCGCGTGCTGGGCCCGCACGGACACCGTGTTCCGCCTCATGTGCAGGTGCGCCCGAGTACTCGCGCACGCACGCTCGCTCGCCACATGGACGCGCTGCGCACGCAGGCGCTCGTCGCCGAGCGCGTGCTGGGCCCCGCACAAGGACACCGTGTTCCGCCTCATGCACAGGTGCGCCCGAGTACACTCGCGCACGCACGCTCGCTCGCCACATGGACGCGCTGCGCACGCAGGCGCTGCTCGTCGCCGAGCGCGTGCTGGGCCCGCACGGACACCGTGTTCCGCCTCGTACAGGTGCGCGGTACACTCGCGCACGCACGCTCGCTCGCCACATGGACGCGCTGCGCACGCAGGCGCTGCTCGTCGCCGAGCGCGTGCTGGGCCCCGCGCCAAGGACACCGTGTTCCGCCTCATGTACAGGTGCGCCTGAGTACACTCGCGCACGCACGCTCGCTCGCCACATGGACGCGCTGCGCACGCAGGCGCTGCTCGTCGCCGAGCGCGTGCTGGGCCCGCGCACAAGGACACCGTGTTCCGCCTCATGTACAGGTGCGCCTGAGTACACTCGCGCACGCACGCTCGCTCGCCATGGACGCGCTGCGCACGCAGGCGCTGCTCGTCGCCGAGCGCGTGCTGGGCCCCGCGCACAAGGACACCGTGTTCCGCCTCATGCACAGGTGCGCCGGTACACGCGCACGCACGCTCGCTCGCCACATGGACGCGCTGCGCACGCAGGCGCTGCTCGTCGCCGAGCGCGTGCTGGGCCCGCGCACAAGGACACCGTGTTCCGCCTCATGTACAGGTGCGCCCGAGTACACTCGCGCACACGCTCGCTCGCCACGGACGCGCTGCGCACGCAGGCGCTGCTCGTCGCCGAGCGCGTGCTGGGCCCGCGCACAAGGACACCGTGTTCCGCCTCATGTAGGTGCGCCCGAGTACACTGCACGCACGCTCGCTCGCCACATGGACGCGCTGCGCACGCAGCGCTGCTCGTCGCCGAGCGCGCTGGGCCCCGCGCACGGACACCGTGTTCCGCCTCATGTACAGGTGCGCCCGAGTACTCGCGCACGCACTCGCTCGCCACATGGACGCGCTGCGCACGCAGGCGCTGCTCGTCGCCGAGCGCGTGCTGGGCCCCGCGCTGGACACCGTGTTCCGCCTCATGTACAGGTGCGCCAGTACACTCGCACGCACGCTCGCTCGCACATGGACGCGCTGCGCACGCGCTGCTCGTCGCCGAGCGCGCTGGGCCCCGCGCACGGACACCGTGTTCCGCCTCATGTACAGGTGCGCGGTACACTCGCGCACGCTCGCTCGCCATGGACGCGCTGCGCACGCGCTGCTCGTCGCCGAGCGCGTGCTGGGCCCGCACGGACACCGTGTTCCGCCTCATGTACAGGTGCGCGGTACACTCGCGCACGCTCGCTCGCCACATGGACGCTGCGCACGCAGGCGCTGCTCGTCGTCGAGCGCGTGCTGGGCCCGCCTGGACACCGTGTTCCGCCTCATGTACAGGTGCGCCAGTACACTCGCGCACGCACGCTCGCTCGCCACATGGACGCGCTGCGCACGCAGGCGCTGCTCGTCGCCGAGCGCGTGCTGGGCCCGCACGGACACCGTGTTCCGCCTCGTACAGGTGCGCCCGAGCACTCGCGCACGCACGCTCGTCGCCACATGGACGCGCTGCGCGCACGCAGGCGCTGCTTGTCGCCGAGCGTGCTGGGCCCCGCGCACAAGGACACCGTGTTCCGCCTCGTACAGGTGCGCCCGAGTACACTCGCGCACGCACGCTCGCTCGCCACATGGACGCGCTGCGCACGCAGGCGCTGTTGTCGCCGAGCGCGTGCTGGGCCCCGCGCACGGACACCGTGTTCCGCCTCATGTACAGGTGCGCCTCGAGTACCTGCGCACGCACGCTCGCCGTCATTACGGACGCGCTGCGCACGCAGGCGCTGCTCGTCGCCGAGCGTGCTGGGCCCCGCGCACAAGGACACCGTGTTCCGCCTCATGTACAGGTGCGCCCGAGTACACTCGCGCACGCACGCTGCTCGCCACATGGACGCTGCGCACGCAGGCGCTGCTCGTCGAGCGCGTGCTGGGCCCCGCGCACAAGGACACCGTGTTCCGCCTCATGTACAGGTGCCCGAGTACACTGCGCACGCACGCTCGCTCGCCACATGGACGCGCTGCGCACGCAGGCGCTGCTCGTCGCCGATCGACTGCTGGGCCCCGCGCACGGACACCGTGTTCCGCCTCATGTACAGGTGCGCCCGAGTACACTCGCGCACGCACGCTCGCTCGCCACATGGACGCGCTGCGCACGCAGGCGCTGCTCGTCGCCGAGCGCGTGCTGGGCCCCGCGCACAAGGACACCGTGTTCCGCCTCATGTACAGGTGCGCCCGAGTACACTCGCGCACGCACGCTCGCTCGCCACATGGACGCGCTGCGCACGCAGGCGCTGCTCGTCGCCGAGCGCGTGCTGGGCCCCGCGCACAAGGACACCGTGTTCCGCCTCATGTACAGGTGCGCCTGAGTACACTGCGCACGCACGCTCGCTCGCCACATGGACGCGCTGCGCACGCAGGCGCTGCTCGTCGCCGAGCGCGTGCTGGGCCCCGCGCACAAGGACACCGTGTTCCGCCTCATGTACAGGTGCGCCCGAGTACACTCGCGCACGCACGCTCGCTCGCCACATGGACGCGCTGCGCACGCAGGCGCTGCTCGTCGCCGAGCGCGTGCTGGGCCCCGCGCACAAGGACACCGTGTTCCGCCTCATGTACAGTGCGCCTGAGTACCTCGCGCACGCACGCTCGCTCGCCACATGGACGCGCTGCGCACGCAGGCGCTGCTCGTCGCCGAGCGCGTGCTGGGCCCCGCGCAAGGACACCGTGTTCCGCCTCATGTACAGGTGCGCTGAGTACACTCGCGCACGCACGCTCGCTCGCCACATGGACGCGCTGCGCGCAGGCGCGCTGCTCGTCGCCGAGCGCGTTGGGCCCCGCGCACAAGGACACCGTGTTCCGCCTCATGTACAGGTGCGCCTGAGTACACTCGCGCACGCACGCTCGCTCGCCACATGGACGCGCTGCGCACGCAGGCGCTGCTCGTCGCCGAGCGCGTGCTGGGCCCCGCACAAGGACACCGTGTTCCGCCTCATGTACAGGTGCCTGAGTACACTCGCGCACGCACGCTCGTCGCCACATGGACGCGCTGCGCACGCAGGCGCTGCTCGTCGCCGAGCGCGTGCTGGGCCCCGCGCACGGACACCGTGTTCCGCCTCATGTACAGGTGCGCCCGAGTACACTCGCGCGCACGCACGCTCGTCGCCACATGGACGCGCTGCGCACGCAGGCGCTGCTCGTCGCCGAGCGCGCTGGGCCCCGCGCACAAGGACACCGTTCCGCCTCATGTACAGGTGCGCTCGAGTACACTCGCGCGCACGCACGCTCGCTCGCCATGGACGCGCTGCGCACGCAGGCGCTGCTCGTCGCCGAGCGCGTGCTGGGCCCCGCGCACAAGGACACCGTGTTCCGCCTCATGTACAGGTGCGCCCGAGTACACTCGCGCACGCACGCTCGCTCGCCACATGGACGCGCTGCGCACGCAGGCGCTGCTCGTCGCCGAGCGCGTGCTGGGCCCCGCACAAGGACACCGTGTTCCGCCTCATGTACAGGTGCGCCCGAGTACACTCGCGCACGCACGCTCGCTCGCCACATGGACGCGCTGCGCACGCAGGCGCTGCTCGTCGCCGAGCGCGTGCTGGGCCCCGCGCACAAGGACACCGTGTTCCGCCTCATGTACAGGTGCGCCCGAGTACACTCGCGCACGCACGCTCGCTCGCACGTTTAATGCCAATAATAGCAGCTTAGTGCTGCTGTGTTTCGTTTAGTAAGTGTAGATAACTCTTTTTACTGAAAAAGAGGCATGTATATCTTAGTCCTCAGGGATGACAACTCATTTGCATTTTAATTCTTAACCAAGGATAAATGTAGATATCTATGGACCACAGTATTCACTTATCATCAGGTGAACTATGTGCTTGTTTATCACTGGCAAATTATCACCCATATTCTATAAAAAACGCTCGCTCACCGAGCTGGGAGCCGCCGCCGTCAATAGCATCTATTTACCATTCATTTTCCTAAACTTCTTTTTCTTTACTTCCTAACATTTTCTGTTATCGCCTATAATAATCAAAGACTTCAATGTATACGACTAGATCGGTAGTAATATTACATTAAATACATACATACATAGTACATTGCGCACTAAATTACGATGAATTCTCTGTGACTTCTTTAGTCGACTACTGTACGGTCCAAAAACCATAAATTATTTTATGCTGATGCGGCTCGAACCGCCGCGTAGCGAATTATTTATAATGCACCATTTTTCATATCAAACTTAGTGTGTGTAATAAACTGTTAAAGTAACAACACGTGTGCTTACTTTAGACGCTACTCAAACTGACGTACTATCGTCTTAAACTAACTTTAAAGTACATAACTACATATTAACTAAATTAACTATCAAAGAAGCTGTGCGAGTCGCAAACTGTGGCCCGCACAACTACTAACGGTCGAGAAGACTATTACTTTGTAAACCTCGAACGTTGTTTTCGACAATCTAACACTGATTTTGTTTAACGTGACTACGAATACGCTGTCATTATTTATGTGCGCACTTTGTCAACATGATTTGACGTTTTTTTCAGATAAGTATATATTTTTATTTCGTATTTGCCTAAAAACAGTAACTGTCATCAATGAAAATACAACTGTATAGCATATTTACCGTGCCAGCTACCCGCCCTTGCACGCGCCTGTACGATCCACAGCTGTAGCACAGTTTTTGTTCTGAATTGCCGGTCTAGCAGTATACATAGAAGTCTTGTCTATAACACGCTCACATAATGTGGTAAGGGATTCTCGTTTATCGCCACTACACCACAACTTCTCGCATTATTATTCCCATATATCATTATTTACCATGCTTATTATATATTTTAATTATAAATATTTGTTTCAAATACGTGAAGAGGAGCATCGTATGCTGACGCATTCCGCTACCAGCGTTGCATAGACCTCTGGACCTGGGCCTTGCAAATTCGGATAGAAAAAGATTCGCTTTTGTATACTGGTGAGTTTTTTTTTAAAACATTTTTGTAACATATCACATGTTATTTCATTACAAACTTATTTCAAATCAAACAAGCAAGATATTTTAAAGCGATAATTTTTGTAGTCTATGTTATTTTTTTCTTTTTCATTTACTTTTACAAAATATGGTTTACATTTTATTGATTTGTAGGAGGTAATAATTTTCTCAAGGTTCTACCCCAAGTTACATAATATCGAGATTGGTCTATACTCAGTTACTATAATGTATCGTTTTTCCTTTTTTCGTTTTTTTGTGTGCGAGCAGAACGATGCATGTCTAGAAAGACCAGTATCACTGCGACCTATAAGATCTATTGTAATCGCTGCTATGGTTATAGTTCACTGCTAAGAGTTGCTTAGCTGTGAGTAACTTCACTTCTTCTGGACGAAGTACATAGTTTCCCAGATGAGTGTTGCGTTTGCGCATTAAAGGTCCACAATCAGTTAGGATGTGCAGAGGCGTTTCTTCCGTTAAGGAAAAGAACTGGCACATCCCTGAGTTGCTTAGTCCCTGGATGGACATGTGCTTTTTGAGACAACGGTATCCAGTCAGGGCTCTTGCCAAAATACGCAGTTTATTCTTACTTAATCCCAGGGTCTCTGGAGCAAATTTACTATCATACGCCTGGATTAAGGTTTTAGAATGTTTTAAGCTGACCAGACCAGATCTTAAGTCGATTTATTATGATAAAGAGTTTCAAGGGTCAATCGAGCTAGTCTTTTTGAGATTCCACAAAATGTCTCGGGTTAAATTGTGCACTCTTTGAGCCCTCCCGTGCGAGCTTGTCGGCAAGTTCATTGCTTACAATACTCGCCTGATCCGGAACTCATCTTAAAACGACCCTGTTGTTACACCCAGAGCGTTAAGACGGTTCACGCAGTCTCCACCTAGCTTCAAGTTCACTAAGTTTGATCTCAGCGCTAGCAGTGCTGTTTGACTATCAGAGTTTATATAGATTATATGGTCGACGTAGTGTTTTTGCAGGTTGATTTCCACACACCGAAGTATGGCGAAAATTTCTGCCTGGAAGATAGAGGTGAATTTACCCAAATTCATTCTAAGTTTGAATTTGGGGCGTTCTCTATAAATTCCAAAGCCTACGTCGAGGTTCATTTTTGTCCATTCAGCTAGTCTTCTCTGGAGCGTAGTTTCACTATGTACTTTTTATCAGAAGTGTATATTGGACGCATAATATCTGAGATCATGCATAAGATCGGTGTTTCCTTTATTGAGTCAACAAATCGAAATCGAAATCGAAAACAAGCTCAGACCGCCGTGGGCGTTAATCCTATACAAACTAGCCCTTGCCTCCTTGTCTAACTAAAGATAAAGGGGCGTTAGGCATAGACGTGCATTAAGAGCCGCTCCAGGCGATGATCGCATCGCTAAAGTAGCCATTAAACAGGCAGTCCTTTGTAGACTATTTAGCCTTTCCGCAGTCGTCTTTTTCTTGGCTTTATTACACCAGACAATGGAGGCGTAGGTAAAAATCGGCCCCACTATGCTCCTGCACAGTCATAGGATCATACTTGGTCGCAAGCCCCAGTTGTTCCCTACCATACGACTGTACGTACCTAAAGCAATTTTAGCCTTATGACATACGTTGCTGAAATTTCAACGTTACTGCACGTACCTAAAGTAATTTTTGCCTTATGATATGTTACGCCGAAAACTTCAGTGGAGAACGAGAACAGGCCCAATTCTCCCTCCTCCCCCAATTTCACATTGTAGCGGAATTAAATGTAATACTACCCCAGGAGGGTACCAACACCCCTGGTAATGAAGAATACCTCGCTGGGCATCCACAACCAACCTACTCCGCTCCTGAGCGTGGGTGCTTAGGCAGCTCCGCGTATTCTTGGGGGGGGGGGGGCAAGCTAGGCAACAAGACCAAGGCGACCCCTGCTACGCTAGCCGTGACTTTGTGCAACATCACGGGACTTCACTCGAACCTAAACGCCTTCCACTACCATCTCGAGACGGCGAAGCCAGCCATGCTCTTTCTGACCGAGACGCAGGTGTCCTCTCCGGCTGATACTTCGTATATCTCCTACCCGGGATACAAATTAGAACACTCCTTTGTGCCTCGGGCTGGTGTTTGTGTATACGTCAGAGAGGACATCTGTTCTCGACGCCTCGGCAGTCTTGAAGGTTCCGACCTGTCCATTCTTTGGCTACGCGTAGACAGCGACGACCGTCCGCGCGTCTACGGGTGCCTTTATAGGTCCCATAGCGGTAATGCCGAAACAGACCGACTCGTCGACCACGTCCAAGTGGCTGCAGATTCCTTGCTACAGCAGATCCCATCCGCAGAGATTGTGATCCTTGGCGATTTTAACGCCCACCACGCCGAATGGCTCGGTTCTCGTTTAACCGATCATGCGGGGAGATTTGTTTATGACTTTGCCTTGACATATGGTCTGACACAACTGGTTACTTCGCCTACGCGGATTCCAGATGTGGAATATCATGCATCTTCCCTGTTGGACCTTCTGTTGACCTCTCATACGGACGGATATCAAGTCTCCGTCGACGCCCCTCTTGGCTCCTCGGACAATTGTCTAGTACAGAGTGTGGTGCCACTCACGTTAACATCTCGGTTGCATTCTGCAGGCTGCCGTCTTTGGCACTATAGGTTGGCTGATTGGGATAGGATGCGGTCTTTCTTTACATCCTACGACTTACGATCCTATACTTACTTATTTTACGATTGACGACTGAGACGCGGTGTGCCTGCCACAGACACGTGCCACACGGCGAGCGCGCTGACGCGGCTGCTGCTGGACGCGTGCGGCGGCCGCCTGGAGCGCGCGCCCGCTCTGCCGCGCCACGAGGACGCGCTGCGCGTCTTCACGCTGCTGGCCGACCACCTGCCCGGTACGTTGTACGCGTACGTTACCACACGTGTTCAGTGGCTGCACAGTGCATGGCAGTGCATGTGCACAGTGCACAGTGCACACAGACGTGACGCGGCTGTTGCTGGACGCGTGCGGCGGCCGCCTGGAGCGCGCCTGCCTGCCGCGCCACGAGGACGGCTGCGCGTCTTCACGCTGCTGGCCGACCACCTGCCCGGTACGTTGTACGTTGTACGTTACCACGTGTCTAGTGGCGCACGTGCACAGTGCACATGCACAGTGCAGTGCACATGCGCACACAGACACGTGACGCGGCTGCTGCTGATCGCGTGCGGCCGCCGCCTGGAGCGCGCCCGCCTGCCGCGCCACGAGGACGCGCTGCGCGTCTTCACGCTGCTGGCCGACCACCTGCCCGGTACGTTGTACGTTGTACGTTACTCACGTGTCTAGTGGCTGCACAGTGCACAGTGCACAGTGCAGTGCACAGCACAGTGCACACAGACACGTGACGCGGCTGCTGCTGATCGTGCGGCCGCCTGCCGAGCGCCCGCCTGCCGCGCCACGAGGACGCGCTGCGCGTCTTCACGCTGCTGGCCGACCACCTGCCCGGTACGTTGTATTGCGTTACTCACGTGTTCAGGGCGCACAGGTGCACGTGCCAGCACAGTGCACAGTGCACAGTGCACAGTGCACAGTGCGCACACAGACACGTGACGCGGCTGCTGCTGACGCGTGCGGCGGCCGCCTGAGCGCGCCCGCTCTGCCGCGCCACGAGGACGCGCTGCGCGCTTCACGCGCTGGCCGACCACCTGCCCGGTACGTTGTACGTTGTGCGTTACTCACGTGTCTAGTGGCTGCACAGTGAGTGCAGTGCAGTGCACAGTGCACAGTGCACACAGACACGTGACGCGTTGTTGACGCGTGCGCGGCCGCCTGGAGCGGCGCCCGCCTGCCGCGCCACGAGGACGCGCTGCGCGTCTTCACGCTGCTGGCCGACCACCGGCCCGGTACGTTGTACGTTAGCCACCACGTGTCAGTGGCTGCACAGCACAGCACAGTGCATGCGCACAGCACAGTGCACACGACACGTGACGCGGCTGTTGCTGACGCGTGCGGCGGCCGCCTGGAGCGCGCCCGCCTGCCGCGCCACGAGGACGCTGCGCGTCTTCACGCTGCTGGCCGACCACCTGCCCGGTACGTTGTACGCCGTTGTACGTTACTCACGTGTCTAGGGCGCATTGCAGTGCACAGTGCACAGTGCACAGTGCGACGCATGGCACACACACGTGACGCGGCTGTTGACGCGCGGCGGCCGCCCAGCGCGCGCCCGCTCTGCCGCGCCACGAGGACGCGCTGCGCGTTCACGCTGCTGGCCGACCACCTGCCCGGTACGTTGTACGTTGTACGTTACTCACGTGTTCGTGGCTGCACAGCGCAGTGCATGCACAGTGCACAGCGCACAGTGCACAGACACGTGACGCGGTTGCTGGACGCGTGCGGCGGCCGCCTGAGCGCGCGCCCGCCTGCCGCGCCACGAGGACGCGCTGCGCGTCTTCACGCTGCTGGCCGACCACCTGCCCGGTACGTTGCCAGGTCGTTACTCACGCGTCTAGTGCACAGTGCACAGTGCACAGTGCACAGTGCACAGTGCACAGTGCACACAGACACGTGACGCGGCTGCTGCTGGACGCGTGCGGCGGCCGCCTGGAGCGCGCGCCCGCTCTGCCGCGCCACGAGGACGCGCTGCGCGTCTTCACGCTGCTGGCCGACCACCTGCCCGGTACGTTGTACGTTGTACGTTACTCACGTGTCTAGTGGCTGCACAGCGCACAGCGCAGCACATGCGAAGCAGCACAGTGCACGCAGCGACGCGGCTGCTGCTGGACGCGTGCGGCGGCCGCCTGAGCGCGCGCCCGCCTGCCGCGCCACGAGGACGCGCTGCGCGTCTTCACGCTGCTGGCCGACCACCTGCCCGGCACGTTGTACGTTGGTACGTTACTGCTGCGTTCGAGGGTGCACAGTGCACAGTGCACAGTGCACAGTGCACAGCGCACAGTGCAGTGCACAGCACAGCACACGACGCGGCTGCGCTCTGCGCGTTGCGCGGCCCGGAGCGCGCGTCGCCTGCCGCGCCACGAGGACGCCTGCGTCTCACGCTGCTGGCCGACCACCTGCCCGGTACGTTGTACGCTGTACGTTACTCACGTGTTCAGCTGCATGGTGCACAGTACAGTGCACAGTGCACAGTGCAGTGCACATGCCACAGTGACGCGGCTGTTGCTGGGCGGTGCGGCGGCCGCCTGAGCGCGCCCGCTCTGCCGCGCCACGAGGACGCGCTGCGCGTCTTCATGCTGGCCGACCACCGCCCGGTACGTTGTACGATCGATGACGTGACGCGGCTGTTGCTGGACGTGCGCGGCGGTCGCTCGGGAGCGCGCGCCCGCCTGCCGCGCCACGAGGACGCGCTGCGCGTCACGCCGCTGGCCGACCACCTGCCCGGTACGTTGTACGTTGTACGTTACTCACGTGTCTAGTGGCTGCGCACAGTGCACAGTGCAGTGCACAGCACACAGACGTGACGCGGCTGCTGCTGGACGCGTGCGGCGGCCGCCTGAGCGCGCGCCCGCTCTGCCGCGCCACGAGGACGCCGCGCGTCTTCACGCCTGGCCGACCACCTGCCCGGTATTGCCGTACGTTACTCACGTGTCTAGTGGCTGCACAGTGCACAGTGCACAGTGCACAGTGCACACAGACACGTGACGCGGCTGTTGATCGCGCGCGGCGGTTGCCTGGAGCGCGCGCCCGCTCGCCGCGCCACGAGGACGCGCTGCGCGTCTCACGCTGCTGGCCGACCACCTGCCCGGTACGTTGTACGTTGTACGTTACCACGTGTCTAGTGGCTGCACAGCGCATTGCACAGTGCACAGCACAGTGCACAGTGCACAGACACGTGACGCGGCTGCTGCTGGACGCGTGCGGCGGCGGGCCGGAGCGCGCCCGCCTGCCGCGCCACGAGGACGCGCTGCGCGTCTTCACTGCTGGCCGACCACCTGCCCGGTACGTTGTACGTTGTACGTTACACGTGTCTAGTGGCTGCACAGTGCTGCGCACGCAGCACATGCACAGTGCACAGTGCACACAGACACGTGACGCGGCTGCTGCTGGATGGCGTGCGGCGGCCGCCTGGAGCGCGCGCCCGCCTGCCGCGCCACGAGGACGCGCTGCGCGTCTTCACGCTGCTGGCCGACCACCCGCCCGGTACGTTGTACGTTGTACGTTACTCACGTGTCCAGTGGCTGCACAGTGCACAGTGCAGTGCACAGTGCATGCGCACAGTGCACAGACACGTGACGCGGCTGCTGCTGGACGCGTGCGGCGGCCGCCTGGAGCGCGCCCGCTCTGCCGCGCCACGAGACGACGCGCTGCGCGTCTTCACGCTGCTGGCCGACCACCGCCCGGTACGTTGTACGTTGTACGTTACTCACGTGTTCAGTGGCTGCACAGTGCACAGTGCACAGTGCAGTGCACGGCGCACACAGACACGTGACGCGGTTGCTGGACGGATGCGCGGCCGCCTGGAGCGCGCGCCCGCTCTGCCGCGCCACGAGGACGCGCTGCGTCTTCACGCTGCTGGCCGACCACCTGCCCGGTACGTTGTTGTACGTTACCTACGTGGTCTAGTGGCTGCACAGCACAGTGCGCACAGTGCATGCACAGTGCACAGTGCACATGCGGACGTGCTGCTGGACGCGTGCGGCGGCCGCCTGGAGCGCGCGCCCGCTCTGCCGCGCCACGAGGACGCGCTGCGCGTCTTCACGCTGCTGGCCGACCACCTGCCCGGTACGTTGTACGTTGTACGTTACTCACGTGTCTAGTGGCTGCACAGTGCACAGTGCACAGTGCGCAGTGCACAGTGCAGCACACAGACACGTGACGGCTGTTGCTGGACGGCGTGCGGCGGCCGCCTGAGCGCGCCCGCCTGCCGCGCCACGAGGACGCGCTGCGCGTCTTCACGCTGCTGGCCGACCACCTGCCCGGTACGTTGTACGTTGTACGTTACTCACGTGTCTAGTGGCTGCACAGGCACAGCACAGTGCAGCACAGTGCACAGTGCACACAGACACGTGACGCGGCTGCTGTTGACGCGTGCGGCGGCCGCCCGCGCGCGCCCGCTCTGCCGCGCCACGAGGACGCGCTGCGCGTCTTCACGCTGCTGGCCGACCACCTGCCCGGTACGTTGTACGTTGTACGTTACTCACGTGTCTAGTGGCTGCACAGTGCACAGTGCACAGTGCACAGTGCACAGTGCACACAGACACGTGACGCGGCTGCTGCTGACGCGTGGCGGCCGCCTGAGCGCGCGCTCCGCCTGCCGCGCCACGAGGACGCGCTGCGCGTCTTCACGCTGCTGGCCGACCACCTGCCCGGTACGTTGTACGTTGTACGTTACCACGTGTCTAGTGGCTGCACAGTGCACAGTGCACAGTGCAGTGCACAGCACAGTGCACACAGACACGTGACGCGGCTGTTGCTGGCGTGTGCGGCCGCCCGAGCGCGCCTGCCTCTGCCGCGCCACGAGGACGCGCGCGCGTCTTCACGCTGCTGGCCGACCACCCGCCCGGTACGTTGTACGTTGTACGTTACTCACGTGTCTAGTGGCTGCACAGCATATGCATGCACAGTGCACAGTGCAGTGCAGTGCACACAGACACGTGACGCGGCTGTTGCTGGACGCGTGCGGCGGCCGCCTGAGCGCGCCCGCCTGCCGCGCCACGAGGACGCCGCGCGTCTTCACGCTGCTGGCCGACCACCTGCCCGGTACGTTGTACGTTGTACGTTACTCACGTGTTCAGTGGCTGCACAGCACAGTGCATTGCGCAGTGCACAGTGCACAGCACACAGACACGTGACGCGGCTGCTGTTGACGCGTGCGGCGGCCGCCTGAGCGCGCGCCGCTCTGCCGCGCCACGAGGACGCGCTGCGCGTCTTCACGCTGCTGGCCGACCACCTGCCCGGTACGTTGTACGTTGTACGTTACTCGCGTGCTAGTGGCTGCACAGTACAGCGCAGTGCACAGCACAGTGCACAGTGCACACAGACACGTGACGCGGCTGCTGTTGACGCGCGTGCGGCGGCCGCCTGAGCGCGCGCCCGCTCTGCCGCGCCACGAGGACGCTGCGCGTCTTCACGCTGCTGGCCGACCACCTGCCCGGTACGTTGTACGCTGTGTCGTTACCACGTCTAGTGGCTACAGCACAGTGCAGTGCACAGTGCACAGTGCCACAGACACGTGACGCGGCTGTTGCTGACGGCGTGCGGCGGCCGCCTGAGCGCGCGCCCGCCTGCCGCGCCACGAGGACGCGCTGCGCGTCTTCACGCTGCTGGCCGACCACCCGCCCGGCGCCGTTGCATGCAGGCGTTACTCACGTGTCTAGTGGCTGCACAGTGCACAGTGGTGCACAGTGCACAGTGCACAGTGCACACAGACACGTGACGCGGCTGCTTGCTGGACGTGCGGCGGCCGCCCGAGCGCGCGCCCGCCTGCCGCGCCACGAGGACGCGCTGCGCGTCTTCACGCTGCTGGCCGACCACCTGCCCGGTACGTTGTACGTTGTACGTTACTCACGTGTCTAGTGGCTGCACAGTGCACAGTGCACAGTGCACAGTGCACAGTGCACAGTGCACACAGACACGTGACGCGGCTGCTGCTGGACGCGTGCGGCGGCCGCCTGGAGCGCGCGCCCGCTCTGCCGCGCCACGAGGACGCGCTGCGCGTCTTCACGCTGCTGGCCGACCACCCGCCCGGTACGTTGTACGTTGTACGTTACTCACGTGTCTAGTGGCTGCACAGTGCATGGTGCACAGCACAGTGCACAGTGCACACAGACACGTGACGCGGCTGCTGCCGATTGCGCGGCGGCCGCCTGCGCGCGCCGCCCTGCCGCGCCACGAGGACGCGCTGCGCGTCTTCACGCTGCTGGCCGACCACCTGCCCGGTACGTTGTACGTTGACGTTACCACGTGTCTAGTGGCCGCACAGTGCACAGTGCAGTGCAGTGCACAGTGCACAGTGCACACAGACACGTGACGCGGCTGTTGCTGACGTGCGGCGGCCGCCGGCGCGCGCCCGCCTGCCGCGCCACGAGGACGCGCTGCGCGTCTTCACGCTGTGGCCGACCACCTGCCCGGTACGTTGTACGTTGTACGTTACTCACGTCTAGTGGTAGCTGCACAGCACAGTGCACAGTGCAGTGCACAGCACAGTGCACACAGACACGTGACGCGTTGCTGCTGGACGCGTGCGGCGGCCGCCTGGAGCGCGCGCCCGCTCTGCCGCGCCACGATGCGCGTCTTCACGCTGCTGGCCGACCACCTGCCCGGTACGTTGTACGTTGTACGTTACCACGTGTCTAGTGGCTGCGCACAGTGCACAGTGCACAGTGCAGTGCACAGTGCAGTGCACACAGACACGTGACGCGGCTGCTGGATGACGCGCGGCGGCCGCCTGGAGCGCGCGCCGCTCTGCCGCGCCACGAGGACGCGCTGCGCGTCTTCACGCTGCTGGCCGACCACCTGCCCGGTACGTACGTTGTGTACGTTACCACGTGTTCAGGCTGCACAGTGCACAGTGCACAGTGCACAGTGCACAGTGCACAGTGCACACAGACACGTGACGCGGCTGCTGCTGACGTGCGGCGGCCGCCCGAGCGCGCGCCCGCTCTGCCGCGCCACGAGGACGCGCTGCGCGTCTTCACGCTGCTGGCCGACCACCTGCCCGGTACGTTGTACGTTGTACGTTACTCACGTGTCTAGTGGCTGCACAGTGCACAGTGCACAGTGCACAGTGCACAGTGCACAGTGCACAGACACGTGACGCGGCTGCTGCTGGACGCGTGCGGCGGCCGCCTGGAGCGCGCGCCCGCTCTGCCGCGCCACGAGGACGCGCTGCGCGTCTTCACGCTGCTGGCCGACCACCTGCCCGGTACGTTGTACGTTGTACGTTACTCACGTGTCTAGTGGCTGCACAGTGCACAGTGCACAGTGCACAGTGCACAGTGCACACAGACACGTGACGCGGCTGCTGCTGGACGCGTGCGGCGGCCGCCTGAGCGCGCGCCCGCCTGCTGCGCGCCACGAGGACGCGCTGCGCGTCTTCACGCTGCTGGCCGACCACCTGCCCGGTACGTTGTACGTTGTACGTTACTCACGTGTCTAGTGGCTGCACAGTGCACAGTGCACAGTGCACAGTGCACAGTGCACAGTGCACACAGACACGTGACGCGGCTGCTGCTGGACGCGTGCGGCGGCCGCCTGGAGCGCGCGTGCGCTGACACACCTCTCTCTCGTTTATTTCACATCCACTATACGCATACAACATTTCAATCCATTATACGCATACAACATGTTCTTAATATGTCACAATGTTTCGCCAATTTGGGCGATGAACTGAATGAATTGATGAACTCCATCTAAGGCGACCCTTGCCGACTCTGCCACTCATTGCTGCAGCATAAATTTGCTTTGTCACTCTTTCCTCATTCATTATTTTTACGTGTTCAAAGCATTCCTTTCTTAGTCCTGGTAACAACTTACCAAATATTTTCCCATTCTTTCATTCAAAGTCAACCCCCACATAGTTCTTAATGACCTCATTTCTACAGCATTAATTAATTACAATCCGCTCTTATACGGTCGTATTATAACGGCTTTACACCAGTCTCAGGTACATGCATAATTTTTTTTTCTCTTTATTTGGTCTACAAAACAGAACAAAATTTCATCATGCTGACAGGTATTATATAAAACAAAGATTTCAAAAATTGTATTCTATTATATATGTAGACACAGCTTGCACAAAATGTATCTGTAATTAACAATAAAGTTTGGTACTTAAAGTTATGTTATATTCATGCTAAACTAAATACCAAATTAAATTAAGGCTAAATTAAATTACATACTTGGAATAAAGATACTGTAATAATTTGTTTTTTGTAGAAGCCACTGAACCCATGAAAACATCCACTTCAGATCGAACAATGTTTTTGGATGAACACATGCGTTATAATGGCGAATGTTATCCGAGAACCGTTCTACAAAGTGGAAGACTAAATGTTTTACGATTATGAAGGCGACTATTATCACGAGGTATTAAGAATTGTATGCGCTCTAAGATTATTGGAGAGTAAATATAACCATTAATCAATTTATACAAAAAAATTATATCAAACATTTTCCTACGCATTTGCAACGGAACCATTTTAAAATGTTTTAGCCGATCATTGTAGGAATGAAGTATATGGAATTTGTTCTCGGCATAGCTAAGGACATACAAAAAACGATTTTGAACATGCTCTATTCGCTCAGAGTGGATGGTATAAATAGGATTCCAAACAACACTGCAGTACTCCAAATGGCTTCTAACGAGAGAATTGTAAATAGTTATGGTTAGTCCACTGCTTTTAAAATATTCATTTGCCTACATATAAAGCCTGAGAGTTTTGAAGATTTTTTGATAATGTAATTAAAATGGTGTCGGAAAGAAAGAGTAGTATTTTTTTTTATAGGATAGTATCTACAAAAACCCCCAAATCTCGCAAGCAAGACACTTCTTTTATGACATTGTCACCAATAAAATACTCAGCTGTGTAACCCTTCTTTTTTCTGCTAAATTTTATATGGTAATATTTTTGTGTATTTAATATCATGAGGTTATCCTTACACAATCTATCAATTTTATCGAGATCTTGCTGTAAGGCGATAACATTATGGACACTTTTTATATTTCGATAAATTTTTAATTCGTCTGCATACATTTTGAATTAAAGATTTTACTTATATCGTTTATGAATATCAAGAAAAACAATGGACCGAGGTGAGAACCTTGAGGAACACCAGAAAGGATTTCACTAGAGAATGACTTAAATCCATTTATAGAAATAAGTTGTGACCGGTTCCTCAAGTATGATTCACACCATCTAAGCAGTGTTCCATGAATACCCATTGCTTCCAGCTTAAGCATTAATATGTCATGATTTACGACATCAAATGCCTTACGAAAATCCGTATATATGGCGTGAACTTCTTCTCCGTTCTCAATGGCATCAGAAATGTCCAATGTATAACTTACAAGGTTACAAGCTGTTGATCTTTTTGGAAAAAACCTATATTGATTATGGCTTATTTGATTCTTGACGTGACTTAGTATTCTTTTATGTACTAGTGCCTCTAATACTTTTCCAAAACAGGTAGCAACGAAATTGGTCTATAATTAGTTACGTCATCAATATTACCAGATATATATATTGGAGTTATACTGGCAATTTTCCACTGATGAGGAAAGATACCAGAAGAAAGGGACTTATTAAATATTCTAGAAAGAGGTTTACACAAACAACTTGCACAGATCTTGAAAAAAATCGGAGGAGGGGTATCTGGACTCGTACTCTTGTTACTATCGAGGGATTGTAAATATTCACGTATCTCATGCCCATCTAAATGACAACCGTATAGCGACATGCTAGACGATATTGTTCCACATAAATCATCTCTAGAGAATGTCTGCTTGTTACTTTTTTTATATACAGACTGAAAATATTCTTCAAATAGATTACTAATATCTTTACCACCCTTTGCCCGCTTGTCATTATATTTCATTTCATTAGGTATAGAAGCAGAATTAGACTTATTACTTTTAAATATTTGCCAAAAGTATTTAGGGTTACTTTGTAAATGGCTTACGGCATGCATTTTAAAGTTAGCGTAACATCCATACTAATATTATAAATGCGAAAGTGTGTTTGTTTGTTTGTTTGTCCTTCTTTTTTGTATGGGGATAGTTTGGTGGCTGTAGAGTGACATAGGCTACTTTTTTCCGCGGAAGAACATCTCATTCCCGTGGGAAAATCGAAAATGTTGCACAAGTTTGTCCTTCTTTCACGTCGCAACAGAGCGTCGGCATGGCATGATTATTTGTATGGGGATAGTTCGGTGGCTGTAGATGACATAGGCTATTTTTTCAGCGGAAAATATATCATTCCGTGGGAAAATCGAATATGTTGCAAAATTAAATTCAGCTAGGTGGCGCCACCGTGATTCTACAAGATGGACGACGGACGATGGACGAACACAGAAGGTCAGAATATCTGATTATTATGGTTTACCAAAATTAAGATAAAAATGTATGGATCTGTATTTTCCACGCAGGACCGGGAAGAGAGCGATAAAAACATAAAATTCACCAGCTGATTTTCTTCAAACGTTTTGGTGCATCGTAATTCACAGAATAGGCGATAACCTCGCAGACGATATTAAGTAATCCGTTGATGCTCGCTCACCCCGGGTGGGTTACAGGCGTGATTATAAGTATGGATCAGAAATACTATCACCACCTGTCACGCTTTCCCCTTAACTATTACTTAACAATGGTAGAAACAGTTCTTGTAAGCCCTATTAATAAGCCTTAGTAATATTTATTGAACGGAAATGAATACAGTTCTTATATGTGGTTATGAATGAATCGGTATTACAATAAGAAAAATTGTGCAAAATTATAAGAAAAATATTTTTTGAGAGTATTAACTATTAACTAACATATACATAGTTTAAATTGATTCCACTAGTTGTCGTTACTAGGTTTTTAAAACGCGGTAACGAAACGTTCCTGACATGTACTAACTCCCGCCGTTGAGCCGCGCGTCAACTTATAGTGCATACGGTACCTATACGCTTAAATTGTTTCTATTTCGTAGCTTATTCGACTACCTGCTTTCGATTTTGTTGTTTGTTATTTGCTTTGTGATTTGGTTAAGGTTGAATGGATTTATATTGGCTTTCATTTTCGGATTTGTGTATTTTCTTGGATCGGTTTTGTTGATTTGGTTGGTATTCCTTTATACATTTAGACTCTGGCTTTGATTTTGGATTTTGTTTATTTAGAATCGTGAATTGGTTTTCGTTGTTTTAGGTTGTTTAACAATATTTCAAAGGAATATTATTAGTATAGATAGTGTATACGGTACCTATACACTTACTTCTTTTTGGTTTGTTATATTTATATTGACTACTGCTTTCGATTTCGGTTTTCATGATTTGTTTTGTGATTTGGTTTGTTGATTCTGATTTTTTTGGCTATCGTTTTGATTCGTGTTGTGTCTTGAATTGGTTTTGTTGTTTTGATTTTAAAATATTTAAAAGGAATATTTATTCCTTTTAGATATTTTGGATTTGCTTAAAAAAAGTATTTAAAAGGAAATTTAATTTTTTTAGGTATTTTAACGTTTTTATAAATAGGTTTTTCTTACTTCATAATGCCTCGCAAACGTAAGTCCAGCCTTTCAAGAGTATCTTCTCAAAGATAAGCGAAAAGATTAGCTCGATCGCTAGAATCTTTAGAAGATGCTGAACTGAAGGCAAGAACAAGCAGAGCGTCAGGCTGCTTTTAGAGCATCTGAGACACCTTCTCAACGTCAGCAAAGGCGTCTTGAACAGACAGAGCGTCAGGCTGCTTAAGAGCCTGAAACACCTTCTCAAAGTCAGGAAAGGCGTCTTGAACAGGCAGAGCGTCAAGCTACTTAAGAGCTTTGAAACACCATCTCAAAGTCAGCGAAGGCGTCTTGAACAGGCAGAGCGTCAAGCTACTTTAGCTACTGAAACACCTGCTCAAAGTCAGCAAAGGCGTCTTGAACAGGCAGAGCGCAGACTTTAAGAGCTACTGAAACACCTGATCAAAGTCAGCAAAGGCGTCTTGAACAGGCAGAGCGTCAATCTACTTTAAGAGCTACTGAAACACCTGCTCAAAGTCAGCAAAGGCTATTCGAACAAGCGGAACGTCAGGCCGCCTTAAGAGCCACGGAAACACCTGATGAAACTCAACACAGACGTATTGAGCAAGCTAAACGTCAATCTACTATAAGGGCATCTGAAACACCAGAACAGACACAGGCGCGAAGAGATGCAAATGCACAGCTCCAAGCTGAACGTCGACAAAATTTTCAAAGAAACAATTGGTCGGTTTTTAATGACGCAGCATTCAATTATGATCCGTTGATTGATTATAAAAATCACAGGTTAGTTGTTATCGGACTGATGGACAAGGCGTGTCGATTTTGCAGCGCTTTAAAATGGAAAGATGAGACCGCAGGCATGGTTCCAATGGCAAAGTGTCTCTTCCGTTACTTGGGGAACCAGAAGAACCTTTGAAAACTCTTTTATTATGATGCTAATGAGTCACGGCGCTTTTAAACAGGATCCGGAAATATAACTCATGCTTTCAAATGACGTCCTTCGAGTTGACCGGGAAATGATAATGCCGGGATTTTCGCCTACATTTACGGTGCAAGGGCAAATTTATCATAGAATAGGTTCACTTTTTCCAGCTGAAAAAACAGCATAAATTTTACAAGTATATTTTATGGGTGACGAAGAAATTGAGGTAGACCGTCGCTACCAATTTATCCAGGGAGTTGAGAGAGACACAGTGTTCAAAATTCAAAGATTCTTGCATGAACGTAACATTTTAGTCAAAACATTTAAAACTGCTTAGAAACCTACCTGAAGAGGATTATAAAGTCGTCATTCACGCAGATCGGACCCTCGAGGAGAGCATGAAAGGCGCTACAATGCACCTTTGATAAACGAAATAGCAGCCGTAATTAGTGGTGATCAATTTTCTTCACGAGACATTGTCTTGCGAGCACGTGATGATACGTTGCAACGGGTAGCCGATACACACAAGTTTTTCTTCACACCCATTGATTTATTGCAAAGGACAAGAGGGTTATCATTTTCAAATTCCACTCATTAACCTGGTCACAAAGGAGCCTACTCCGAACAAAAAAGGATCATGTATGGATTTTATGCGTATCATATGATGTTGCGAGAAAATGATTTTAACCTCTTAGCCCGGTGTAGACAATTATTTCATCAATTTTTGGTAGACATGTATGTGAAGGTAGAAAGTTAACGTCGCCGTTATATATCTTAAATCAAAAAGCTGCGTTGAGAATTATATACATTTACAAGATGCAGTTTCTAGCGACGCCAATGTAAACCCCAGAGATTTAGGTAAAATGGTAATTCTGCCTCATCATTCGTTAACAGTCCCGCTACCTACATGAGTACACACAAGTCGCATTCGCCTATGTACGAACTTACGGAAGACCTGATCTTTTTGTTACTTTTACTTGCAATCCCACATGGAAAGAAATAACCGAGGATCTTGTAATATTACGAGGTTGAATTAAACACGAGCGCTTGATCAAGAAGTTTATTCATGACTGACTCTACATAAATCAGTAACTTAACTTATATACTAGCACTGTAATACTACTTCACCTCGGGGTGGATAAAAAAGAGAAAAAAAAAAAGTTCAGCATACTTAATACATAAGCACAAACTAATATTTTATAAAATATTTTTAAAACATTGCTTACTCAACGAACCTTTTGTTCTATCCTTATGCACTATATCTACTTTATTATTTCTAAAATCTTAACATTTGTTCCTAAATCTTCTAAGACTTTAAAGGTCCATCAAAATACAATCTAATTTACGAGCACATTCATTTTAATTAAAATAAGTTCATCCTTATCATAGAATACAGGATTACATGTTTTATCATATTTGTTTTTCTTATTTCTTTACAAGCTATTAAATTATGTCTTGCATCTCTTAAAGCTACCTGTAACTTATATTTTAAATCTAAACAATAATTATCAGAATTATAAAGTGGTTCCACCACGTCTTGTTTCAAATTATTAGGCAAACGACATGGCCTGCCAAATACAAGTTCGAATGGTGTATTTTGTTTGAGTGTTTACAAGTATTATAACTAAAACACCAGAATGGAATCCAATGAGACCATGAATAGCCCATATTGGTGCTATAAGTTCTTAAAAATGACCCTAAATGCTTATGAGCAATCTCAAGCGAACCAATTGATTGATGGTGATATGCAGTTGACGTCAACTTTTCTATATTTAATAAGCTACACACCTGTTCCATCACTTGAGAAACAAATTCAGTTCCCTATCAGTAGCTAAGGAACTAGGTATACCGAATCTTAGGATAAAATTATTTACAAAAAGCCACAGTAAGTGTTTCTTTATTGCAATGGGTATGCCTCTATATTTTGTTAATTCACATTGAGCGTTAAAATACAGCAATTACCGTACTCATCCTTGTCCAAGGGACCCACAAGATCAAGAAAAACTTTCTCAAACGCAGTCGACGCCGTGGTAGTTATAGTCATTGGTTGTTTGGTATACCTACTATATTTCATTTTCTGACACATTTTACATTCACTTATAAATTTTCGAACATCGGCATCTAATCCTGGCCAATAATATCTCCTTTTATGTTATTAGCCATCCTATTCATTCCAGCATGCCCACTGGTAGGTAGCAAATGATAATCATTCAAAATGAATTGTTTTTCTTTATTGTCGTAAATTCTTTTAATTCCTTTCAGAACACATATTCGAGGACCAGTCCACTCATTTAATGTCTTAATTTCACTACATAAACCTTTTATAAATTCTTCATTTTTATCATCTTTTACTATGCATAGTTCTTTTACTTTTATTATCTCACAAAACTCTTTTAATTTAGTTGCAAATTCGGCTCATGAGAAGAGCAATCTAAATTCAAGGTTTATAACAATAGCATTTTGCTTGGCACAAATTAAAACAATCTCGTTCTTCCTTGACTAAGTCTCTTTTTAAATCCTTTATAATATCTCCTTTCACAAGTTTCATTTCAATAGAATCATACGGTTGTCTTAATAATTCCACGACTCGTGGTTGATCAGGCCACCCGTCAGTGTCATTATTAATCACAACCCCTTCCTGTTTACATCCTCTTCCATTCTTCTCTTTTGCGCTCTAGTTGTCACAGCTAAGACTTGTTCTTTCATATTCTTTAACTCACTCGACGTTATACAAATTCTAGACAGTGCATCCGCCACAACATTGTCTTTACCCTTCACATAACATATTTTAAAATCATATTCTTCAGAATTAATCGAAACTTTATCAACCGACTAGACGGATCTTTCATTCCAAATAAGTAAATCAAAGGTTTGTGGTCTGTCATTATGGTAAAAGTCCTGCCAAATAGGTATGGTCTAAAATATTTTACTGCCCACAATTGCTGTTAATTCCTTTTGGATAACTGGGTAATTTTTTCTGCTTTATTTAATGGCCTACTAGTGTACGCGATTGGTTTCATATTTTTGTTACACAAAACTGCTCCTACAGCTACATCAGACGCATCTGTTTGCAAAACGAATTCATTTGATTCAGAAAATCAGGATATTGAAGTATTGGGGTGTTATTAATGAATTTTTAGAAAATTAAATGCGTTCTGACACTCTGAAGACCAAACAAATGGTGCGTCTTTTTGAGTAAACTATTTAAAGGCATAGTAATTGTTGCAAAAGAGGGTACGAATTTCCTATAGTAGTTGCAAAATGCAACAAACCTTCTTCATTCACATTTTGAGGGACGGATAATGCTCCAAAATTGGTCTTTTTCTGGATCAGGTGAGACACCGTTGGCAGACACTAAATGACCAAGATACAGAATTTCCTTCTTAGAAATTGCACTTAGTAGGATTCAGTTTTAAATTTACCTTTCTCAGTTCGAAAACATCTACTAGATTTTGGTTGTGAATAGTTAAGGATCTTCCAAAATTATTAGATCGTCCAAATAAATAAAACACTTCTCGAAAGTTAATCCTGACATAGCAATTGACATGACTCTACTAAAAGCACTACAAGAAGTTTTGAGCCCCATTGGTAGACGTTTTAATTGATAATGTCCTGTACTAGTCGAAAATGCAGTATACTTTCGGCTTTTGGTGCCAGTTTCACCTGATAATAGCCTTGTTGTAAATCTAAATGGGTAAAATATATAGAGCCTGATAATGAATCAAGAATATCAGTGATGTTCGGCAGCGGAAATTTATCATCTACTATATTTTCATTTAGTTTTCGAAAATCAATTACTAAACGCCATTTTTGACAACCATCAGATTTTTTGGGAACTAGTAGTATGGGACTAGACCATTCACTAGTAGATTCTTCTATAATATCATCTCTAAGCATCTTTTTATCTGTTTATTTATTTCGGGCTTTAAAGCTTGAAACGGTATGGTTTCGTGTAAATAGGATTGATGTTATCTTTCAGTTGTATAGTTTGTTCACAAATATTTGTAGTTTCTAACTTATCGTTGGGTAAAAAGAAAATGTCTGAATATTTAGTGCAAATTTTTTCTATAGATTGCTTTTCTTCTTCATTCAAATGCTTCAATTCTAATAAAGATAATAAGATATCACATCTTTCTGAACTACTTTTGTTTTGTAAAATTTGAAAGCGTTAAAATCATCTAAAAGTTCTACGTTTAATATGAAATTATTCAAATTTACTTCTTCTTCCCTAGTATTTAAAATCTTTATTGGGACTCTTTAATTTTTTGGTCGAACAATAGTACCTGCCAAAAAAACGCCTTCCATTATTTCCTTTGCGCTAACAAAACAATCGCCTTTTGCTTCCGTATCCAAATACACAAAATGAATTGATTCACTTCGAGGCGGTATTAATAATGTATTACTAATCAGGTTTGTCATAAATTGGCAAAACACAATTCTCGTCCTATCCGTAACGTTAGTAAATTTTGTTTAAATCAATATTGGCTCCGTACTTGTTCATAAAGTCTAATCCTAATATTCCATCGACGGTTATAGGTAAATTTTGAAAATGTGAAATTTGTTATAGAATTTATTGTCTCTAGAAGCATAAATGTCGATCTCTACATATCCGGAAGAACATATCTTGCCTCCAATTCCATTAACAACCAAATTATCTTTAAGAACACATGCTGATCTTGAAGTACTTCTTCCTTAATAACCGAAATGGATGCTCCAGTATCTATCAATAACACAAGTTTCATACCATGAATGTGAATTTACAAACTTAGAGTTACCTCTACATGAAAAATGAAATTATTGAGAACGAAAAACTGATTGTTGTCTATCTCATTAGGTTTTTGCTCCATATTTTCCCAGCTCGTTCTTTGTTGTCGTACTTCGAGCTGCAAAAACATTTTTATTGTAAAATCCTGGTTGCCACGTCTATTATAATGATAATTTGATCTGTAGGACTGTCCTCTACCACGCGGCGAATATTGAAAAGGCCTTGAAAATCTCTGATATCTATTTGAATAATTACTATAATTATTTTGATAATTACTCCTACTGGTGCCGTAATTAGACGCCCACGGCCCCTGTTTTGTCCTTGAGATCTAGAAAACGGTTAACGAACTTACCTCTAGTCATCTTCATCACCTCAGCAGACCCGGAACTGGACGACGATGGTGGGACTCGTCCTGGCCGCCTGGATCGCGTCCTTGAGCGTAGTTGCGGCTGCGATGATTGCTGAGCTTTTCACTTTAAGACCATCTGTAAACTTTTAATGACCATTTTTCATTAATAGATTTAAGGACTGCGCATTTTGTTGCGTCGCCCTCAGCCTGTGAAATAGTTAACTCTGTTAGCAGTCTTTCGAGTTGAGACCCGTATTCATCAACTGATCTAAACCCTGGTTCAAGGACTGAATTTGTTTATGTATAGCCGTGTAAGAAACTTTTGTCAATAGTTTTTCCTAAAATCTTTAATCATACTACTAACTGACATAATTATCAGCAACGCGTAGCTTAGCGTTTTCTGATAATCTCCTTTAACACAAATTTAATTAATAAATTTTTCCTGCCTCGTTAAGCATATCTGCATACATTTCCACTGCATCAATCAATCGTTTCGTAGTATCCTCCTTATTATCTAAAATAGGTATCAACCACACGCTGTTTTAATATCAAAATCCATTGTTTCTAAACTTATTTTACAACTAGGCAAAGTACACAATTGAGATATTTCAGAATATAAAGAGCAAACTTTTTATATGTACTAGTAATTAAATTAATTTCCGATTGTTTACCTTGACGACTTAAATTAGAAAATAATAGCTCGCTATCTTTTAACAATGTTTCGGCCTCTAGTAATTTTTGGACGCAACTGACCCTTTATATCTGCTCTGGCCTTTTTGTTAGATATTGACGTATTTTTAATAAATTTTCATATAATTCTATTAACTTCGGCCATAATACACGCAACGAAATATGTAACACCGCGTCATATTTCATTCACTTCTGTTTTAATTTTATTATAAATCGAAACACTGTCATACGACCGAGCACATAAAAACTGAGTTGCACCCAATGGTTGCACATGGGCCAATTCCACGAATCGTGTGTCGATATTACATTGATTTACTTATATTTTTATTTTTAGTTTAAACAATTATTTATTGATAGATAAAATTCATATTTCTAATTCTAAAACTATCGTTAATCTATATTATATATATTTTTAAACTAAAATAACACTGCAGCACAGAACACGTACTTCACATATAGCACATATTTATTACCAGCTCACGAACACTTAAACGACCTTCTTCACGCACTGGTTCCTGCTCCCAGCGCCAGACAAACGGCTTCGTACTTTCTCAAAATCGTAATTCACTCTGTTCTATCCACTTCTTATGCCTCTCCTTGAGTTTTAGGTAAATGATGCAAGTATGGCAATCGCCATCAACACCAAAAACGTAGTAATCAGTATATTGTTTATCTTGACGTGATTTTCTTGTTCGAGTAACTTGCACTATTATTTCCTCCTGATGCATTTTGAGATATAATAATTTCCTTATCTTCAGTTTTTGAGTATGATTTTCCCATGATTATAATTTCAAAACTCGCCAGCACAGTAAGCGTCAGTCCAAATAATATATTCACGACAAACATTTTAGCTAACTTGAAGCACCGAGGCACAGGAATTCGCCCGGTCTGCACTTTTCGCCCGCTACGCTATCAGTCCCGGAACGCGCCTGGCAGGGTCGCCATGTAATATTACGAGGTTGAATTAAACACGAGCGCTTGATCAAGAAGTTTATTCATGACTGACTCTACATAAATCAGTAACTTAACCATATACTAGCACTGTAATACTACTTCAATCTAATGCCGGGCCAAAAAGTACTGACAGACACGATTTAGTTGCTAGAGTATTGAGATTAAAAGTACAAAAATTAATGTATGTAATTTAACAAGGGAAAATTTTCGGAGAGGTGCAGTGCTTCATGTATTCAATTGAATGGCAAAAGAGGATTACCGCATGCCCACATTCTAATATGGCTAAAGAGAAGTTGCGGCCCAGCCAAATAGACGACATAATAAGCGCCGAGATTCCGGATACTGAGCAAGATAAAGAATTGTATGACCATCGTCCGAAATATGATTCACGGTCCATGTGGAGCACGAAATTCAATATCGCCATGTATGAAAGAAGGAAAATGTACAAAGAAATTCCTAAACAGCTATTAAAAACAGTGCACAATGACAATGGCTACCCTTTATACAGACGCAGAGCTCCCAAAGATGGTGGCAGGAAAGTTACAATCAAATCTCGCTCTGGAGCGTTCGAAACAGATAACAGCTGGATTGTCCCGTATTCGCCCATTCTATGTAAAATGTTTAATGCCCACATTAATGTAGAAGCATGTAGCTCTGTCCGCGCAATCAAGTATATCTGTAAGTACATAAATAAAGCGACCAAGCAATATTTAATCTCAGGAGTGAAGGTGAGGCAATCCGTTAATGAAGTACAGACCTTTCAAGCAGGGCGTTGTCAGCAGTAACGAGGCAGCGTGGCGTCTCCTGGCTTCCTTTACACGAAAGGCACCCAAAAGTTACTCACCTTGCTACTTAGAAACAGGCGATATTATATTTACCGAAAGAAATTTCAAGAAAGAATTGCATTACCGCCAAAACTACACTAACAGCCTTCTTTCAACTTTGTCAAACCGACCCTTTGCAAAAACGTTGTTATATTCTGAAGTCCCCGCTATTATACTTGGAACACATCTAGGAAGGAGTGGAAACGCCGTATTCAAGGCGCGCCTGTTGCAAATTGGCCCGGTGTAAAGTCATCAGATGCCCTTGGTCGTGTGTATACCGTCCATGTAACTAATTTTGAATGTTTCTGTTTACGATTGCTGCTGCCTGTGTTCGGGGTCCTACAGGATATAAAGACCTTAAAACTGTCAACGGTCAGGAATGCGCAACTTATAGAAGCATGTGAAGCTCTGCATCTTTTAGAAAATGATAATCACTGGATGAAACCATGGAGGAAGCTGTGCAGTGCCAGTCACCAGCCAAAATTAGGGATCTTTATGCAACTCTCATATCATCTTGCGGGCTATCTAATGCACATAAATGTGGGACAAATATAAAAGTACATGGCGGAAGATATTTTGCAGAAGGTTACAGCAGACACGCGAACATGACATACAATGAACACATTTATAATGAAGCACTTGGAAAAATTTCAGATAAAGTAATGGCAATGGTAGGCAAAAATTAAGCGACTTTGGAATGATAAGCCCTCAGCGAACAACCGAAAATGAACTAAGTGATGAAATTATACGTGAAACAAACTACGATATACCAGCTTTGCAGTAGCAAGTAGCCGAATTGTACCCTTGCTTCCCGAACAAAAACGAGTTTTGACAAAGTATTAGGACAAATTGAATCTGGAAATGGTGCATTTTCTTTTAGATGCCCTGGAGGAACTGGGAGACATTTTGTTAAATTTATTATTAGCGCAAGTACGGAAAGATAAAAACATTGCTGTGGCCGTAGCTTCCTCCGGTATAGCCGCCACGCTGCTAAGCGGGGGCCGCACTGCACATTCTGTTTTAAAACTCCCTCTAATTCGGAAGAATCGCCGATCTGTAACTTTAGCAAAAATAGTGCACGAGGTATAATGCTACGACAATGCAATCTTTTAGTGTGGGACGAAAGTACAATGTCGCATAAAAAAGCTGTAGAAGCACTAAATCGAACGCTCCAGGATTTGCGCAGCTATACCGATGTAATGGGAGGAATGGTGGTTTTACTGGCTGGTGACTTTCGCCAAACTTTACCTGTCATTCAAAAGGCACACCTGCAGATGAAATTAAAGCATGCCTCAAGTCGTCTATTTTATGGAACAAGGTGACAAAATTCAGTTTAACTACGAATATGAGTGCATTTGTATAATGATATCAATGCTGGAAACTATGCTGACACACTATTAAAATTGGTGATGGGCGGTTGGAAACGGATGCTGAGGGCTGCGTTAAATTGACGAGAGATTTTTGTAATTTAGTACAGAGTCATTCCGAATTAATTGCGAGCGTTTATTCAGATTTAACGAACAACATGCATGAAGACAAATAGTTATGTGAAAGGCGATTCTTGCACCAAAAATGAGAGCGTTAACAAAATAAATTCAGATATATTAAGCGAAGTAGCAGGAGAAATAACAGAGTATTGTCAGTAGACACAGTTATGGATACAGAACAGAGCACTTCATATCCCGTAGAGTTTCTAGATTCTCTAGAGTTGTCAGGTGTGCCCTCACATAGCTTCAATTAAAATTAGGCGTCCCAGTCATGCTACGAAATTTAGATGCTCCTCGGTTATGTAACGGGACAAGGCTGCGTGTGACACATCTTGGACGGAACATAATCGGTGCTAATTTGACAGGCGTAGGAAAGGTGAAAATTTTATTATACCACGGATCCCTATAACCACAGATCTTCCTTTTCAATTCAAAAGGTTGCAGTTCCTATTAAGCTCAGTTTTGCAATGACAATTAATAAAGCGCAAGGGCAAACGTTACATGTAGCGGGGTCAACTTAAAAAACCGTGCTTCTCTCATGGTCAGCTGTATGTAGCATGTTCGCGTGTGTCAAATGCCCAGAATCTCCATTCTTTCCCCGAATGGAAAAACATATAACATTGTGTACAGTAGCGTCTTAAAATAGTGTTCAGTTAGTTTTTTTCCAAAATTCCACAATCAATTAATCAAATTCACAGATCTTCCCTTTCAATACAAAATTTCCTATTTAGCTCAGTTTCTTTTCAATTCCAAATGCTGCACTCCACGGACCTATTAAGCTCAGTTTTCAACTCAAAAGGCTGCATCCCTGACGGATCTTTTATTTGGCTCAGTTTCCTTTCAATTCAGAAAACTGCATCTCTGACGAATCAATTTAGCTCAGTTTCTTTTCAAAAGTCTGCATCCCTGACGGATAATTATGCTCAGTTTCCTTTAATTAAAAGAATATCCCATTTTCATTTGGAATAAACAGGCTATTTTCATGCTTTCCTATACGCTGCGTTTCAAAACATTTAAATAGGCTGACGAATCAATTTTGCTCAGTTTCCTTTTAATGGCTGCATCTCTGACAAATCTATAAAACTCAGTTTTCTTTCAATTCAAAAAGCAATGGATAGTTCATTTCCCAGTGACCATGCGGGCGAAGCCGCGGGTAACAGCTAGTTCCTTTATAAGTCGATTACACCAAGCTCTCAATAGGTTGTAAGTGACTTTCTCCAATGCATTCCCATATTTTTTAAACCGACAGTTAAATTTCGCTTTTTCTTTATGAGCCTTGATTAAGGACGATGTAAACCATAGAGGATAATTCTTATTTCTCGGTTTAGATAAAGGAGTATGTTTTTTTACAAAAATACATTATTGTTTCATTAAACACATTAACCCTATCTTTGACATCTGCTGAATCCTGCCATAAAACACTCCAGTCAATCGTCTCTAATTCCTTAATCAAAGCTTCATAATCAGTTCTAAAAAAGTTGTATGTCGGTTCCGGTTTTGACTTTAGTATGCTTTGTGAGTTTTTTTGGAATTCTATTTCAATCGCAGGGTGATGTTCATCTAATGAAATCAATGGTATATTAGCTTTCTGCATCGGAACACATGACCTATTATTTGATAATATCAAATCAAGAATTCGCTTATTTTTATTTAATATATTATTGCATTGGTTCAAATTGTTAAATGACATAGCGTCAAGAAATAAGTTCTCCAAATTACCATTAGCTATCGGTACTAATTTATTGTCATTGTCAATATGCCATGATATCTTGTTTAAATTAAAATCTTCGACAATAAGAAATGTATTGTCAACATCAGCATGCATTACTCTAGTTAAACTGATCAAATAAGTTGTGACATAATCCTCATTTAAGAGGGGTGGAAAGTAAACAGTATTAATATACTTGTACCTGTATTAATATACTTGTTGCCGAATTTTAAGGACAACTACATATTCACACGTAGATTCCGAACCGTTTTTTCTATAAACTTGATACTTTTTCAAAACCGCTATTAACACTCCTCCGCCATCTTTTTTAGTTTCTGAGATGAAGTTGTATACCTATCACGTCTAAAAATATAGTAGCGATTATCCAGCAACTCATGATCAAAAACAGTATCATTTAACCAAGATTCTGTTAAAATAATAACATCGTAATTATTTGATAAAACAGAAACATATATGTCCTCAATTTTAGTTCGGAGGCCCCTTACATTCTGATAATACATGCTAAGTTTGAATTTAAATGATTTAAAAAACTTACAAACATAATAGTTTGACAACGGTAGCGAAGCCTCCATAGAAGCCGAGAAACCGGGCTTGCCTATCAAACTGCTCAATCAATAATATCAACTAATAAAATAACTCGTAAACTGTTTCAAACTATTTCAAATTTCCCGCGCGCTTCTCTGTCGCTGTCGCTGACCTGTTCTACACAGGCCATAGATTACTGTATATACACAGGCCTTATAACGTCAACACGCGGCAAAACTGCGCGATTAGGTTGTCATAAAAATTAGTCGTCTCTCTCGCACGCGTGGGCTTTTACCGGGCTTTCGAGAAGACGATCGCTCCCATTCTAACCTGTGGTAAAATGTTCTATAATGAAATATAACTACGATTGTTTATATAGCAATTTGTACGTAGCGAAAAGCCCGGCTTTTAGTGTGAAGTTATTCATTAGTCAATCGCGGGCGATACCTTTGCAAGTTCACTTCACATTTCAATGTTTACTCTGTGTTTACTTGAGCTAATAAATATTGCGTTGAAAATTTATGCTATTTTATAGATTTTTAGTGAAAATGGAGGATAATAGTGTTCCTTGTGATAAATTGAAGTGTGTTAAAGTGCTAATCGGCGAGGAAAAGGTAAAATCGAAAAAGAGAAAAGGTAAATTTTTATAAAACTGCTAAAAACAACAAAACCATATCTTGCCCTAGTTTGGAGCCCTAGCTTCGCCACTGTTTGACAATTACTTATGTTCAGAGTGTTTAAGATCAACGCACAATTGCAGCAAAAAATTGACTCAATTCACTGGTTACATTCTACAATACACATTAATTAGTAAACTTATCACATTAATATAATACAGGGCTACAAACATTAACATAAAATCTTCCAATTTATAACTAAAAAAAAATCGTTACTTAAAAATTATACAGTTCGACCATATTAAAAGCATGGTTAAATCACATTACTCGCTACAAAATATTGTTATAAGTAATATACATAATACACTTCATGACTTATTCAGTTTACACAGAACCAAAGCCTTTCAGTTAACTCATAAATGTTGCATATTGACAGTTTGATATTATGTTAAGCCTATATTTATGTGAACAGGATGGATTGAGAACAGAATAATTTTGAGTAGATATTTGTTGTTCCGGGGTGGCCTATTCATAGTAGTGCAATTATGTCGCATAGCGTTTGGTCCAGAGGCGGGCGATGCGATCATGCTCTTCTCTGTTCTGAAGATACTGTGTTGCAATGCTACCAACCAGTGGATCCGCTGGATTACAATCAGTTAGTAGGGAGCATATTGACAACAGAACCTTGGATATTGTGAGTGCTGGAGACCAGTTGTCTTTGAGTATGTCCAAGCATATTACACCCTCGCTGTTGATGTTACAGTGGTATATCCTAGTACGAAATGTCACCTTAGGTGGTTTAAACGGGTATTCTGGTGAAAAATGTATGTCAAGGAAGGAAACTCCACCCTCATATACTGATCCAGGTGGTCCAAGAATAGTAGAAACCCATTCATACAGATTATCTCCTTTTGGTCCAGCACTGCAGTTTGGTGGTGGATCGAGTGTGATCTCAGCTAACTCCTTTTGAATCCTCTTAGCTGATGTGCCAAGTGCTTTCGACATCTTGGGATTTGGTTTGTTTTCTTTTGATTCTGGTTTAGAGTCTGAGATTGCTATACTAGGGCTTGCACCACCACGTCCTCGTCCTGTGCCACTTCCTGATGAACCAGATGAACTGAACATTATCTTACAAATAACAGTCGGCCATCTTGTGGGCTAGCGTTATCCGATAATATACAATAATTTGCCTCACCAAGCACCCAAAATAATAAATTAATGTCTCCAAATACACAATAAATGTGATAGTCAGAAATACTACACAAAGTAGTACAAATTCTCGGTTATTCTTTGAATAAGTTGCTCCAAGTTAAGATGCACCGCACTTGTAAAAATTCTAAACTGTCTTTTTTGAGACATGCAATATTTATATAATATAAGAGTAAAATATTATAACGAGCTTAAACAACCTAGATCTTTAATTAATTTAGGAGGTGACTTGATATCCTTACGTATAAAAATATGCCCATTACGGACCCAAACAAATTGATAATTTTTCTGTTTAGCAGTTATTCTTGTAGCCGCATGAAGTTTCTTGTTCGTTGGCGACAGATGCTCTTGTACAAATATGGGCTGCTTTTTCCAGCGAGTCCTAAATGAGACGTATTAAGTTTGTCTTCCGCATTTTTTGTTAAATACTTTTACGGCTGCTAAAAATCCGTCCCGAATGTGAGGGCTGGACAACTTAAACACTATGTAACGGGGTCTATTCGTCTAATTTGTCAGTTTGGCCACTCTATGGAAGTTCATAATCACGTCATCAGACAACTCGTATTAAACTGTTTTTCCAATTTGACGTATTATTGAAATTAAATTCTCAGATTTGTGTTCGGGTACGCATTGGATCTCTATGTTTGAATCCCGGCTGTATTGTTCCGAAGCTGTTATTTTGGTGGTTATATCCGATACCTCTGACTGTAATTTTACATTCTCCGCAGTTTAGTAATTTTATTGCTTTTTTCATCATTTAACTTTACTTGTTCATCATGAAAATCGGAAAGAAATTTTAAAGAATTAATTACTTCATCTAGCTCCGTGCGCATAAGTGAGAACTTAGTGCCGAGTTCCTTAATATCTTGTCGCATATTTGGATGATTGCTGTTCTTCAAACTTCACATTCATGTCGGTGCGCAGGCTACGAATTTCAGCAATGATAGGGTCATAATTAGAGGTCTCAGTTGGTGGTGTTGAATTTGGAGTGATTGTATCTTTTTGTTTTCGATATTGTGTAGTGACCGGTGTATTGGTATTGTCGCCTTTATTGCGATTCATGATACATACGGGACAAATCCATGAGGAACGTGAAACAACCTCGGTATAATCAACACATTTATTATGATATATACGATGACAACTAACATTGCAACATTTTATTCGTTTTTGCGCAATGAGCACGTTTGACTTATATCCAGAACACTTGGTCGTCTTAAATTCTCCTTAACTGTATAAATATTTTTAATTTAAATAATAATTCAAAATAAAATATACAAATCTTCATCCAAAAAAAATATATATGTGAAAAACAATTTTAAAAAGTTTCCTCTCTTGGCTTGTTCTGATCCTCCAACTTATGGATCATTAACCCGACGTTATAGCCTCTGAGCTACGCTTACTGCTTGATAACTTGTGAAATTTGCAGTTTAATCTTGCTTACATTATATATGGTCGCTAAATGTAGTTTAATATTATGTAGATGCAGGTAAGATAACACAAAGTTCTATCACAACATTTATTACTTATTCACAATTTTGTCACCATTTTTTGGTAAAAATGATCACATAAGAATGATTACACATTGAGCACAAAATATGTTGGGAGTAAATAGTTAAAACAGACACTCATCTATTTTATATTTAGCTGAGAACTTGCAGCTGATATAGTACGTCTTATTACTTAAGTACCCACGACCTCACTTAATCAATTAAAGAAAGAGTACAGTAAGCTTGCCACCAGTTTCTCTTCAGCCACCAAAATTTCTTATGACAGTTTGTCATACTCAGCTGCCTTACCGGCTGTCATGTTTTTCATTTTTCATTGCTCTCATTATTTCATCCATACTTCGGTATCGCCTGCGTTTCGTTTTGAAGTTTCGGATTCATTTACAAACATGCTTTCAAAGCTGTGTTTCTCGATCTCTTTAAAATTGATACTTTGTCATTCAAAATACAACCATTCTCTTCTGTAGGCTACTCTGACAATTTTCCAGAATATTTTTCATTTTGCCTGGTAATTATCAAATAGTCTGCTATCACTCCATCCTTTATTGCTTTTTTCTTCCTACTGTCGTTTTTTCTTAAAAATTACAAACTAAAAACTACCTTTTTCTGAATTAACTGCTTTAGTCGCAAGTACATCTAGTCATGCTCTCTTTTCATTGCTTTAATTTCCATTCGTACTTGATTATCCCACCATCATGTATTATTATTTCTGTCATTCTTTCTCTTACTTACACCATCCACTTTGGTTACTGCATCTACCAACCTCCCTTAATATCCCATATTATATCCCTCCCAGTCTCTAAGTCCGAATCTTTCATTCACTTCATCCACATCACTAATTCTTTCTTTTATTGATACTTATTTTTCGCATATTCATCTGTAACTTTTCTATTCTTAATACAGCATATAAGTACGCACTAGTAGCCACAGATGTTCGATGCCTCCACGGATCTTTTGTCGGATAAATTTTATCCGACGTTAGGTCCCTCCCTACGGTTGAACCGCTTGTATCTACCGTTGCGCTCCTCATTCTTTCATCTACAATTATAATATTTATCATGCTTTTATTTTTACCTCTTTACCATGTATAGTGTTTACATATGAATCTTCTAATGACGAAGAAAAGTGTTCGTCACAAGAAGATTTCTTTACAGATATACCTACTTTGAGAAGGCTTTCATCATTCTCAATTACACAATTATTCATAAAATGGTCCCAATGCCCTTTCAAAACAAGCCTTTTTCACCATCACCCTTTTGATTAAAATTTTCTATTATAATAATATTTTCAATCTCCTTACATATTATTATTAGCAACATTATTTACCATTTACCAAAACTGCTCTCGGATATAAGTGGGCTTTGACATGTGTAAACCACCAGGATAAACAACTTCTGCAAGCCTACTTTCAGTCGTATTGGGCTTGCACATTCATACTCTTTCAGACTCTTACTCATCTTTAAGGATGATACCGACTCCCTGACATGCCCGCTTAGTTTCATCTACACTTTTTTTTATTTTTATAGAATAAGGGTTACAAGCGAGCACACAGTTCACCTGATGGTAAGTGGTTGCTGTGGCCCATAGACATCTACATCTATCCTCGTTTGCGAATAAAATGCAGATGCGTTGTCAGCCGTGAGGACTAAGATGGAATGCCTCTTTTCCAGTAAAAAGGGTCTCCGGTTCTCTACACTCACCAAACGAAACACAGCTGCATTAAGCTGCTATTTTACGTTGGTATTCTGTGAGAGCGTGGTCCTTCCCCGGTCGATCTGACCCATTCGTGCTACAGCTATACTATTAATATAGCTGTAGCATGGCTCTACCACGTTTAAAACTTTATTAGCACACAATATGTATGCCATTAGTAGTCGCATCATTTTTACCACGTTTTTATTAAGTCACTTTCTTGTTTGTCTGTTGTTCCGGGTGGAATTTAGTAATTGATTTTAAACTAATTTCCCGATCAGCTAGACACTTGAAATTTTGAATATAGCTGAAATTCGGATGACAATGCAAGAAAATGATAGTAAAAACGTGGTAACTATATCTAATTATTAAAATATATTTTATATAATTATTAAAATATATTTTTTGAAGTGAAAACATCTTTGAAGGGGATACGCTTACGGAGCTCGAATCGAGCAGTCGTGCCTATTAGCAATTATACAAGTGTTTAAATATTTTCAATAAAATTGTGACCTGTATAAACCATTGGACAATATCTCCAAGTTGTGTTTTTACAGTAGTGAATAACAAATTATAATGAAAAACATTTGAGAGAAATCATGTCTAATACATACGAAAATAGCCCTTTCAACCGGAGCACCATTACACCTCGGAGTTCGCCCAGCACGCCTCAACCACCTCATCATGATGCTGCAGACCCCTTTAATTTTTAGCCACCACAGAAATTAAAAATTGGATGACCTCAATCGAACAGTGCCTTAATGAAGTTTGCCATATTGCCCAGGAGGGAAAACTAAACTCTGAACAAAAGCTGAGAATCAATTCCCTATCGCGAAAGGTCGGTAATGCAGCCTCTCAGATGGCAGTATTCTACCAATCGTTGAAACAAAAGGCTATTTTAATGCACACGTCTCTTGAAGCACTAAGAGAAAAACAAGACCTAATGGATTGCCTTAATGAATTCAAAAAATCTCTTAAGGAAATAATTCAAGAAAGCTGCAAACAAAAATAATTACTTGCGCTCCAAAACATTCAGTTCTATTGCAATTTACCCGGAGAATAAATTAAAAACTAGTGAAGACACAAAATCTCTTGATCAAAAAATTATATGCCCCGAACAATTGAAATTACACGTAAGAGGACTACGTAAAACTAAAAATGGAGGCGTTATTATCAGCACTGAAACAAAGGACGACATTGAGAAGCTAAAAAAATGTACCCAGCTTAGTAGTTCCGGTCTAAAGGTGGAAGAGCACCATAAAAAAAGACCACGGATCATAGTCTTAGGTATACCTGCCGCCTTTATCGAACGAGAAGTCTTTGATTGCATGTATGAACAAAATTTAACCGATAAGCTCCCTAACTTAACGCGAGAATCTTTTTTGTCCTCTATAAAGTTAAGTCATAAATCGGGTAAAAAAGAAGCACTTTCATGCAACTTTATTTTGGAAGTGCCAGCTGGCATCAGGAAGGCGCTTATCAACCAGGAGCGAGTCTTCATAAATTGGACGTCGTGCCCAGTTCGAGACTTCACACTTGTGACCAGGTGCTTCAAATGTCAACAGTACGGACATGCTGCAAGAACTTGCCGGGAAACTATCGACACGTACACGGACATAGTAACCGATCATAGTGCCGTCGTTCTTAACTTAAGCCTTAAAATACCTAAACCTAAGTGTAAATACTCCATTCCTAAAACTAATATGAAAAACCTTGAACATGCAATTCAAAACATTGACTTTAACCCAGTTTATAAAACCGATGACGTAAACATTTCTTTGCCTTACTTAATAAATAACGTACAAAATGCCATCGTTAGCAATACTTCGTATACCACAGTAGCTAAAATAAATAAATAACTTAAAGCCTTGGATTACACCCGGTCTAATTAGGTGCATGAAACATAGGGACAAACTACACCTGATGGCAAAATCTTCTTCAGATTATTCCGTTTTACAAATTTCATATAAAATATGAAGTATTTTTGTAACAATTTATTAAAAAAGTTGAAATATAATTATCTTACAAACTTACTGAAAGAGTCTGGTAGAGATAATAAAAATATTTGGCGGTATGTAAAATATATTGCATTTATATCCAAACAGCATGAATCTTCATCAGAATTATTACAAAATAAATCCTCGCCACTTATATCAGTAAATACAGCAAATAATTACTTTGTGAACGTCAGTAAAATCTTGCTGAGCATATAATAAACAATTATAACAATAATCATACAGCAAAAACATACAGGGCCTCTTTTTCAACTCAAAAAAACTGCCAATTAAGCTCGTTCGCATTATTAGATACGAACGCTACTGAGGTAGAAAGTATAATAATGGGACTGAAAGAAACAAGCGCGGTTGGTTAGGATGGCATACACACTAGTATATTAAGAAAATTTATACAGATTCTAGTACCACCATTAACTCATATTTTTCGAATTTGCTTCTCTGAAGGAATTTTCCCAGATTGTTTAAAAAAAGCCACTGTAGTTCCGGTATATAAATCGGGGGATAAAAAAACGTTTTCAATTATCGGCCTATCTTAATACTCTCATCTACGTCTAAAATATTTGAAAAAATAATTAACAATAGATTAATGAATTATTTACAAAGTAAATATACTTCACTTTATCACTCATCGCTCCACATACATTCAGCATAACCAAACGGGCTTCTGCATTTCACTTCTCGTCCTTCTGGGAGAGACAACACGTGACGGGTGGAGCGTGACGGGTTCCTCGCATGGTACAAAACGGATTTGCAACAGGTGCTGGGAATGAATTCTCGGCGCTTTTAAATGGTTTAGCCATTTTTTTGAATCGATATTTTTTTAAGAAGATTTAATTTTAGAAGTGTGACTTTACCTACTCTTATACAAGTGAGACTTTTGTTACTTACGATTATTCAGTAGCTGGTATTTATACACGGAATTTGTTTTATAACTTATTCCATCAAATGACTTTTTTATAATGAAGCTCACGCACAAGGGACTCGTATGAGCCGAAAAAGTAGAAAAACTTTTCTGCTTAAGAATCCGTTTGGTCGGGTACCACCTTCTGACCTGTTTGTGCAGCTAAGCGTGCATCTGTATTGGGTTGCGGCGCGGCACGCGGCACGCGGCGGGGAAGTGTGTCGGTGTTGTGTAACGCTGTTGGTCGTGCAGAGTGCTCCGCGGCGCTGCGCGCGCGGCCCGTGCACAAGAAGCAGGCGGAGACGTTCGACCGCGTGCTGCGCTGCGTGTCGCACCTGCTGCACGTGCTGCTGCGCACGGCGCGCGGCGCGGCGCAGCGCCGGCAGCTGCGCGCGCACGTGCGCCGCCTGCTGCAGGCCGACGTGCGCAGCGCGCACACGCGCGACACGCTGCTGCACCTCGCCGTGTCGCGCCTCAACGTCGTGCGCTCCACCTACTTCGCGGACGAGGTGGCCGTGCCGGTACGTCGTATTCTACTTCATTGTTTCAAGTCGGTCGGCAGACCGTTTCAGGTCCGCAACGCGTTTTTTTATGTTTTGTTTTTTTTTCTACAATAACACTTAGTTACTTTAAATATAAAAAAAAGATATGGGCTATAATCGACCCTAACACATTTACACATTACAAATTTATACGTAAACTGACATAATAACCTTACTTAGCTAACGTTGACGAGAACTTGACTGCTGGCAGATTGTTGATCCTGTTTTATCGCTTAAGTAATGGCTTGACGTGAATTTTGATACATATAAGTGGTAACTTTTTGAGTATTGAATGTATGCACGTGTAAACTATTATTGAAGACGATGTAACAAGTGACAGCGAAGTGTCGTCAAAATCTGCCAAAAACACATTAGTATATTGGGAAGAGTTTTGTGAATAAAATACAAACCAGACTAGGCTTTATAATGTAAAACCTTTGCCTGTCTTAACTGGCGAATCGTAACAATAGCACACTGTAATATTGGAAGGTGTTAAATGAGAAGAGACGTGTTGTTGGTATTAGAACTTTAATTATACTGCTTTTATTCTACCTTTACACTAATATATATTTTCGTAGGGGTTACGCAACACCTCCCACCGACAAAATAATAAAAAAACAATGCTGATTTTTTTTATCTATCCTTAAAATTATACTAAACGTAATAAATGAATATCTTTATGAAAACTATAATCTAAGGCATATTTTAGATTTAGTAGGGCGTTTGGCTAAACTTAATGCGTAGTCACAGTAGTTATAATAATTTACATAATCAGCCATAATTATGTTATAACATAATATTATATTTTGACTTTCACGAACATTTACAAAATTATTTATTCGTATCCTTAATTATCAAGATAGGTCGTCTAGTCCAGATATTTATAATACATGAGAGAAAAATAAATATATTATATTTATTTATTTTACATTTGGCTAACCATTATTTATTTTTCATTTTATTTTATAGCATTTTAGTTACATATTCATTTAATATTTGTGTCATTTCTTTCACGTACACGGCTCGCGTACATACATGATCAAGACAATGACCAATATCATTTCATTCAGTTCTTTACATTTATAGCATTTCAGCTCATATATTATATATAAACACTCACGCCTGTCACCCAGAGGGGTAGGCAGAGACTATGGACTTCCATTTGGCACGATCCTGACATAACTCTCGCCTCCTCCACATCCATATACCTACGCATACACGCTCGTCGGTTAAGGGTACTCTTAATTTGGCCCATTTTCAATATATTGCCAATTTGGTCGATAAACTTTCGCCTAGGACGTCCCTTCCCGACCCTGCCGTAAATTTGCTTTGTCACTCTTTCCTAATTCATTCTTTCTACATAACCAAACCACCGAAGCATTCCTTTCTTAATCCTGACCACACTCTTCTCTTATCACACAATTTCTCACTCTGTCATTCAGATTCAGCCCTAACGTACTCCTTAATGACGCTTTTCTACAGCATTTATTCTACTCTCGTGCTTCTTCTTCTTCAGCTCATATAATTTATTATTTAATTGTACCATAACTTTCACGTACACGGCTCGCGTACATACATGATCAAGATTATGGACAATATTCCTATAAAATTCGTAATAAATTCTCATTTCCCTCATTAACAATACATTAAAACTTATTCCGCATTTAATCGTGTCCAATCAACCTTAAAAACTAATCGGTTATTAGGTTTTCCAAACTTTCAACTGATCAGGCCGATTGTATATGTGGATATGCTAACCTCCGATAATTTTTCTTTACTTTACTCTCACACCTACACACTATTAATATTTTTCATTTATAATTCCGTATATCTTTTACAAATTTATATCATATAGTCTCGTTTTTTTATTATGATGTAACTAAATATTATTAGTTGCCATTTGCCAACTGTTTTTCTCATTCTAATCACCTATTATATGCAGATGATAAAAAATATACCGGGTAGTTCGTTCTGTTGAAGATTGTAGATTGTTACAATATGATTTAGATAACTTGTTTTCTTTATATCAACACAATAAAATATACGTCAATATAGATAAATGTCAGAGAATAAGCTTTACGCGATAGAAAAACCCAGCCTTTCCTTATAACTTTAATAATCAAACATTAAAACGGGTAAATTATGTACGTGATCTCGGCGTTTGTTTTGACTCCAAGATGCTCTTTAATATGCATTATGATAATATAGCAGATAGAGCTTACCGTATCATTGGATTTGTTCTAAGAACCTGTCAAACGTTTAAAAGTACTTTAGCATTAAAAAGATTATATTTTTCATACGTAAGAAGCATATTGGAGTATGCTAGTCCTGTGTGGCCTTCATACGAACATAAGGCACGCTCAGAGCGTATTCAGAAAATGTTTTTAAAATCTCTAAATTTCAGGTGCGACGTCACATTCAAAGTTAGAAGAACGCCGTGACATGTTAGACATGGGTTTTTGTTTGATATTTTACGCGCTCAACTAGATTGCCCTGTTCTGCTTTCACAAATCTCCTTTAAAGTGCCCCGACGTAGGACTAGATATACACCTTTATTCAGTGTTCCCTTACATCATACCAATTATGGCAAGAATAGTGTCCTCACCAGAATGGTTAAAATTTTTAACAGTAAATTCTCTCATATTGACCCATTTATCCATTCAAAAAATTCATTTAAACTAAGGTAGTACATAGCTTTGACAGGAGTAGACAATTAATCTTTATTGTTTATGTTGGTAGCATTCGTAGTTTATAAATCCGTAGTAGCATCTCAATTTAGATGTCCAATTCGCTAATTGACACAAAAATTTAATACAATATGTGTATGTGAGTGTGTACTGTGTATATTGTACGTATGTATATTTATTTATTTATATGTTTGTATATATAAGTTTACCTATATATAAGTATTTAATTAAAATATGATTATATGTTATGTTGATGTATGTGTACATATATATATGTGTATGTGTGTGTATGTATGTGTATGTATAAATATATATATATATATATATATATATATATATATATATATATTATATATCTTATTGAAGCATAAATATTTTCTTAGATCAGCCATGACAAATTAAGTCTTGTTTTTGATTAAAGTTTTGTTACTTTCTTTTCTTACTTTTGATTCGTGCTAATGTGAAAAGTGGATGACTATTATTGGCCTATGTAAAGACATATTATATAAGAATAATGTATCACAGAATGAAGGCTGTTGTTATCCTAATAAAATAAAATAAAATAAAAATAAATTAGTTACATCATTATCAGTCAGGGATTGAGGCTCACAATATGGGCACAACAAAATTTAAATTGATTAATTGTATACATAATATAATGAGTTCGTCGAAAATCGTATTAAACGAAGTAATTATTTTCATAATCCACACAATATTATAGTATTAAAACTACCATTTTCCCAGTAAATAATGAATTATAAAAATTAAAAGTTTATGATTTGAAAGTTCAATAAATATAACACCGAAATTAATAAATTATTACATAATGATTTCTTATATTTACGCGAACTACACATTGAGATTAAACTACTTTTCGGTTATATCGCGTTTAATTAACTTATTTTATTAATTCCCGACGTTTCGGGTGCTTTAGCACCCATCAGTCCCCGTGACCATGGGTGCTGTAAAGCACCAAACGTCGAATTAAAATAATGCATTGCGATATAATCCGTAAATTTAATCAATAAATTATTACATTTCACATTAAGATATAGAACAAAGAAGTCAAAGCAACGTAATCATTTTCAATAACAATAACATATAACATAATCACATAACAACAGATAGATCAAAATACAAATTGTAATCCCACTCCTAGCAGCGAAAGCGATTTGAGACACCTTTGTTTTAATTACCAAAGTACGTATATAGAAACGTTTGCGATTACATCGTATTATAATCACCTAATTTTAACATAACTTGTACAATGTTATTATTACATACAGTCAGGTTTGCCAACTTTACCAATGGATGTTAACTTTGGCATCAGGGGTGTATTGGTACAAAATTACGCTTAACACGGAAAACGTGACGTTTTTCGAGATAAGCCATGTTTTGGATAAAAATACAATAACTAATTGACAGCATTGCTTTCGGTATGGCAACATGAGCGTTAATTTTGGCATTTTATTTTAACGCGGAATTGTGCCGGCGCAATAACCTCTTTGTTCAGTGATCCAGAACTTTAGTTTTTTTTTGTTTGAAATACTAAATGTAGGTATCTATATCTTTGTAGTAACGTAATATTAATGGTTATCAAATGTAATATATCGTTTTTAACATGTTGGTCTTAACATTTATCTTTATCTATAAAACTAACTTGGCAAAGTTACCATACTAGTGACGCCACGATGTGACGGTTACTTTGCAATGTTTTGTTATAACCAAGGGTTGTCACTTTCAACCTATATTTTTAAACGATTACAACTATTTAAACAAAGTGTTCTGCACTTGACATTCTATGTATGTATGTATGTATGATTGTATCGATGTTTCACCGTAGCAGCCCATTAGACCGATTTAACAAATGAGTCGTCAATCAATTCATCTTTATTAAAAGTGAAGGATAATAATAGAAATATATATTATTTTTACTACGTTGTCGGGCATTAATAATATTATTACTACTCAGTATTTTTCATAATTTCAACTTAGTGTATTGCACGGAATATAAAAAACAAGAGGAAGCCCAAATTGGACAGGGCAGGCGAGTAAGAATTAGTGACAATAGAGCGTAATTGACTGTCAGTCGCAGGGTCAAATTGTTGCGAGCTGACGGATCGCTGCTTAAGTGATATATGCGAAAATATGCCGTTTTGGGCAATATTGGAGTGTAAAAACGAAAGTAAAAGGAAAAATATTTTGAATGGAGGTGTTTCGTACCAAAGGCACGTGTAATGTTTTTACTTTTTTCTATAGAAACTTGACTAAACATCGACAAAATAGCAAATTGCCTTTATTACAAGTAATATTCAACCTTATTTCGTTATACTAAGGTTTATCTGTAAATACATTTTGAATAAAAATAGCTGCGATAGTGTTGTGACTACGCCGATATTAAAGTTTTCGATAAAATTTTATCACAGTCCTGTTCATTCACTAACATATTAATGAAAATTTGCAAATGTATGTATGAAAATATACGAAATTATAGGGTGATACTCTATGAATGAACTTTTGTTAGGATTGCTAAGCCAGAGAAGTAAGTAAGTAGTTTCGTAATACTCACGACTTTTGGAAAGAAGCTGAAATAAAAATGATCTTAATATCATGATCTACATTAGTATCTGAATTAATTATCGTCTAAACTTTAATATTAAAGTATGAAAACGATAATTTTTAACAAATATGTGTTATTTCAATGACAATAAACAATTGAAAAATTATTGTTTTTTATTATTTTCCTTGTTTCCTATTTCATAAATGATAATTTAGCTAACAATCAATAAATTTTCATTAAAGACAATTAATTATATGCCGGCTATATGAATTACGGCGATATACGTAATACATCAAGACAATTTCCAATAAATTTTTAATTTTACTCATTTTATCATATCTTTTTAAATTCTGTTTCTTCAGTCAATACATTTCATGTGCATGATAATAATAATATACTGAATATCGATATAAGCCAGATCACTTTCAGGGAGAGTAACTACATCACTAACATCATTTACGTAGCAGTATAGGTTAGGTAGGGCAATGTCAACGTTATATTTATTGTCATTGTGTCTATAATAGTGTGAATTTATTATTGCGACATCTAACGTTAAGAAGCTAAATTTGCTCATTAATTCTAGAAACTTCGTTGGTGAATAGTAATATGATCTCTATTTTCAAGACTATATGGTTCGTACTCAAGTGAATGGTGAGTAACATAATGCCTTTCTTTTTTATTTTTTAATAGCCAATCACTCGAAAATTATTGAAATGGTACACAATTGTCGGTACACCTTTCTTTCTTGCGTATGTGTGAGTTTGGCGACAGTGGTTCTGCTACAAATTATGTGTTTTGCTACTTCCTCTTGTTTTTTATATTCCGTGGTGTATTGATATTAACCAAAACATTAATTGTCATTTTTGACAATTTAAACTAATATATAATAGCAAAACATTAATAATCATTTAAAGTGACAATTAAAACATTAATTGTCATTTTTAATGATTATTTAATTGACCTGACATAATTTTATTACCACCCGTAATAAAATGGTGATGATGACTAATAAAAAAACAAATACTTGTTAAAAATGATCGTAACAAGCTTTTTTTTTATTCTATACTATAATTGATTTAAGCTTATTATTGCACCAATTTTATTTTTAATTTTAGACGAGAATTATTGTGAAAAGATTTAATATAAAAAAATTAAGTTAAGTATGCAATCAAGGATTTTTGACAACCCTGACACATATTTTCAAGTTTGTATGAAAAATTGAAAAATGGGAGGGCAACTTTGCCACAACCGTAAAATTTGCTATTTGTAACACAATTAAAGAAGCAAATCATAACTCTGGGTGTTGTGTATTATATTATGAGTTAAAACTACTTTTAAACCTTGAAGTCAAATCCTATTATTTTCATTATAAACCCTGATGGCAAAGTTGCCAGAAAGTGAGGTTAACTTTGCCATTTTATATTTTTGAGTATTTTGTCTATTTAATATTAGTATTTGTTTAAATCATTAATAAATACCAAATCTATGAAGAATATAATGTCACATTTAACATTGACGCCCAGTCTGACAATACATTTTTTGTTGGAAAATTGGTCTTAAACTTTTAAGTCCTTCCAAAAATGGCAGTTGCCAGGTTTCACGGTACATATATGGATACAAGTAAAATGATAGTTTTAAATTTCTTATTTATACAGAATTTTAGATAGTTACATTACTTTTACCAGGATCGAAAAAGATTGCTAGAAGTATGATACTTACTATATATCGTTTACAGAAAATAATTGAATAATCACTATAACACCTATCAACTTTACACAACAAAACATTAATTAATTTAAACATTCAAAATAACAATTTTAATTTTATGTACTTAGGTTATAATATTATAACTTTAAGGTTCACTGCCTTTATAAAAGAAAAGAAAAACTAACACTTATTAATAATATCGAATTGTTTTTAACCCTTTTCAAATTGAATACTTACATTTAAATCAAATTTACTATAGAAAAAAACAACAACGAAATATATGTTATTTTAACGTTTCACTAATGACTTCATTATTTAATATAGTAATATTTAAAAAATTTTTTAATTCTTTTATGTAGTAGGCCCCGGCGGTGCGCGTGCATTGTAACAGCGCACCGCCTGGCAGGGTCGCCATGTAATATTGGAAGGTGTTAAATGAGAAGAGACGTGTTGTTGGTATTAGAACTTTAATTATACTGCTGTTCTTCTACCTTTACACTAATATATATATTTTAGTGGGGGCTACACTATCATCGTATCATTTCCGTGTAGTGGCGGTGTAAGAATATCCACTACCCTATATCGTCCGGTGGGCGTCCTAAGAGGCGACAGAGGGAAACAAATCAGGAGATCGGTAGCAGCGTTTTCCTAATAACGACTAAAAATAAAACCCGCGGTTGCCAACCCGCTTGCCAAGCGTGGTAACTATGGCAAATATCTCTCTATGAGGCAATCTATGGGGGAGGTCTATGTTCAGTAGTGGACTTTAATAGGCTGTAATGATAACGGTATATCGTATACCTATGTTTAGAACGACACGTATTTATTAGCTATTTTATCAGATATGGATATATCCATAAACATGTTACACGTGGTGATTGTTCGCATGACGTAGTTGCTCGCTACTTAAGTGGTCTGTTTCGGCTTGCCGCTTACTTACCGGTCGGCCATCGCAGAGTCTACTTTACCTGAGGATGCCTCGTGTAGAGGCGGAACACGTGTTGTATTATCGAGGGTGTTGTGTCGTTCCTAGTGTGGTGGTGACGGGGATAGTGAACGTAATTGAGGGAGGTGCTATTCTACTAGGAAGTAAAATTATTTTATTCCATCACGTGGAAATAAACAAATTAAGTTGTAAAAACTTTAATACTTATAATGAATTTTCGAAAAGTTAATTATATTAATTATTATTTTAGTTGTTATTAGGAAGATGCTGGTGCTCATTCTGGTTTGTGTTTTCTTTTGTTGTCTAATTACACTCAAGTGACGATATGGGGTAGTGAATATTTTCACATCGTCAATACGCGCGTGCGTATGTGCATGTACGTATCCAATATTACCCTTCGCGTTGTTGTGCGTGTGTTTTGACGTGTACGTGTGCGTGCGCAGCCGGTGTTTCTCTGCGTAGCAGTGTGCGTGAATACTCACGTGTTTACTGACCTGTGTGTGTGTGCGTGCAGCCGGTGTTCCCGTGCCTGGGCGTGGTGTCGCTGCTGCTGCGCTGCGGCGCCGACCTGCGCACGTGTGTGTGTACTGATGTGTGTACTGACCTGTGTGTGTGTGCGTGCAGCCGGTGTTCCCGTGCCTGGGCGTGGTGTCGCTGCTGCTGCGCTGCGGCGCCGACCTGCGCACGTGTGTGTGTACTGATGTGTGTACTGACCTGTGTGTGTGTGCGTGCAGCCGGTGTTCCCGTGCCTGGGCGTGGTGTCGCTGCTGCTGCGCTGCGGCGCCGACCTGCGCACGTGTGTGTGTACTGATGTGTGTACTGACCTGTGTGTGTGCGTGCAGCCGGTGTTCCCGTGCCTGGGCGTGGTGTCGCTGCTGCTGCGCTGCGGCGCCGACCTGCGCACGTGTGTGTGTACTGATGTGTGTACTGACCTGTGTGTGTGTGCGTGCAGCCGGTGTTCCCGTGCCTGGGCGTGGTGTCGCTGCTGCTGCGCTGCGGCGCCGACCCGCGCACGCGCAACGAGGCGCGCTCTACGCCGCTGCACATTGCCGCCATACCATACAACTTCTCCACAGAGGTACGAGCGCCATATATATATAATCTAAGAGTTAATGTTAGCATCAAGGCTGCTGTAAAAAATTGTCAAAACAGCCCGATTGGATTCCCCGTGGACGTGGCTTGTATAAGGGTTGTGTGCGTGCAGCTGGTGGAGCTGCTGCTGGAGGGCGGCGCGCACCTGGACCAGCCCAACAAGTTCGGCGACTCGGCGGCCGAGCTGCTGGCGCTCAACCGCGGCTCGCGCGTGCGGCCGCTGCGCCACGTGTCGCTGCGCTGCCTGGCCGCGCGCGCGCTGCTGGCCGCCGCCCGCACGCCGCCCGCCACGCTGCACGCCGCGCTGCCCGCCACGCTGCACGCCTTCCTCGACCTGCACCGGCCCTAGGCGCCGCCCGCACCTCGCTCGACATTTCTGTCTATACTGCTTCACCGTCAATTCAGAACAAACAACTTCCTACACCCGCACCCACACTAGACACCCCACATACCAAACTGAACACACACTTCAATAAATATTACTTAACGAGCACTACAATACTAATGCGAATACATTACAAACTAAAGCTCTGGTTTCTGAAATTACGGTACCGCTACATGATAGACGCTAAAGCGATGAAGACGTCACTATAACGTTGTCTATATAAACAAAATAACCTTGTTTCCTTAGAGCAGTATTTGACACCGTAACGTGAAAAAGTTTTGCCGCTATTTGCGTAACGACCGTCTCGACGATGCCGGATAGTTCACAAACGTTTTTTCAATAGCGGTGACCGATAACGATAAACAAAATGAACTCCAAATTCAACGGCCCTGCTCCAATTGCAGGACGACGAAATTTAAATAAATTTTTTGCATAACAATAACGATTTTTATAATAAAAAAAGAATGCAATACCTTTATGACATTTTATAAAAAAATCGATGGCCGTACCAGTAATAGAAACTATCTACGTGTCGTCACCACAAAGACGGTCATCTCCTTGCGACCGCTATATGGCAACACCGTAACCTTCGAAATCCAGAGCTTAAATTACGCTCAATTTCACCTAACTCCTTTAGTACACTGCAAGCAACCGAGAACATTAGTTTTTTGTTTTACAAACTGTAAACGTTGTTTTCGACAATCGAATACTGATGTTGTTTATTGTGAACACTTTGTCAACGTGATTTAAAACTTATTTTTCGTATTTGCCTAAAACATGCAACACGTGGCATATTTGCGCGATCCACATCTGTGACACAATTTTTATTCTGAATTGTCGGTCTAGCAGTATACATAAAAGTCTTTAGTTCAAAATGTATAACGGCATGAATCATGAACATTAATTGACAATAAATGACGAAGGTTAACCAGTAGACCAATCACGTATAATAATGTTCACCAAAGAGACCTATTAATGGACTACTGCATAAGTTAAGGTTGTAATCACGACTCGTGCCGCTACATATAATAATACAATAGCGATGGGCTTTTGTATTAACGCAAAAAAAGTAACCAGTTACATTTCTTATGTGAAACCTTTTGCGACAACTGTTGTAGGTTTCTAATACCTACGTAATTTTAACCGTGGTTTAAGAACTATTAGTTATTGTTTTGTACGACAAGACGTAGTTCTTGAAATTTACTAAAACAACCTAATGCACATTTGTCGTAACAGGTAACATTTTCATTTTTGACGCAACGTGTTGCTGTAACAGGTTGTGAAAAAACAACTACTCATCTCTATATATAGACAGTCCCTTTTATTGCATCAAGTAAACGATCAATATTCGCATTAATGAATCTCATTCACGTAATTATTGACGATCATAACTGGTTGTATCAGAATACTTTTTAATCTCGAGTTTAAATTTAAGCGATAGAAGCCTAATGGTAAAGTACGGCTCACAAACTCAAAGTTCGTGTACTCGAATCTGCTATTCGACTACAGTCGTAAACCACTTCTAACAAAGGCATTTCAAGCTTACGAGAACTAGTTCTCAAACTCCACAATGTCAAAATTTAGGTTTAGACCATTTGATGTTACACAAATTTTAACATAATAAAGTTTGAGTTTACACTGGAGTTGTCTCAATACCGGACTAACTTCGCCCTATAGAAAATATTTCAATTTGGACAGCGATTTCATCGCACCACTTTCAAACCAATCAAAGCCTAAATCACACTATCGAAGTTTCAGAATAAACTAACCGACGAAAGATCTTCCTTTCCCTCCCTTTTCTTTCCATAGTCAAAAATTTCATAGTATTTTAATATTACCTCTACATCTGCACCTAAATCCAACTGTAAGCATTATCTGCTCACATTACATTACTAGTATCTCATTTCGACGAAAATTTCTCAGATTCATTTTGATGGATGTCCACTACCCCAACTGTCTGAGTTTGTCTCCAAGGCTCACTTACAGCCACTGCGCCAAATCATTTCCGTCCATCAGGCAGTACTTTCCCATACACTATTAGGCCGGTATTTGGAAACAATCTGTTTAAACGCAATTCCACCACTACGTCAAAATTTTAGTCTGGGCCATAATATTTACACTTGAAAAACTTTTCGTGTCAAACATGTCGAGCCGCCAAGATACACTAAATCTCGGTACTATACAAAAGTATGAATTAAAGTTTTCCAGCGGTCTTAAATACAAGAGTCGTGAAATTCTAACATGTAATACCTTAGGTCTCAATTATTGTATATCATTTTGCGTCGACTCCGCCTACTAAACTTATCACTACATCAAAGTTTTGCTCAAAAAGATCTTGTCATCAAATATTACTTATTACGTTTACATAGTAGAGCCATGCTGCAGCTATATTATGGTTGTAGCACGGTAGTCGGCTCGACCGGAGAAAGACCACACTCCCACAGAATACCAGCGTAAAATAGCAGCTCAATGCTGTTGTTTCGTATGGTGAGCCTAGATAACAGGACACCCTTTTAACTGGAAACGAGGCATTCCATCTTAGTCCTCAGAGTTGACGACGCATCTGCATTTTGATTCCTAATTGAGGAAATATATGGATGTCTATGGGCCACAGCATCCACTTACAATCAGGTGGACTGTGTGCTCGTATGTCACCCTTATCCTATAAAAAAATACAAGCTTTAAATTCGTCATTTTACTCTCAACAAGCTCAAAACGTAACTCCTTTACGCACATTCATGAACTCTTGAATCTCATTGTCTGTTTTACCACGGCCCCAAGAGATTTTATTTAAAGTATTTAACGTGCACATTATAATCAAAATGTAGTATTAATATTAACTAAAATTATAACTTCATGATATAATAGTACGCAAAGGTTGCATATATTCACAATAATATACTCACAATAATGTTAATAAAAACAAATAAGATATTGAGAACGTAACTATTAAGGAAAACACACTTTAAGTAACACTAAGGGAACAGAAGACGTTCACTCGTTCAAGCGTTCCGCGTTCGTTGTGTTGTATTACGTTACGTAGACATACCCAGACAGCAGGCGTTCTGACCGCGTCGGTCAACCACAACGCAAGCGTTCGCGCGTTCACTGCTGTTTCGGTGTCCACATCGGAAGGAAGATGGAGACCGAGAAGTTGATTATGTTAGTACGAGAAAGGTGTTTTTTATATGATGTGAATAATGATAATTATAAAAAACCGATCAAAAGTAGCAGAAGCATGGTTAGAAATTGCCAGAGAAATGTGGACTGAAAATGAACTATAAAAAATTTCTTCATCAGTAAGCCATTTACAAAACAATCTATGAAATTCTCCATCTTGTTCTCTATTCTCATTTACTGGGCGCACCCAATGTTTCCTTTTCCGTTTTGATGCTGCTAATGTCAACAATATCAAAAATTCGTTTTCCGATGAAGAACTATAGTCAAAAAACATGGTGACTGTAGTGGCACCGCGTAGCCGTCCAACAGCGGGATTCGTGAGCAACCGAACGCTCGAACGCAGAACGCGAACGCGGAACGCTTGAACGCGTGACCGCTTCCTGTCTGATAGAACCCGAAGTTCTTTGTTTGTCGTCTCAGCAAAAGTTTCAGGAATACATTATGCTCTCTAAACATGTGTTAAATTACATTACACAAGAACTTATGCTATAGCTCTTGCATTCACGAAGTCGAACGGGTTTTACTTGTGGTAAATACGTATCTGTATACGTGCGAAGTCGAACGGGTTTTACTTGTGGTAAACACGTGTCTGTATACGTGCGAAGTCGAACTGGTTTTACTTGTGGTAAACACGTGTCTGTATACGTGCGAAGTCGAACGGGTTTTACTTGTGGTAAACACGTATCTGTATACGTGCGAAGTCGAACGCGTTTTACTTGTGGTAAACACGTGTCTGTATACGTGCGAAGTCGAACGGGTTTTACTTGTGGTAAACACGTATCTGTATACGTGCGAAGTCGAACGCGTTTTACTTCTGGTAAACACGTGTCTGTATACGTGCGAAGTCGAACGGGTTTTACTTGTGGTAAACACGTGTCTATATACGTGTCAAAGAGTGCGTGAGACCAAAAGCAGGTATAGTTAGCGCGCTCGCAACTGATCCTCCGTCAGACACGCACACTATCGCAATGTGCATCTATACGTTTAACCACGAGTAAAGTACGCTCGATTTCGTGAATGGTATGAACTATATCTTTAACGCTTAGAAACGACTTGATGATGTTTTTCTTTTTAAAGAATAATTAGTCCATTTCAATAATCTACCATCACCACTCAAACTGTACCCTGTTCCATGATCTCGTATTATATTGATGTTTTTGTGACGTTTAATTAAGTTATTAGATGTAAGGCCGATTTTTCAATTCTTAGACAAAATGTCTTATAAATACGAATAAAATTATTTGACAGTCTATAATTAAAACTATTTTTCATTTATCTTACGAATTGTTATTCGTCCGATTAATTTGACTATAGCATCGCTAACTTGTGGGAGGCGAAACAAATATTGCATAAACAAACGCTAGAGGAGGACAGAATATTTCCATTAATTTTTTTTTGCTATTTGTCGAATAAACACTCGTGTCTGTTTGTCTGAGGATTGAAAATTCAGCCCTTAGAATTGTGTTATTAAATAAATGTGATATTTATACCAGTCTCGTAGAAAGAATCTTCGAACAAATTGTAGTCTTAGGTTAGTGAATCTTATCATAGTTAAAGTCTGTATCGATGTATCCTATATTCTTATAAATTATTGAAATAAATGTTTTAATCCATCTTTGTTTCTGTTTTATTTCTAGAGGTAATCCGTTATAAGAATTACTTAGAGCTCTATGGTGACGGTATAAGAGAACCGCTCTCATCATCCAGTAAGCATTTTATAAGTCTACTAAGGGAAGTTGCTAAAACTGACGACTCATATATATATCTAGTCGTGATTACAGCCTCAACTCCTTACATTTCATAACCGCCGCCGTAAGAGGTGACTATATACGAAGGGCCAGACGAACCTCGTGGCCACCGACAGATGGCACTATACTTCTCATATAATATGACAGATATAATTTACCCAAACCGGCAACGGGTCGGTTGACTCGAACTCATAGAGCAACACGGGCCACCGGCTGATCAGAGGGGAGTAGCCATAGCGTTTTTCCCCGATACAGAACTACCTTAGCCGTTAAGTACTGTCGCTTTAAAATTATGGCTTGTCCAAAGCTTTGATGAAACCCCAATAAAGAAATACTATTTCTTTAATCTGAATTGGTATATGAGGTTACCAAAAAGATCAATGTCGTCTTTCCGATCAATGTCGTCTTCCGATTAATTTCATTTTGGTATTCTGTGAGACTCGTGTAATGGCGGGTAAGAATACCCACTACCCCATATCTTTCCGTGGGTGTCGTAATAGGCGACAGAGGGAAACTGAGACAGAAGATGGGCAGCAGCTTCTGATAAAAGCAAAAATCAATAAAAAACTGCGGTTGCCAACCCGCTCCCCAAGCGTGGCAACTATGGCAATATACCCCCCCCATGAGCAATGACACTAATAAACGGCCCCCAGTTCCCGACGGCCCCGCTATTCCTGGCTACGGTGGCTACCATGGTAACGGCTGGTCAGGGGGTGCTAAGAATCTCCGGTAGAGGTTCGGTTGCCACCTACGACGACTCGACCTGGCAACTTATAACGCACACACTCAGAGAACTGACGAGAAGATCCTGGAGCTGGAAGAAGAGATAGACAAGTTGCGCTGGAATATTATAGGATTATCCGAGGTCCGAAGAGAGAGGGAGGACACGGTAATCCTCGAATCCGGCAACTTGTTACATCACCGGGAGTGCGACCATCTGTCCTAAGGAGGTGTCGGATATATCGTCCACAAGTCTTTCGTTAACAACATTGTAAAGATTGGGAGTGTGTCGACGAGGTTGCGTACCTTATACTCAGAATCACCAAACGGTATTCGCTGAAGGTCATACAGGTTTACGCACCAACCTCGGCAAACTCCGATGAGGAGGTGGAGGAAATCTCTAGAGCCATGCATTCCTCCACGGTGTTAATGGGAGACTTCAATGCAAAACTAGGCATAAGAGAGAACGTAGGGAAACGTAGTAAACGTAACGTAACGTAGGGAAGCTGAAAGTAGGGAAATTCGGAATAGGGCAACGAAACCCTATTCCGAATTCTCCATGAAGTCCATGAAGTTATGATGAACTCTTTTTTCCAGAAGCGGCCCCACAGGAAGTGGACTTGGTCGAGCCCCGACGGTTCGACAAAAAATGAGATTGACTTCATTATGACGACCAGACGACAACTGTTCAGTGATGTCTCAGTGATCGCGAGGGTGAAAACCGGCAGCGATCATCGAATGGTGAGAGGCACACTGAACCTAAACGTTAAATTAGAGAGGTCACGTCTAATGAAGTCAACGCTCCGTCCCCTCGTGCTCTAATCCAAAGTCCCGAAACCCTTCAGCTCGAGTTACAAAACCGTTTTCAGTGCCTAGAAGATTGCAATGCAGTGGACGATATGAATGACAAGCTAGTGGAAACTGTCCATGCGGTTGGAGCTAAGTTTTGCAAGACCCGCCGCAGAAGAACACAAAAACTCTCCGATCACACTCTTAATCTCATGGCTCTTAGACGGGAAATGAAGCTGCAGTCTTCAGTAGATTTGATAGCATACAGGCAACTGAACAGACAGATCTCTAAATGCATGCGGCGGGACTTACGCAACTTTAATACTGCTCGTATTAAAGAAGCGATTGAGCTGAACCAGGGCTCCAAAGTCTTTGCCAGAGAACTGTCTGCCACAAAGAGCCAACTGTACGAAGCTGAAGACCGAATGTGGCAGCATCGTTTCCGGGACACCTGAGATTTTGAGTGAGATTGAGAGGTTCTATGGGCAGCTGTACACGTCATCGTTGGAGCCACACGCAAGTGTGTGTAACGATCCAAGAGCAAGTCTTATCCGACACTATTCCGATGATATCCCGGACGTCAGTCTGAGCGAGATTAGAATGGCTCTCCAGCACCTTAAAAACGGCAAGTCTCCGGGTGAGGACGGAATTACAGCGGAGCTTCTGAAAGCGGGTGGAAAATCGGTACTTGAAGTCCTTCAGAAGCTCTTTAATTCCGTCCTCCATGGTAGTACTACTCCGGAGGCGTGGAGCAGAAGTGCGGTGGTCTTGTTCTTCAAGAAAGGCGACAACGCTTTCTTCAATAACTACAGACCGATTTCCCTTCTGAGCCGCCTCTACGTGCTGTTTTCGAGAGTCATTACGAATCATCTCGCACGCAGACTCGACGACTTCCAGCCTCCCGAACAAGCCGGTTTCCGAAAAGGCTTTAGCACCATAGACCACATACATACCCTTCGGCAAATTGTACAGAAGACCGAAGAGTACAATCTGCCACTTTGTCTTGCGTATATGGACTATGAGAAAGCCTTTGATTCCGTCGAAATTTGGGCGGTGCTGCAGTCCCTTCGTAAGTATATCGAAGTGCTGAAGTGTTTGTACAGTAGGGCTATGATGGCTATCCGAGTACAGAGCCAGACTACGAAATCTATCCAACTGCAAAGAAGTGTAAGACAGGGTGACGTTATATCCCCGAAACTCTTCACCGCTGCATTGGAAGACGTTTTCAAGCTACTGGACTGGAAAGGATACGGTATTAACATCAACGGCGAGTACATCACTCACCTTCGATTTGCCGACGATATAGTCCTTATGGCAGAATCACTGGAGGACCTAAGCACTATGTTGAGCATGACCTCAATAGTGTCTCCCAACGGATAGGTCTCAAGATGTACATGGACAAAACAAAGATCATGTTTAATGTCCATGTCACACCTATGCCGGTAGTTGTTGGGAGCACTAAGCACGAAGTTGTTGACGTGTATGTTTACCTGGGACAAATAGTCCGACTAGGTAAGTCCAACTTCGACCGAGAGGTCAATCGACGGATTCAACTCGGCTGGGCAGCGTTCGGGAGATTACGAAACATCTTCTCGTCTGACATACCTCAAAACTAGATTGTACAACCAGTGCGTGTTGCCAGTGATGACATATGGATCTGAGACGTGGTTCCTCACTGCTGGCCGTATGAGGAAGCTCAAAGTCGCTCAGCGAGCTATGGAGAGGGCTATGCTCGCCGTTTCTCTGCGTGATAGACTTAAAAACGAGGATATCCGCAGTAGAACCAGAGTAACCGACATAGCTGAAGTAGCAATGGGGCGGCCATATAGCTCGAAGAACCGACAACCGATGGGGAAGGAAGGTTCTCGAGTGGCAGCCTCGTACCGGCAGGCGAAGTGTAGGGCGTCCCTTCACTAGATGGAGTGACGACCTGGTAAGACATGCAGGAAGTCAATGGATGCAGGTGGCTCGGGACCGTGCTTTGTGGCATTCCTTGGGGGAGGCCTGTGTTCAGCAGTGGACTTGTGAAGGGCTGTAATGATGATGATGTATAATGATTCTGTGAGAGCCCGATTCCTACCCGGGTCGAGTCAACCCATTCGTGCTACAACCATAATATAGATACACCGTGGTTCTACCATGTATGAAAATTAGTTTCACAAGGTTTCTTAGAAAAGAAAATCAGACAGAATATTTCAAAAAATAAAACAAATTGTAATTTTATAGCTATATTTCGTAAATTTTATAAAACAGCAAACATAGCTTATTTACAAAAATGTATAGAAGAGATCTGATTACATGTATATAAAAATATAAAAGCTTTGAGTATACAACAGTTTTAAAAAATAAAGTCGAACACACAGGTATCGCAAAGTACAAAATGGACGGAATAGGGCAGTGTACTTTCGTATAAGCATCGTTGAATGTATATCTAAGAGAGAGCACGTGTAATGCTACTTTTACTTAAATATACTATTCTGTCGTGATTGTACCATTTTTAGAATTGGCGGACTTCAGGGAAATCCCGGAAAGTACGTTTAAGAAAAAACGTACAATTTTACTACACTATAACATGTCTGACAATCTGGTATATTTCTATATATTTATATTATTTATCTTAAGTTTAACAATTAAACATATAATTTTAGCTCAGAATGCCGTGCTTTCACAGCTTCAATTAACAGTGTCCTGAGCGGCCGACGACTATTGTGATGTGAAACGGTAACGTAATATAAAAGGGCACTAGCGGTAGCTGGTGTCACTGCAGCGAGCTGAGCGCGAGTGCGAGTATTGTCGCGAGTACTGGCGCGAGTACTGGCGCGAGTACTGCGGCGTGCGGGCTCGCCTGGCGCGCGGCGCTGCGGGCGATGTTGCGGCGGTGCTTGTCCACCACGAAGATGCGCCCGCCCATATCTGTGCACACAGATAACAGCATTTTGGCGTTCATACTAATTCAACTACGTGGCCTACTGGGCCGAGTAACAGCGTCATAACTCCTTGTTTGAGCAACGTTTGGGCAAAAATTCAAAAAGTTTGTTTTAGGGTTTGATTGTAGTGATTGTTGCTGAGCCAAACTCTGCATCAAGTAAGATCAACCTTCCGAACTTATCGCTCTGTGTTAAATCTATCATGATTATGTTCAAGGTCAGATTAAGCCATGTAGTAACCCCTAGGCAGTGCAAGACGTGGGACCCCTTTTCCCTTTTTCTAACTTTCATAGCCAAACTCTTTTCTCCCAGAAAATTTCATGATCGATTTTCTAAGAAAATTTCTTATCTATACCTATATAACTATTTCGTATGTGGCAGATGTGAAATACAAAGATCCGTGACGGGACGCAGTGTTTAAGGTACAGCACATCTGATATTGCAATCGTTAATTTGTCATAGACCAGTTTCCAGTTGTAGATCGTTTATATAAAAATTATGAAAAATTGGGCCTAAATGGGAGCCTTGTGGTAAACCAGTGGTAGTAGAAACAAACAAAATATTTAATTTGTGGCTCTTTTTGCGTCTAGAAGTTCGTTCGGGTTTGTATCTATTAATATCTCAATGCAGCAGTGTCTCTTTTGCGGTGCCCAGCGGTTTGTAGGGTAAAGAGAGTCTGTATTATTACCGGCTGTGGGGCAATCCATTAAAGCAATCTCGTAAAAGAATTCAAAACCCATTTCGTTGCGCGGGTGTTGTAAGAGGCGATTATGGAATGATATGTCAAAAAGCTTTTGATATATGGCGGTATAACAATCTTGTGGGTGAGAAACATTTGGTACTTTGGTTGTCTATTCGCTCGCCAAGCGAGATGATTGAGAAATATCTATCTTACAATAAGGGAAGCCTTGTTCAGCAGTCAAGTTTACCGGCTGATGAAGAAGAAGAACATGTATGGTAGAGTAACGACTTGGTAGGACATGTAAGAAGTTGACTAATTCAGATGGCTTTGAAGTGTGTTTTGTGGTATTTCTTAGGTGACGGAAGTTTATTAAGGTTCTGCGACGCACGTGGTTTAACAATGAGTTGCGGCGCTGAGGGCTGTGTTCGAATCTCGCAAGGAACAAGTGTTCCCACAAAGGTCTGACGATGAACTGATGACAATGATGACGAAGACGACGATGACGATGATAGAGATGTAATGACCATGATGATTATGATGACGTTTACGATAACGATGACTTTTAGGATTATGATGGAGATGGGGATGATAACGATAGCGTTTATTATGACGATGATTCTTCCTATAAATAACTATTCTGAGTATAGTCGTTTTGATTGCCTCTGTGTAAACTGCCTTCACGATACAGGAGAAAATCTGAGTATGTAATGTAAAAATAAAGAAAAGAGAAGAGTATAGTATGAGAGTGTGCTGACCGGCGTGCGTGAAGGAGTGGTAGTAGACTCTGTCGGGCCAGGAGGAGTCGGGCGCCAGGCGCAGGTCTGCGGGCGCGCCGGGCGCGCAGGCCCAGCGCAGCGAGCGGTTGAACGCGCGGAACGTCGCGAACGTCGCGTCCAGCCGCGGATCCGCCCCTGCCGACACACCCATACACAATACCGTACCAGAACAACATGCTGACATTGGCCTCCCCCATACATTGCCTTATAGGGGGGATATTTGCCATAGTTGTCACTCTTGGCAAGCGGATTGGCAACCGCAGTTTATTTGTCATTATTAGTAAGACGCTGCTGCCCATCTCCTGATTTGTTTCCCTCTGTCACCTCTCACGACACTCACGGGTAATATTGGTAGTGGATATTCTTACACCGCTACTACACAGAAAATACCAGAACTATATTACAGTATAATTTAGCAAACTACACTAACATATGCAGACAACATTAATATTCTACATTTTTAGTACTTTGGTGTTTGCCTACCAATACGGTCGCGTGACTCAACCTTATATTTTTACCAAGATTTCACAATATACGAAATATTGTGAAATCTCAATAAATCTTTGTTTTTTCTCAACATTGTGTTTAAATCATAAATCATCAGATCAAGTAAAGGGTGTGTGATATATATACCAAGACCACACAAATTGATTCATTCCCTAGTAATTAATATTGTTAATTGTACTGTTAGTTAATATCACTTCCTTGGAGGAACAAGAAGCAAAGTTATCCAGATTTTTAAAGGCTATCGACCTGAACAAATCAGCTGGACCAGACGGTACCTCGGCTATCTTAATCGTACATTGTGCCGACTCTCTTACTTTACCTTAGTATTCTGTATCGTTCCTTAAAGGATATTATATTTCTAAATATTTGTAAAAGTCCATTTTTATTACTATATCCATAAAAAAATGACCTAAAGATGAGATATAAAATTATTATCCCATCTCCAAGCTCTCTTTATTCACTAAGTACTGGAAAAAAAAACTTGTGAATTAATTTTTGCCTTTGTTGAACATTTAGTGAAAATCAATATTAAAAAACTGATGTACCGTGTCAAACCTTTGTTTGTTCTAAGTTCTAACTATCTCTAGCTTTATGTCTAAGCCATCACAAGTAGATGTAGTCTACAGACTACTCCAAAGCATTCGATAGAATTAATCATTTAATTCTTGTAAGTAAACTGCGTCGAAAAGGGCACTGACCTGGCGGGCGCGCGGCGAGGCGCCGGGGAGGCACTGACCTGGCGGGCGCGCGGCGGGCACAGCGGGCCGGCGGCGTCGGGCTGAGGCCGCGGCGTGGCGAGGCGCCGGGGAGGGCACTGACATGGCGGGCGCGCGGCGAGGCACAGCGGGCCGGCGGCGTCGGGGCTGAGGCCGCGGCGCGTGGCGAGGCGCCGGGGGAGGGCACTGACCTGGCGGGCGCGCGGCGAGGCACAGCGGGCCGGCGGCGTCGGGGCTGAGGCCGCGGCGCGTGGCGAGGCGCCGGGGAGGGCACTGACCTGGCGGCGCGCGGCGAGGCACAGCGGGCCGGCGGCGTCGGGGCTGAGGCCGCGGCGTGGCGAGGCGCCGGGGAGGGCACTGACCTGGCGGGCGCGCGGCGAGCGCCGGGGAGGGCACTGACCTGGCGGCGCGCGGCGAGGCACAGCGGGCCGGCGTCGGCTGAGGCCGCGGCGTGGCGAGGCGCCGGGGAGGGCACTGACCTGGCGGGCGCGCGCGGCGAGGCGCCGGGGAGGGCACTGACCTGGCGGGCGCGCGGCGAGGCACAGCGGGCCGGCGGCGTCGGGCTGAGGCCGCGCGCGTGGCGAGGCGCCGGGGAGGGCACTGACCTGGCGGGCGCGCGGCGAGGCACAGCGGGCCGGCGGCGGGGCTGAGGCCGCGGCGCGTGGCCAGGCGCCGGGGAGGGCACTGACCTGGCGGGCGCGCGGCGAGGCACAGCGGGCCGGCGGCGTCGGGGCTGAGGCCGCGGCGCGTGGCGAGGCGCCGGGGAGCACTGACCTGGCGGGCGCGCGGCGAGGCAGCGGGCCGGCGGCGTCGGGGCTGAGGCCGCGGCGCGTGGCGGGCGCCGGGGAGGCACTGACCTGGCGGGCGCGCGGCGAGGCACAGCGGGCCGGCGGCGTCGGGGCTGAGGCCGCGGCGCGTGGCGAGGCGCCGGGGGAGGGCACTGACCTGGCGGGCGCGCGGCGAGGCACAGCGGGCCGGCGGCGTCGGGGCTGAGGCCGCGGCGCGTGGCGAGGCGCCGGGGAGGCACTGACCTGGCGCGGCGAGGCACAGCGCCGGCGGCGTCGGGGCTGAGCCGCGGCGCGTGGCGAGGCGCCGGGGGAGGGCACTGACCTGGCGGGCGCGCGGCGAGGCGCCGGGGGAGGGCACTGACCTGGCGGGCGCGCGGCGAGGCACAGCGGGCCGGCGGCGTCGGGGCTGAGGCCGCGGCGCGTGGCGAGGCGCCGGGGGAGGGCACTGACCTGGCGGGCGCGCGGCGAGGCACAGCGGGCCGGCGGCGTCGGGCTGAGGCCGCGGCGCGTGGCGAGGCGCCGGGGAGGCACTGACCTGGCGGGCGCGCGGCGAGGCACAGCGGGCCGGCGGCGTCGGGGCTGAGCCGCGGCGCGTGGCGAGGCGCCGGGGGAGGGCACTGACCTGGCGGGCGCGCGGCGAGGCACAGCGGGCCGGCGGCGTCGGGGCTGAGGCCGCGGCGCGTGGCGAGGCGCCGGGGGAGGGCACTGACCTGGCGGGCGCGCGGCGAGGCGCCGGGGGAGGGCACTGACCTGGCGGGCGCGCGGCGAGGCGCCGGGGGAGGGCACTGACCTGGCGGGCGCGCGGCGAGGCACAGCGGGCCGGCGGCGTCGGGGCTGAGGCCGCGGCGCGTGGCGAGGCGCCGGGGGAGGGCACTGACCTGGCGGGCGCGCGGCGAGGCACAGGGCCGGCGGCGTCGGGGCTGAGGCCGCGCGCGCGTGGCGACGCCGGGGAGGCACTGACCTGGCGGGCGCGCGGCGAGGCACAGCGGGCCGGCGGCGTCGGGGCTGAGGCCGCGGCGCGGCGAGCGCCGGGGAGGGCACTGACCTGGCGGGCGCGCGGCGGGCAGCGGGCCGGCGGCGGCGTCGGGGCTGAGGCCGCGGCGCGTGGCGAGGCGCCGGGGAGGCACTGACCTGGCGGGCGCGCGGCGAGGCGCCGGGGAAGGGCACTGACCTGGCGGGCGCGCGGCGAGGCACAGCGGGCCGGCGGCGTCGGGGCTGAGGCCGCGGCGCGTGGCGAGGCGCCGGGGGAGGGCACTGACCTGGCGGGCGCGCGGCGAGGCACAGCGGGCCGGCGGCGTCGGGGCTGAGGCCGCGGCGTGGCGAGGCGCCGGGGGCACTGACCTGGCGGGCGCGCGGCGAGGCGCCGGGGAGGCACTGACCTGGCGGGCGCGCGGCGAGGCACAGCGGGCCGGCGGCGTCGGGGCTGAGGCCGCGGCGCGTGGCGAGGCGCCGGGGAGGCACTGACCTGGCGGGCGCGCGGCGAGGCACAGCGGGCCGGCGGCGTCGGGCTGAGGCCGCGGCGCGGCGAGGCGCCGGGGAGGGCACTGACCTGGCGGGCGCGCGGCGAGGCACAGCGGGCCGGCGGCGTCGGGGCTGAGGCCGCGGCGCGTGGCGAGGCGCCGGGGAGGCACTGACCTGGCGGGCGCGCGGCGGGCAGCGGGCCGGCGGCGTCGGGGCTGAGGCCGCGGCGCGTGGCGAGGCGCCGGGGGAGGGCACTGACCTGGCGGGCGCGCGGCGAGGCGCCGGGGGAGGGCACTGACCTGGCGGGCGCGCGGCGAGGCACAGCGGGCCGGCGGCGTCGGGGCTGAGGCCGCGGCGCGTGGCGAGGCGCCGGGGAGGCACTGACCTGGCGGGCGCGCGCGGGCACAGCGGGCCGGCGGCGTCGGGGCTGAGGCCGCGGCGCGTGGCGAGGCGCCGGGGGAGGGCACTGACCTGGCGGGCGCGCGGCGAGGCACAGCGGGCCGGCGGCGTCGGGGCTGAGGCCGCGGCGCGTGGCGAGGCGCCGGGGGAGGGCACTGACCTGGCGGGCGCGCGGCGAGGCACAGCGGGCCGGCGGCGGCGTCGGGGCTGAGCCGCGGCGCGTGGCGGGCGCCGGGGAGGGCACTGACCTGGCGGGCGCGCGGCGAGGCGCCGGGGAGGCACTGACCTGGCGGGCGCGGCGAGGCACAGCGGGCCGGCGGCGTCAGGGCTGAGGCCGCGGCGCGTGGCGAGGCGCCGGGGAGGCACTGACCTGGCGGGCGCGCGGCGAGGCGCCGGGGAGGCACTGACCTGGCGGGCGCGCGGCGAGGCACAGCGGGCCGGCGGCGTCGGGGCTGAGGCGGCGCGTGGCGAGGCGCCGGGGAGGCACTGACCTGGCGGGCGCGCGGCGAGGCGCCGGGGGAGGGCACTGACCTGGCGGGCGCGCGGCGAGGCACAGCGGGCCGGCGGCGTCGGGGCTGAGGCCGCGGCGCGCGGCGAGCGCCGGGGAGGCACTGACCTGGCGGGCGCGGCGAGGCGCCGGGGAGGGCACTGACCTGGCGGGCGCGCGGCGAGGCACAGCGGGCCGGCGGCGTCGGGGCTGAGGCCGCGGCGCGTGGCGGGCGCGGGGAGGCACTGACCTGGCGGGCGCGCGGCGAGGCGCCGGGGAGGCACTGACCTGGCGGGCGCGCGGCGAGGCACAGCGGGCCGGCGGCGTCAGGGCTGAGCCGCGGCGCGTGGCGAGGCGCCGGGGAGGCACTGACCTGGCGGGCGCGCGGCGAGGCACAGGGCCGGCGGCGTCGGGGCTGAGGCCGCGGCGCGTGGCGAGGCGCCGGGGAGGGCACTGACCTGGCGGGCGCGCGGCGAGGCGCCGGGGAGGCACTGACCTGGCGGGCGCGGCGAGGCACAGCGGGCCGGCGGCGTCGGGGCTGAGGCCGCGGCGCGGCGGGCGCCGGGGGCACTGACCTGGCGGCGCGCGGCGAGGCACAGCGGGCCGGCGGCGTCGGGGCTGAGGCCGCGGCGCGTGGCGAGCGCCGGGGAGGCACTGACCTGGCGGGCGCGCGGCGAGGCACAGCGGGCCGGCGGCGTCGGGGCTGAGGCCGCGGCGCGTGGCGAGGCGCCGGGGAGGCACACTGACCTGGCGGGCGCGCGGCGAGGCACAGCGGGCCGGCGGCGTCGGGGCTGAGGCCGCGGCGCGTGGCGGGCGCCGGGGAGGGCACTGACCTGGCGGGCGCGCGGCGAGGCACAGCGGGCCGGCGGCGTCGGGGCTGAGGCCGCGGCGCGTGGCGAGGCGCCGGGGAGGCACTGACCTGGCGGGCGCGCGGCGAGGCACAGCGGGCCGGCGGCGTCGGGGCTGAGGCCGCGGCGCGTGGCGAGGCGCCGGGGGAGGGCACTGACCTGGCGGGCGCGCGGCGAGGCACAGCGGGCCGGCGGCGTCGGGGCTGAGGCCGCGGCGCGTGGCGCGCGCGCCGGCGAGCACGCGCACGCGGCGCTGCGCGCTGTCGGCGAGGCGCTCGAGCCCGCCGTGCGGCTCCGGCGTCACCACCAGCGGATGGTACTCGGTGGCCGAATGCGGCTCGTTGCCGCCGGACACCTGCCCCACAAGACATCACCATACAATTTGTTTTAGGAAAAAAGAAATTAGTCTAAAACCTAAACAAAATCGAAGTCGAAGGCCTTGGAAAGGTCACAAAATATACCCAAAGCATCCTCTGAATTCTTCTATGCACAAAAAATATGTTTAATGAGCTCAACTCCAGCATCAGTTGTCGAGCGACCCCTTGTAAAACCAAATTAATTTTTATGAAACAATTTATTAATATTAAAAAAAACTTAACACTAAAATAGTTACTAAATGTTGGTAGTACAGAAATTGGTCTAAAATTGACTTGGTCTATTGTACTACCAGGTTAAAATAAAAGTATGACTTTACTGTTTCATTAAATCAGGAAACAAACCAGATTCGACGCTTGTATTAAATATAGATAAAATAACTTTAACGGAAATCCCCCATAAGGTGTAGGGTTGCTCCCTAATAGACGCAGTGACGATCTGGTAAGATATGCATAAACTCGATGGATTCAGCTAAGATGGGTCAGCTCAGGACTGCGCTTTGTGGCGTCGCTTTGTGGCGTCTCATTAGGGGAGGCTTATGTTCAGCAGTGGACTTGTGAAGGGCTGTTGATGATGTAAATCATATACAATGTAAATCATAGCCCTCCACGAGAACGAAGATTTGAAAATGAAAGACATCGAAACTAATTAGTTAACATCTCCGTTTTCATTCACTGAATCTCAGCAAAATAATTCCAGATTCTATTGTTTTAGAAAATGTAATAAAACAACCAACGAGTGGCGTATATATATATGTGTGTGCGTGTGTGTAGATGTGTGTGCGTGCGATACTCACGCGGAAGGTGTAGTGCAGGCCGCGGCGCAGCTGCAGGTCGGGCGCGAGCTGCCCGTTCACGTACCAGGCGAGCGCGGGCGCCGCCCGCTCGCCGCCCCGCCGCCCGCCCGCTCGCCGCCCCGCCGCCCGCCCGCCCGCCGCCCCGCGCCCCGCCAGCCCGCGCGCGCCGCCCGCCGGCCCCAGCGTGAAGCGGAACACGCGCAGCGCCGGGTCGAACAGCTCTGCGCGGTCCCACGCGCACGCCCGCCCGCTCCCCGCTACACATGCACGCACATTGTCAGTGTGCTGGATTTGTATAATAAGGGTGACAAACGAGCACACAGCCCACCTGATGCTCAGTGAATACTGTAGCCCTTAGACTGCAGATGCGTTGTTACCCCTTGGGACTAAGTTGGAACGATAAGTTTCCAGCAAAAAAAGTTTTTTATATAAAATAAGAGTAATAAACGAGTACACTGTCCACCTGATGATCAGTGGATGCCGAAACCCCATAGACTTCTACATCTGTCCTCGAATCAAAATGCATTCGTTGTCACTCCTTAGAACTTGAAATTGTTAGAAGTTGGAACGCTTCGTTTCTAGTAAAAAGTTTCTATATGTTATAGTTGTAGCACGAATAGGGTGGCTCGATCGAGGAAAGACCACGCTCCCACAGAATACCAGCGTCAAATAGCAGGTTGATGCTGCTGTTTCGTATGGGGAGTGTAGAGAACCGGAGGCCCTTTTCACGGTTTACTCCACTTTTTCCCACCAAATGTCCCACTAGTGGGACAAAGTGGACTCTTTAAAATGTGTTCGTCTACTTTTCCCCACTAATCGTTTCTTGGTGGGACAAATTACATTGTTATAATTACAAATAAAATGTGAAAAGTCCCCACAAGATACCACATCTGCAAAAAGAAAATTCAAAGTCAAAGTTCGCAAATATGGGTTTTTTGCATTTTCAGCTAAACTGTATGTTTTATCATAAAAATAGATTTTAGCCTTTTTTCCCTAAGAATTTATTTTTCTGAGATATAGCTTTTCAAAAAGTTGAAAAAGTTTCAACATCACCTGTGAGGCCCGTTTTTTTTAACGTGGTTTCCCAGGTAGACCTATTCCACGATCTATTGTGGTCCTGTTTAATTAAAAAATATTGTATCAAATTAAAAAAATCCTATTGGAAATTATGAAACCAGTGTAAATTATGAGTAATTGGAGAAAACTATTCATCTGATTGATAATTATCTAATGGAACTTCAAATGTTATATCTATCTTTTCTTCTTTTTCTTTTTCTTCCTCTTCCTGTTGGATACATGTGAATTGTTATAAAGAGCGATGCATAAGATATCTCCTCCCTGATATCATTAGAATCCTCTTCTAATGGCGATTCAACATTAGAGCACGATTGGCCTTGACAACAGGAACATGCTAATGAACACAACAATCCAACTTTTTTGCAGCCGCATTTAGTATTACCCACACCCCTTTATTGCAATTGCAAAAAATTGTATTGAGGAATTTTTCCGGTACAGGTGGGGATAAAGTCTGAATTTGTTCCAATGTATTGTCAATGAACATCTTGTTCGGGAGTTTACGGGAATTTTAAAATAATGCAACTTGAATGTGGTCTTGGACGATTGTATTGATCTTACAACAGTTGAGAGGGTAAAAAATATATTACAACGACAAAGACCCCGTTTGAAATTAACATTAAGTACGGACGTAATTACTACAAGTACGTTGTTTAACCTTTGCTGAGAAAGAATGCGCAGGCGCTCCAACATGCCCCCGGGCGTTGAAATCTTTGATTTCAACCAGAATTAAATGACACCGGTAATGGGCAAATCCGGTTAAATGCCCTCTTGATAATCCCAGTAGAAGTTCTGATGTCTGCAACTCGAACAATGCCATCGGCTCCTGGGTGAATTGCAACGACTCTTCCCAGCTTCCATTTCAGCGGTGGAAGGTTGTCTTCCTGACTACCACCAAATCGTTTATCTTAAGCTATCTTTGCAAGAACGCCATTTCACTCTTTGTTGAAGTTCTGAGACGTACCCTTGCTCCATCGTTCCCAAAATGCTGACGCAGTTGCTCAATGCGTTGGAATCTGGTTAATAACGGAGTGGAGTGATGCTGGTAGTCTGGTTGCGGTAAAGTCAGTGCACGCCCAATTAAAAGATGTCCGGAGTGAGGGGCGTACAATCTGCAGGATCTGAAGACAGTGGAGTGAGTGGCCGGAGTTCAATATTGCTTCGATCTGAGTCAACGTGGTAAAGTTCTTCATACGTTAAGTGACAATTGCCCAACACTCTAAGCAAATGATATTTTGTCGATTTGACTCCCGCCTCCCAGAGACCACCGAAGTGAGGAGTATACGCCGATAAAGTGAAAGTTAATATTATCATTGGCCATGCTTTCGCTCAAAGAATCGCAATTGCCCTTTAAAAATTTGGACAAGTCATTGTAGGCACCAACAAAAGAAGCACCGTTATCGGAATAAATATTAACTGGCTTACCTCTTCGAGCTATGAACCTGCGCAATGCCAGTAAATAGTTATTGCTGGTTAAGTCACCTACCAACTCTAAATGAATCGCCTTGGTAGTGAAACAGACAAAATACATATAAACCTTTACCAGTCGACACCCACGACCTTGACGAGTCGCGCTCATAACAGGGCCCGCATAATCGACTCCTACGGTTTCAAAAGGAAAGCCACCCAGGAGACGCTGCTGTGGCAAGTTACCCAATAGTGGATTCGAAACCTTACCTTCATGCGATGACATCGTATACATTTATAATAACAGGCCTTCGCTAGGCTTCGACCACCTATCGGCCAATAAGTATCTCTAATGTTTGCCAACAGTAGCTGTGGGCCTGCGTGCATTAGCCTTTTGTGTTCATGGTCAAATAATAATTTTGTAAATATATGATTGACTGTAATAATATAGGATGCTTTTTATTATATGAAAATTTAGAATTATCAAGACGACCACCAACACGCATAATTTTATTTTCGTCTAAAAATACATTAAATTTAAGAAGTGGGCTTTTCTTAGGTAAATTTTGTTTATTCAGAAGCAAACTGTACCTGAAAAGGAATCATATTGACACTTTGAAATTATAATATTTAACGCGTTTCGTAATTCTAATTCCGTTAAGTAATTTGAAGGAATAAACTGTCTTTACAAGACATAATGAATCGTAAAACGTAAGCTACGGAACGTACAAGGGGAATAATTCGAGAAACGACTAAAATCGATAAAACAATCATTATTTTTGATGATTAGTGACTGCAGTTAATATAATATCATGACGCGTTTCCGGTAGTGTTTCAACATTCTTAGGCTGAGAAGGCCATTTTGATATGTCATACATTAAAAATCTGGACCCGACCACCACAATCTAAGTCCTGCCAGAGCACTGATGTCCACACCACGAGATATTAAGTCTGCTGGGTTCCTATCTGTTGGGACGTGTCCCCACTTATGGTCACTGGCCTTATCCAAAATTTCAGCGACACGATTACGCACGAAAGGCTGAAGTTTGCAGGGCAACATTCGCAACCACCCCAAAACAATCGTGGAGTCTGTCCAAAAGAAGACTTGGTCAATTTTAACACGAAGGAATTTACAACCTTCTCATAAAGACGAGCTCCTACCAACGCACCGCACAACTCCAATCGTGGTATTGTTGTGGGTTTGATTAGCTACACGGCTCTTAGCCGTTAATAATCGAACCATAACTTTTGTCTTATCGCTGACGCTTGAACATAAATGCACGCACCGTATGCGCACTCAGAAGCGTCAGTGAAAATATGCAGTTGTAGCACCGGCATGACTCACAGATAACTAGTCGTGGAATACGAATGTTATTTAAAGAGGAGATTTGATAATGCCATACCAGCGTTTCTTAATTTCGGGAGACAGTGGTTCATCCCATGAAAGTTTGTCTAACCAAAGCCTTTGTATCAATATTTTCATGGTGATTACATACGGGGCTAGAAGACCCAGCGGGTCAAAGATTTGTGCAATCACTGAAAGCAAATCACGCTTAGTATTGCCATCGGGAACTAGTGAATTCAATGGAAAGCAGAGTTCATCTGAATTCGAATGCCAGCCAAGACCTAACAACTTGTCTGGCTCGCGAGAACCAATATTTAGGTCAAGTGATGTGTTGGCAATTTCTGACAGTAACTCGGGATCGTTCGATCTCCACTTTCGCAATGGCATACGAGCAGATGCCAATACTTCGGCAACACCTTGACGTATGGCCTTTGCGTCATCTAAGTCATCAGCACCCGTAAGCAGATCATCGACATAAAAATCATGCATTATGATGTCCGCTATGGCTTTATTTTTGCACTGTAGACCGTTGTTTCAGGCAGCGTGTTGCGAGAAATGGTGCACTTGCCGTACCGTACGTGACAGTATTTAATTGAAAGGTCTGTATGGGCTCACTAGACTGTTGCGCCAGACTATCTGCTGAAGGTGCCTGTCATCAGAATGAACGATAATGCACCTGTACATTTTCTCCACATCTGCAGACAAAACGTATTTATGTTGCCTAAAACGTAACAAGATCGACGTCAAGTCGTCCTGAACTACAGGACCGACCATTTGTATTTCGTTAAACGAAATACCTGACGACGTCGGGCAACTTGCATTAAAAACTACTCTAAGTTTAGTCGTAGTGCTACTTTCACGGAGTACGCCGTGATGGGGTATAAAATACGCGCCGTTACTTAAATTAGGTCTTTCACAAATTGACATGTGTCCCAGTGACTGATATTCAGACATAACTTCATAATACATCTGCTTGATGTCAGGCTTACATTTTAATCTACGCTCTAAGGAGAACAAGCAATGTGTAGCTCTTTTAAATGAATCTCCTAATAGACAGGTATCTTTTTTGAGAGGTAACCGAACGCAAAAACGCCCATCATCAAGACGTGACGTATTTTTTACAAAATGATCCTCACACAACTTTTCCTCAGATGAATAATGAGATGACTTGGGACTTATTTCCTCCAGCTGCCAAAACCGCGTTAAGTCGATTCGAATATCATCTTTATTATCGTCACAAAAACAAGAATCAGTCTTAGCGAAGTTGCATCGTAAGTCATTAGACATCAATGCAGAATGATGAACACTAATTGGACCAGAAACTATCCACCCCAGCCTGGTTTCCTGTAGAATGGGCTTATTACTTCCTAACTTAATTCTTTGTGACCCTAACAAATCCCAAAAGAGATCAGCCCCGATTAAAATATCTACATCGGCAGGCTTGTAAAATGTAGGGTCAGCTAAGCAAATATTCGATGGAAGTTGAAAATCACGTATGCTTGATTCACGGCCTGGGGTATTGCTAGTAATTGATTGCAAAATGAAACAATTAATGTTAGCGGAATAACTATTATCTAACGACTTTAAATGTACACGACACCTTCTGCTTACGTGAGAATACACGCTATTAATGCCTAAAATCGACTTATCTATGTCGACAAAATCCAAATTTAATCGTTTGCGCATTCTCAGTTATAAAACTAGATGTACTACCGCAGTCTAATACTGCGCGGGCGATGTGTTCGACGTTATTACAATCAAGTAGTTTTATCAAAGCAGTTGATAATAATACATCTCGTTGTTCACTGCGATGCGCTACGTTTGCCGATAAAGCGACGTTGTTCACATCAGTGCCTGCAGTTGATGTCATTGACGAGTGAGTCCCTGTCCGAGTGCCCGTCTCATTCTCGAGCGAGAAATTATTTTTATTTTGTACGGTATGACGTGCTATCGCTTCAGTCACGTGAATCATTGTGTTGTGGCGGCGGTTACATATCTTACACCCTGGCTTTTTACAATGGTTTGCAAAATGTCCTGACTTAAAACAATTATAACAGATCTTGTAAGATGGTAATAATTTCAACCTAGCCTCATTACTGAGCGCCAGAAACTGTGGACATTTACCTAAATTGTGATCGCCGTTACATTTATAACAACCTTGAGTTGTTTATTTGAGTTTATATTATGAATATTCGATTGTTGCACCGAAACCATGGATTTTAATTTAGACTCGGCCTATGCGGTGCAAAGTGAACATTACGCGACGTCTCTAAGGTTTCGAGTAAATCAGCTCGGCTACGCATAAACTGAAGGAATAAATTAAATGTAACTGATTCATCCTTTTTTAAATGACCTTTAAACTCCTCCCACTCACGGTAGGTTTTCTGATCCAATTTATGTGTAACTATATAAATTAGAAGCGTGTCCCAATGCTGAACTGGTTCGCCTAACGATTCTAATGCCCTCAGGTTTCTACTTAATAAATCGATTAAGCGCTTTAAAGTTACAGACGACTCCTAGTAATCGTTTCAAGGTTAAATAAGGCGGACACATGATTTTGAACTAACAATCGTTTGTTGTTAAACCTCTCACATAAGACATTCCATGCTACTGTATAGTTACTTGCAGAAAAATCAAATGATTGAATTACCACAGCAGCAGACCCTTCGAGAGATGCGCGTAAATAATGAAATTTGTTAATTTCATCGATTTCATCATTAGAGTGAATAAGGCTAAAGAAGGTATCATGGAACTCAACCAGTTCTCATATGATCCACTAAATTTTGGCAACTGTATGGTAGGTAACTTAACAAACTTATGATTACTGACTCGAGAACTTTGTCACTACCTGCCGATTCGGAGTTAGCATTATGGTGATCGCTCAGTAAAATTTGAGCTTTAGCTAGCGCCTTGTAATACTGAGTTTCAAAGCATGAACGCTCAGTTAGTTGTAAGTCGGGCTTGTCGACAATACATTCTAAGCGTAACTGCACCTCATCATATTGGTTATACAATGTGTCCAGCTTACCCATACGCAATTGCAATTCCGTCGCGTCATGATTTTGTAAAGGTGTAGTAAGCGAATCCAAGTAACCAATGAAAGCAGTTAAGCGGCCTTTAAAACTACCTCGTTTTTTGATCAACTCCTTTTCTTCGGTCATTCTGGAAGACGAGTATTCGACCTGGAATGTATATAATTACAAATATTCAAAACAATCTCCGACTATCTAATGCACTAACTAACTACTAAGCTCTGAAAACTACTTAACTATATTATACAGTATGTAGGTACTAACTCGGCAAATAATAATTTAATAATATTATAGTGACACGTAACTTTACAATATTTCTCGACGTTCAAATAATAGTAAATAATTTTATGATTTAAGCTACTTACAATACCTAATTCAATTATTATATACCCACGAAATCAAAAAATACCAACAATCGTCCTATGCTACAATTACGCTATTACTTTAGTATAATTTTATTACTATAAAACACTCTAAACAACAAATTAAATAATAATTAAAGCCTAAAACATTAACTTGTTGTAGGTAATAATAATTAATGCTACTATACGATTTCTACTGCACAATTATACTAAATAATGTAAATAAGCAAAAAATAATGTAGATTAATTTCTAACAGTATCCTTACAATACAACTTCTTACTTAATTACTGCAAATTATCAAAAAAATTGCAAATGTTAACCACAACGCAGTAGGTAATTAATAATCGATAGGAACAATAAATTCACTAACCTTATAAGTCCGGTGATTTACATCAAATACTATTAGATTACCTTAATAGAGTGTTGGGTGACGATGAATCTTAAATTTTATCTTAAACACCACGTAATTACTGCAAATTGACCCACATTCTTGATGGCGGCGACGTAACTCCAAACTTGATTCCAACGAAACTCCACTGAATTTACCTTATTATACGAGTATAATATAAATTCTGGTGCTTATTATTTTATATCCGGCTCGAAGGACCATGTTCGGGAGTTTACGGGAATTTTAAAATAATGCAACTTGAATGTGGTCTTGGACGATTGTATTGATCTTACAACAGTTGAGAGGGTAAAAAAATATATTACAACGACAAAGACCCCGTTTGAAATTAACATTAAGTACGGACGTAATTACTACAAGTACGTTGTTTAACTCTTTGCTGAGAAAGAATGCGCAGGCGCTCCAACACATCTAACCTCAGTCTTCTGGGTCTAGTTTATTACCAAGCCAAACTTGAACTTGATAATATACCCGAAATAGATGTTGATGAGCAGAAGTAGAGGTTGGGTGAAGACAAGCTAATTGCACTCGTTTTTTTTATAGGATAAGGGTGACAAACGAGCAGACAGTCCACCTGATGGTAAGTGGTTGCTGTGGCCCATAGACATCTACATCTATCCTCGATTACGAATCAAAATGCAGATGCGTTATCACCCGTGAGGAATAAGATGGAATGCCTCGTTTCCAGCGAAAAGGGTGTCCGGTTCTCTACACTCACCATACGAAAAACAGCAGCGTTAAGCTGCTATTTTACGCTGGTATTCTGTGAGAGCGTGGTCCTTCCCCGGTCGAGCCGACCCATTCGTGCTACAACTATACTTCTTATATAAAAGGAAAGTATCGAAACTTATTAAAGCAAGTAACTTTTTTTGGAGCTTCGTATACAGAAAGAAGAAAGCAAATTCCTTCAGTGATTACAGATTGTGGAGTAGAGTTACTCTTTTTAAAAATTTCAACACAATTAACTATTTCTTGTTTCTCAAACAATTTCTAAACTTTTATTTTACCCCTCCGTAGCCAGTTATTGCGTGTGAAAATAGTATGTGATTTTGGCATTTCGAAAAAGCAGGTTAACTTTTGGATGAATATATTTCCGATTGATGTTGATCCAATATTTATTTTTACATGCATATTATGAAAAACACAATTTTGACCTTGAATTTTTTTTGCAGCTGTATGATCGATGGTAACTTTTCACATTTCATTTATAATGGTGTCCCTAACATTCGTACCTATTTTTATCTCTATGCGAATTATTATAATCTTACCCCTATTTTTGGAGCTAACTTGACCGGACTAAAATATTCCGTGATTTATACTTCTTGGCATGTATATCGTTGTATATTTGTCTTTTTAAGAGGTCAACATCTGGTAAGTAAATCTTTTATTAACGTTGTCTGTGATTTCTGTAGATAACTCCAAAAAATGTTATAAACAATATGTAAATCTATGACTTATTTTGATTATTTGTTTATTTTTGCTTAAAAAACACTTCAAGATCCTAGATCTTTGCTCTTTGCTTATGCCAGCTCTAGTGGGGAAAAGTGGACGAGGTTTATTATAACAGTGTAATTTGTCCCACCAAGAAACGATTAGTGGGGAAAAGTAGACGAACACATTTTAAAGAGTCCACTTTATCCCACCAGTGGGACATTTGGTGGGAAAAAAGTGGAATAAACCCTTTTTACTGGATACAAAGCATTCCATCCATAGTCCTCAGGGGTGACAATGAAACTGCATATTGATTTTTGATCGAGGATAAAATGTAGATATCTACGGGCCACAGTATCCACTAACCATCAGGTGGACTGTACGCTCATTTGAAACCATTTTTCTACAAAAAAAAAAGCCCACGGGATCAAATAGAATAGAATAGAATAGAATAATTTTTATTCAATATAGATTATTACATAATACTTATTGAAAGTCATTTTTTTATTTACCACTGGTTCAGAAAATACCTCTGTCCTGGGATGAACCAGCAAGAAATCCAGCGGGACTTTTTTTTTAAACATATGTCACTTTGCAATAATTTTGTTTTTTTTTGTTTGTACAAACAAATAAGGTAATGGTTTCTCTTACGTCCTAACATACGAGTATATATATCCATAATCCTGCATATATTGTTCTTGAAAATTTTTTTTTATCTATTCAGTTTTAAAGGAGGAAACAGGGGATGATGAATACGAGATGATGACTTCGTCAATTTTTCATAGGTATAATCAGACCGAGCTGCAATTTAAGGCCTGAATTCCTCCTACGCTGACGTCGGTTGCGTACGGTCGGTCGCGTACGTTAGCGAGAAATAAAATACCATAGTGCGATACCGAGCGATATACGGTACAGTCGTCTGCTAAGTGGATTTCGGAAAGGAGATCGGTAAGTAAAATACAATGTTAATTATGATTTTATTTGATTTTACTTACCGATCTCCTTTTTTTTTACTATCGTTCTCATTATTGTAATTCGGGAATAAAGCCTCGAAAACTTCTACCCAGTATTTTGCTCTCGCATCACGATTTTTGTACAAATCATAAGATAAATAACACGTTCTGTATCGATATTCATTGCAACTGTACGTGCACGCGTGGATCATCGGTAACAGACTGAGGGACAAATTCAATTTCATGTCTCCCAAATAGTTTGTTACACACAAACATATTGGTTGATTAATTGTCGCACAAGATAATTATTATAATTGATCAAAACATACGCCTATGAGGCATATAGGCTTATATGTTTTGATTGCTTAACCTAATGGCTGACTGAGAGAGAGCCTTCAGGCATTAAGTCAGTATTAACTATTTTTTGAATAAAAGTATAAGTAAATAAATAAGCCAATCACTCACATGACAAAGTCAAAGCAGTCGTTCTCGGGAGGGTTTTGCATCAGTTTCACCACGACATCCGAGCGGTGATAGAGTCGGTGGTAGGCGGGTTCGCCCTCGTGGTCCAAAGGACCGATGGCCCACACGATGTACTGTGGACCTTCGGTGTTCCACGCACGGTCCATTGTCTCATCTGCAATACACAAAGGAAAAAAAAGGTAATATTTAGCTTATCAAATGTGATAAACGAGCAAACAGTCCGCCTGATGGGAACTTTGGCTTATAGACACCTATATTTATTGCCACTTCTGAGATGAAATACAGCAAGCTCATGCTGATATAGTACGCAGATACTCTGGAATGCCCCATTCGTGCTGCAGCCATAATACGCCTGCCTCGTACTATGACTCATTACGAAAAAAATATACTTTAAGGAAATTTACTTCGAGTTTACATAATGATTTCTTATATTTATGCGAACAATATACATTGAATAAAACTATTTTGACGGATTATACTGTGTTTAATTTTACTTATTTTTAATTCCCGACTTAAATATCCGAGGTGATAGACGTCTCGATGTCAAAGTTAACCCGTCGCCACTAGCGGCACTCACCCGGCTGCAGACTGCGGCGGTAGGTGAGCAGCGTGAGCCCGTCGGCCCTGCTGGCGCTGAACAGCTGGTGGTTGTTGAGGCCGCCGCTGCGCTCGTCGCGGCACACGCCCACCCACTGCCCCAGTACTCGCACGCACTACACAAATGTATCAAACGATGTTTTACTGTAGTTTCTTTCAATCTGGTCCTTTAAATACAAGCAAGATTTGATGAAGATTAATCCTTCTACTTTAAGGAATATCCTTAGTTTGGTTTATCCACTTTTAATCTATTAAATATTGTCGGGAATGAGGGTAAAAAAATAAAATGAAATACGAACAAATGAAGGTATCACGGTAATCTCCCACTTGTTCTAGCAGTATAAAGTATCGCGCCGACGACTGGGAGGCATCAGTATGTAATTCTAAGAGTGTCACTGTCGTTAATATGCCCGTTGGAGTATTCTACTAATGTAGTCAAGGAAGATAGTGTTACTGAGAGGCTGCCCATTTCCTTGCCCTAAAACCCTCTCAGAAATGAGAGGTCTATGCCCAGCAGTGCATATATAGGCTCTAACTTTTATGGGGTGACATACCTACATATTTGTCAACCTACCTTCCTCATTAAATTGCACCTGGGCATTCAATTGCCACTGAGCATTTAATTGCGGTATGAGATAGATAATAAAAGTATTAAATTGCGTACATACCTACATAGCATTAAATTGCGAAGTTTACACGGGTTCAAATTTTATGTTACATATGAAACATTTACGTGGTAGAGCCATGCTGCAGCTATATTAATAGTATAGTTGTGCACGAATGGGTCGGCTCGACCGGGGATGGACCACGCCTCACAGAATAGCAAAATAGCAGCTTAATGCTGCTGTGTCGTATGGTGAGTGTAGAGAACCGGAGACCCTTTTACTGGAAAAGAGGCATTCTATCTTAGTCCTCACGGCTGACAACGCATCTGCATTTAAATTCGCAAACGAAGATAGATGTAGATGTCTATGGGCCCCAGCAACCACTTACCATCAGGTGGACTGTGCTCGTTTGTCACCCTTATTCTATAAAAAAAAATGTTAACACTTTGAGCACCCATTCACCGCTTGGCGGCTGCGAGCTGGGTAATACTCACGAGCCCGTGCCACAGTACTGCACACTATGACGACTACGTATCGTCCTGAGCGCCGAATGTACTACGGGCGCAGATACGCGTACCCATAGCATAAGTACAGTCACGTACAGTAGACGCTTTGTACTAGCATTAGATTACAATAGCGTGTTATAAAATCTATAATATGCAACATAGTTACTACCTTGTCAACAGCCCCAAATGGCAATGTACACCTTAGAGAAGTTCGAATGTGAAGGGAAGGTTGGTTCAGTCTCTGTCCGTTGGGAAAAATGGAAAAGAAGTCTAAACATTTACCTCGAAGCGGCAGGCATAGACACCGAGGCAAAGAAAAGAGCTAGCCTTTTACATTTTGGTGGTCCCAAGTTATAAGAAGTCTTCTATAACATCCCGGGAGCTAATGCAACTGAAGGCGAACTTTTTAACATCGCGATCGAAACATTAGACAACTACTTTGCACCTAAACAGAACAAATATGAGCGACACCTGTTTCTGTCTCCAAAACAGGAACAGGATGAGAAGTTCGAGAAATTTCTTATCAGACTTCGACTGCAGGCCAAGAAATGTCAGTTTGGTGGAAAAAGAAGACGAATATATCATAGACCAAATAACGGATAAGGGTAAAACAGAAGAACTCCGAAAGAAGATATTGAAAACAGGAGACAAGATCACTTTAGATGAAATAGTTGCAGAAGCGAATGCTTTGGAAGCCATAGATCGTCAATTAGGAAACTTTGGTACGAAACCTGTAGAAAGTCAGTCAATCAACAGAGTAGGTACAGAGACATGGAAGGCGAAACAAAAAAAAAGAAGTTTGGAATGTAGTAGGTGTGGAAGTTCCAGACATTTTCCCCGTGACAACAACTGCCCTACAAAAGAAAAGGCTTGCCTTAAATGTGACATCTTAGGACACTTCAGAGCTCAATGCCGGACAAGACAAAATCAGAAGAGGAAATTGGAAGGAGGAGAATCATCGAACAGTCAGAGAATAAAGAAGAAAAGCAGGACCACAAACAATATCGAGGAAACTGCAAACATAAGCACGGATGAAAGAAAAGTCGACATTTTCAATATCGAGAACGACGCAAAGGTCACATGTAACGTCGTAGGTGGAACCAACGTGGAGATGTTGATAGATTCGGGCTGCAAGCACAACCTTACAACTGACCAAACCTGGGAAAGAATGAAGAAAAATAACGCTCAAGTTACCAATCAAGATCCGAATCGTAACAAAACGTTCGTAGCTTATGGGAGTGCAACACCGCTGAAGCTGCTATCGTTTAAGGCTACGATAAAACTTGCCGGAACATCACAGGACATCACAACATTCTACGTAATCAGAAACGGTACGCGTGACCTACTTGGACGTGTGACGGCAACCTCATTGGGACTACTTCGGATCAATTTGGATATTAACCAGGTTGGAACTGAGGCGTTTCCAAAATTTAAAGACGTTTTAGTTACCATTCCGATTGACGATTCAGTGAAGCCCGTTGCTCAGCCGTATCGGAGGATTCCCATCCCGCTCGAAGAAGAAGTAGAGAGGAAACTGAAAGAATTACTGAAAAGGGACATTATAGAAGTCGTGAAAGGTCCTTCTAACTGAATCTCGCCTATAGTCCCTGTGCTAAAAAACGGGGGGGACATCCGATTATGTGTCGATATGCGCCGAGCAAATGCGGCTATACAACGTGAAAACCACCCACTGCCAACGATAGAAGAACTGTTGCCAAAAGTTCGAGAATCCAAAATATTTAGTAAGCTAGACATACGAGATGCGTTCCATCATATCGAACTTCACCCAGACTCAAGGCATATCACGACCTTCATTACCAGCAAAGGATTGTATCTATACAAAAGGATGATGTTTGGTATCTCGTGTGCGCCAGAGATTTTCCAAAAATACTGGAACGAATCCTTTTAGGTTGCGAAGGAGTCATCAACTTCATAGATGACATCTTGATATTTGGGAAAGGCTTAGTAGAACACGACTTAAGGCTTAAAAAAGTTATGGCAGTGTTAGAGGAAAATAACATGATGTTGAGGGAAGACAAATGCATTTATAGAATGAAGAAAGTCCACTTCCTAGGGCATGAACTGTCAGAACTGGGAGTCGAACCACTAGACAAGTATATCTTGGCTATAAAGGGATTCAGAGCCCCGACGAATATCGCTGAACTGCAGAGTTTTATAGGTTTAGTGAATTACGTGGGAAAATGGATCCCCTACTTAGCAACGGTAACAGAACCCCTTAAGCAACTGCTACGGAAAAGAGAGGGAAGAAACACAGATATTCAAGATGACTGGGGGGATGCCCAAAAAAAGGCATTTAACGATCTCAAGGCAGCACTCATTAAAGTATCAAATTTAGGTTACTACAATCCTCATGATAAGACGGTGGTGATTGCAGATGCAAGCCCAGTGGGTCTGGGTGCAGTGCTGGTGCAAATCAACAAGAATGGGCCGAGAATAATTGCATTTAGTAATAAAACCCTCAGAAGCTGTGAGCGTCGTTACTGCCAAACAGAGAAAGAGACCTTAGCCCTGATTTGGGCAGTCGAACATTTCAACATGTTCCTGTACGGCAAGGTGTTCGATCTAGTAACGGATCATAAGCCCTTGGAGGTGATATTTGGCCCGAATGCAAAACCATGCGCTCGCATTGAAAGGTGGGTATTAAGGCTGCAATCCTACAATTTCAAGGTGAAATATAGCCCGGGGAAGACCAACATAGCCGATCCACTATCGAGATTCTGTGAAGTGGCAACAAACCCGACGACTTTACTTGAAGACCATGTTCAAGCGATTACCGAATTCGCACGACCAGTAGCCATTCCATTACAAGAGATCACTGAGAGTTCTCTTGGAGATGCAGAGATACAGAATGTTACAGAGGGTCTTTACAACGGAAACTGGGATGAAACGGTAAAAACCTATAAACTTTTCCCGGATGAATTATGCTTTCATGGCGATATTCTCCTCAGGGGGACGAAAATTGTAATCCCAACCAAATTACGCAGAAGAGTTCTGGAAGCTGCGCACGAAGACCACCCGGGGATAGTCACGATGAAGAGCAGATTGAGGACCAAAGTATGGTGGCCTAAGTGCGATAAAGATGCTGAAAACATATGCAAAGTTTGTAAAGTATGCATCCTGGTCTCTGCTCCCAGCGCCCCAACCCCATTAAATAGAAGAGATTTACCTTCCGAACCATGGGTTGGCATAGCAATCGACCTCATAGGCCCATTACCTAGTGGAGACTATATCCTGGTAGCTGTGGATTATTACACCAGATATAAAGAAGTGAAAACATGCAGAACCATAACAAGCTCTGAAATATTCAAAATGCTTAAAGAAATTTTTAGCAGACTTGGCAATCCGGTCTCGCTCACATCAGACAACGAGAGACAATTTTCCAGCGAAGACTTTAAGAGTTTCTGTGCAGAGAGGAAAATACGACTCTACAATACTATTCCCTACTGGCCGCAACAAAACGGAGAAGTGGAGCGCCAAAATAGGGACATCCTAAAACGCCTCAAGATATCTCAAGTAGAGAAAAAGAACTGGAAGGAGGCTCTTCGGGAGTACATCACCATGTACAAAAGTACATCTCAAACAGTCACAGGAAAAACACCTGCCGAACTGTTCTTTAGACGACAATTTCGAGACAAACTGCCTATGATCCAGGACATAACGCATCTCTCAGAGGATCTTGATATGAGGGATAGAGATAAGGAACTAAAGGAAAAAGAGAAGGAATATGCGGATAGGAAGAGAGGAGCTACTAACTGTGAATTGGAAGTTGGAGATAAAGTATACGTCAAGAACATGACTAAACAAAACAAGCTGAGCTTAAACTATGAACCCGAAACACATACCGTCGAAGCGAACAAAAGAGGGGACGTAAGTCTTTGGAACGATGAAACTGGTCAGCAAATCAGACGGAACGTCGTACACCTAAAACGAGTGGAAGGGCAATGGAAGGTACTAGATGATGAGAATAATGCTAGTGATGCTTAAACCAACAATAATGGTAATGTAAATCAATCACAACTCGAGTGAATAAAATGATGGACGATAATGACAAAATAATTGATTATTAGTGATTAAACATAAGTTGAATAAGGACTTGCTGATTGTACTTGATATACTCACTTATGTAAAAATAAAAATGTTCATTAAATTACTATATATTTAGGTAATTATGAATGTATTTAATTTGTACGTTAACCTGATCACAGTTCCTTAACTCAATATGGTTATTTATATTTATATTAGAAAAAAATAATAATAAGGGAGGGATGTAGTATACAGACATTTATAGTGGTGTATAACTCTGTCGTCTCGAGAAGCGTACGCGCGGGGTCGTGGGGCGGGGCGGCACTGATCGACCGACCGCCGCAGGGAGAAGACGTGGATGCTTACTGCGAGCCGATATCAGTGTAATAGTGTTACTTGTTATTTCCTAATATTAACCCCTGGGATCTACATACATTACATAGGGCATATTGTATGGGAAAGGAGGAAACGGCGGCCCATGTGTTGCTGGCATGTCCGGAGGTCGCTACATATAGGGCTAAACATCTCGGCACCCGGGATCACTCCCCGAACTTGCTCGCAACATCAAAGGGCTGTTGAACTTCTTCGGGGAGATTTCATGGCTCGAATAATCACAATATTCCTGCCCACACGCAAAATACGCGCTTAGACATGGAGTTGCGGAAAACAGCCCGTCGTAAACTAAGCTAGAGAGGCTTCAAACATAATCTGAGTGTGAAATAATTTTGATAAAATATAATAATTTAATTAATGAAAATTCATGTAATACATTTGATTCTCTTGATCTCAGCGTGAGATGACATTTTATGTTTCACAACAACAACTAACTTTTATTTTCTTAATATTTTGTCATATATCGTTATTACTTTGAAGAAATAAAATAAAAATAAAAGTAATAAGAAAAGAGTTTGTTAATGTCGTATTCGAAAATAAGGGTGTGGCACTAGGTTGCATTCAAGGTTTTACTTTATTCTTTATATACAGCAGAGACGTTGAGTATATGCGTATATGCAAGTGCGCCATTGCGCCCATAAACGCTCTAATTAAAATAACTTTATCCTTATTAAACAATTCTTATCAATATAAACACAAATTATATTTATCATGCAAACAATAAAGCAATGAAGTTTTTCTTCTTGTCAAAATACGAGTATTTGACGGTTACTCTTTAGCCAATTTTCGTAAAACATGGAAGACATATGAACGTAAAGTTTTATGACAAGCATAAAAAGGGTAAATAAAGAAAATAGTTCTCACAGGTGCAAGAGCAGTAATGTTATAATCGCCGGCGACTCCCTGCTGAAGCGTGGTGTTGAAGTAAGCGACCGCCACGTCTGCTCCTAACATCTGCGAACGCGTGTCGTTACCAGATATCCCGAAGGCCATGTAGTCGTTTGCACCAATCTAGAATTTTGGTCAACGATATCAATTTTAGAAATCATTTCACATTAGATACAGTATAAATTAGTATTTACACTCACCTGTGCAGCGAGCTGTATAGTTATTTGGTTTCCGAATACTTCCCATGACACTTGGTAATCTCTGTGTAGTTGTTTGCAATGCGGCAGTTTAGATCTAAAACCGAAATACTTTGAGGTAAAAACTTAAGCGCTACGCCAGTAGATTGTACAATTTACAATAACAATAAGATTTGGTTCACGTAGATATCAAATTCAAGTTCAAAATATGTATTGTAAGTGTCATACATTTGAATAAAACTACTTTTACGGATTTTATCGCGCTTAATTGTTCTTATTTTTAAATAAACATAAATAAATATCAAAAAACAAAAATTAACATATTAATAATTATCAAAACTAACAAACAGATCAAATGTCCAACATCAATGTCAACGGTAAGAACGAAACGCAACCGTTGACCACAGACGCGAATAATAAACAACGCGCGGTCTATAACCTGTCAAAACAAACTCTGGACGACGCCACAATAAAAGTAATATCCAAAGGTATGAATTTCGCAATAACAATGCGAAGAATCCCGTATGAAGATATTATCTGTAGTGTTGAGGATTGTCTGCATAAAAATAATATTGGTAATGAAGATTTAGAGGCCATACGCCAGAACATTTCGTCTATGTTACGTCGAAGTTCAGCGCCGAAATTAAATCTTCCCAAAGATGAATTTAATGCGTTGAAAAACTTACGCAACAGACCAGAGATCACGATTCTCCACGCAGATAAAGGTAATGCTACGGTTATAATGAATACGTCGGATTACAATTATTTTAAGATACAACAAAGTACATACAGAAAGATGAAAGTACATACAGAAAAGTCAAAACAGACCCTACAACTAATACGCTTAAAACAACTAGCGATATAATTAAGAAATACTCCGAGAAATTGACGTTAATTCGATAATACCTGCGTGTCCCAAACCACCGAAATTGTATGGGTTACCAAAAATACACAAACCGAACGCTCCATTACGTCCAATAGTGAGTCAGATCGATTCGCCAACTTACAGATTGGCCCAAAACTTAGCAAAAAATACTATCACCACTCAGAGGACACACAAGAGCACACACTAAGGATTCATACCATTTTGCCAGTGATATGAAAGACCTATGTCTTACTGACAATGAAACCATAGTCTGTTTTGATTTTCAGTCTCTATTTACATGCGTACCTGTTGAATACTGCATCTCAATTGTAACTAGGAAACATCTGGTTATCTATTGTGGAAATAAGAGTTTTACAAGCAAGTATATGGTTTTTATAGAATAAGGGTGACAAACGAGCACACAGTACACCTGATGCAAGTGGTTGCTGTGGCCCATAGACATCTACATCTATCTTCGCTTGCGAATTTAAATGCAGATGCGTTGTCAGCCGTGAGGACTAAGATAGAATGCCTCTTTCCAGTAAAAGTGTCTCGGTTCTCTACACTCATCTTACGAAACACAGCAGCATTAAGCTGCTATTTTACGCTGGTATTCTGTGAGAGCGTGGTCCTTCCCGGTCGAGCCGACCCATTCGTGCTACAACTATACTATTAATATAGCTGCAGCATGGCTCTACCACGTAAAAGTTGCGATATCTCACCGGTATCTTACATTATCGCCGATATATTCATGGAGGACTTTGAGGAGAAAACCCTCCTTACTGCACCTGTAACTCCAAGGTTTTACAAGCGGTACGTAGACGATACTTTCACAATTTTACCATCAAACAAATTAACTGCATTTTTAGAACATCTTAATTCCATAAACTCTAAAATGCAATTTACTATGGAGTTAGACGCAAATAATTCTTTAGCTTTCCTAGATGTTTTAGTCATGCGAAATCTTAACAACACCGTAAGTCACACTGTGTACAGAAAAAAGACATCTTTGTTACAGAGAGCACGAGGGATCCGTGACAGCAAACACCTAGCCGCCGAGCTTCAGCACGTCAAGCAGGTCAACAAGCACGACAACAAGCTTCGGGTCCCGCGCCTACGTCACAGTGACCGAGTGAAGCCGGCCACAGTCGAGCGTGTGCCGTGCCTACTGTACTACCATATGTCAGAGGTGTTACAGACAAGATTCTAGACTTCTATTAGAACATTCTTCAAGCCACCGAAGAAGATTAGTCAGTTCTTGCCATCCGTCAAGTGTAATATCCCTCTAAAGATGCAGGAGTGTACAGGCTTGATTGTAGGGCAAACAAAACGATCTATAAAACCCGCGTAAAGAACATATAGCATTAGATTGATTGACCACAAATTGTCGCGAAAGAACATAGATTCCTGCCAAGGATGATAATAAGTTAGGTTGAATTAAAAACAACCTGCTTGGGATCCTGTAATTGATCTCCTTGACGCAGTTGCTTAGCAATGAGTTGCAGCGCTAAGGGCCGCGGGTTTGAATCCCGCACGGAACAACTATTTGTATGGCCTACAACTAATTGCTCCGGGTCTGGATGTTTGTGCTTGTGAAATTTATGTATGTAAACTGTCCCCACGATACAGGAGTAAAACCAAGTGTGGAGGTAACGTTTTAACTACAAACTAAAAAACTAATTAATAAAATTAAAACTAAGCCCAAGCATACCACTGCAAGAGTTCAAGACACAGTAATTTCGTTCTGCGTAGATCGGACCAAAACTAATAATTAAAAAGCTGAAGGTACTCCGTGTTAACTCTGATATCGGGACGTCAATCACCTCAGTCCCCGTGACCATGCGTACTGGAAAACACCCGAAAATCGGGAATTAAGAATAAGAAATAAAATCCGTAAAAGTAGTTTTACTCCATGTGTAGTGTTCGCGTAAATATAAGAAATAATTATATTATACATCTGGTGTTAATTCATAATATGACGTATCTTATTATGATGTGTGTGTGTGTGTGTGTGTGTGTGTGTGTGTGTGTGTGTGTGTGTTTGTGTGTGTGTGTGTGTGTGTGTGTGTGAGTGTGTGTGTGTGTGAGTGTGTGTGTGTGCGTGTGTGTGTGTGTGTTTGTGTGTGTTTGTGTGTTTATGTGTGTGTTAGGTCACTCACCGGTGCGGGTGTATGACGAGCGCAGGCGGCACGTTGAGCCCGGCGGGCAGCAGTGTGTGTGTGTGTGTGTGTGTGTGTGTGTGTGTGTTAGTGCGGGCAGGTCACCACCGGTGCGGGTGGCGACGAGCGTGGCAGGCGGCACGTTGAGCCCGGCGGGCAGCAGTGTGTGTGTGTGTGTTTATGAGTGTGTTAGTGCGGGCAGGTCACTCACCGGTGCGGGTGTATGACGAGCGTGGCAGGCGGCACGTTGAGCCCGGCGGGCAGTGTGTGTGTGTGTGTGTGTTTATGAGTGTGTTAGTGCGGGCAGGTCACTCACCGGTGCGGGTGTATGACGAGCGTGGCAGGCGGCACGTTGAGCCCGGCGGGCAGCAGTGTGTGTGTGTGTGTGTGTTTATGTGTGTTAGTGCGGGCAGGTCACTCACCGGTGCGGGTGTATGACGAGCGTGGCAGGCGGCACGTTGAGCCTGGCGGGCAGCAGTGTGCGCGCGCGCGTGTGTGTGTGTGTGTGTGTGTGTGTGTGTGTGTTTATGTGTGTTAGTGCGAAAGGTCACTCACCGGTGCGGGTGTATGACAAGCGTGGCAGGCGGCACGTTGAGCCCGGCAGGCAGCAGTGTGCGCGCGCGCGTGTGTGTGTGTGTGTGTGTTAGTGCGGGCAGGTCACTCACCGGTGCGGGTGTATGACGAGCGTGGCAGGCGGCACGTTGAGCCCGGCGGGCAGCAGTGTGTGTGTGTGTGTGTGTGTGTGTGTGTGTGTGGTGCGGGCAGGTCACTCACCGGTGCGGGTGTATGACGAGCGTGGCAGGCGGCACGTTGAGCCCGGCGGCAGTGTGCGCGCGCGCGCGTGTGTGTGTTTGTGTGTGTTTGTGTGTGTGTGTGTGTTTGTGTGTGTGTGTGTTTATGTGTGTGTTAGTGCGGGAAGATCACTCACCGGTGCAGGTGTATGACAGCGTGGCAGGCGGCACGTTGAGCCCGGCAGGCAGCAGTGTGCGCGCGCGCGTGTGTGTGTGTGTGTGTGTGTGTTTATGTGTGTTAGTGCGGAAGGTCACTCACCGGTGCGGGTGTGTGACGACGTGGCAGGCGGCACATTGAGCCCGGCGGGCAGTGTGTGTGTGTGTGTGTGTGTGTGTTTATGAGTGTGTTAGTGCGGGCAGGTCTCACCGGTGCAGGTGTATGACAAGCGTGGCAGGCACATTGAGCCCAGCAGGCAGCAGTGTGCGCGAGCACGCGTGTGTGTGTGTGTGTGTGTGTTTGTGTGTGTGTGTGTGTTTATGTGTGTTAGTGCGGGAAGTCACTCACCGGTGCAGGTGTGTGACGAGCGTGGCAGGCGGCACGTTGAGCCCGGCGGGCAGCAGTGTGCGCGCGCGCGTGTGTGTGTGTGTGTGTTTATGTGTGTTAGTGCGGCAGGTCACTCACCGGTGCGGGTGTATGACGAGCGCAGGCGGCACGTTGAGCCCGGCGGCAGCAGTGTGTGTGTGTGTGTGTGTATGTGTGTATTAGTGCGGAAGGTCACTCACCGGTGCGGTGTATGACGAGCGTGGCAGGCGGCACGTTGAGCCCGGCGGGCAGCAGTGCGCGCGAGCACGCGTGTGTGTGTGTGTGTGTTTGTGTGTGTGTGTGTTTATGGTGTGTTAGTGCGGGAAGATCACTCACCGGTGCGGGTGTGGCGACGAGCGTGGCAGGCGGCACGTTGAGCCCGGCGGGCAGCAGTGTGCGCGCGCGCGTGTGTGTGTTTGTGTGTTTATGTGTGTTAGTGCGGGAAGGTCACCACCGGTGCGGGTGGCGACGAGCGTGGCAGGCGCACGTTGAGCCCGGCGGGCAGCAGTGTGCGCGCGCGCGTGTGTGTGTGTGTGTGTGTTTGTGTGTTAGTGCGGGCAGGTCACTCACCGGTGCGGGTGTATGACGAGCGTGGCAGGCGGCACGTTGAGCCCGGCGGGCAGCAGTGTGTGTGTGTGTGTGTGTGTGTGTGTGTGTGTTTGTGTGTTAGTGCGGGCAGGTCACTCACCGGTGCGGGTGTATGACGAGCGTGGCAGGCGGCACGTTGAGCCCGGCGGGCAGCAGCACGGAAGCGAGCGCGGTCTTCTCTCGCGCGTCCCACACGGCGACCCAGTCCACTCGAACACTGTGCGTCCACCCGGCAACTCCAGTTGGACATCCTCGCCGTTATACGCGCGGAGCGGTTCTAGACTGAGTATTTTATGGTTTTCTATCATTACCTAAAGATACTTTTATTCAAATGAATAAAGTGCATGTTTACTTTTAAGGAGCTGATGACGAGTGATGAGAAAAGGAGCTGACAGCCCTGAGCGCCACATAGACAATCAATATAGCAGTCAGCTTGTGGCGTGTCAATACATCAAATGGCAAATTCTTTCCAGGTACTCCATCATACAAATGTTTTTAACGAAGTTAGTTATAACATTTCTGCCCAACTTATTGGACATGCTAGTCAGTGCAGTCATCATTATTAGGATATAAATAGCTGTTATTCTCCGAACTACAATTAATATAATCTTTGCTTCAAACTAACTTTACTAATTTCGGTTTTCGTAGGCTCTAGTCTTGTCTTTATTGTATTTCAAGAAGTTTTTGTAAATCCATCGCTGAACACGACCTAGGGGATGCTTTGAATATTTAATTGTATATTTGGGGTGTAAGGCAGAATATGCCAATTTTTTCTTTGTATGTCAACGACTCTAGCGGCAAACTAATAGCGAAACAAAATCATTTCGAAAATTAGAGATGAGAGTATTGGCCCTGCGATCACCAAGTCGTGGCGTACACGGCAAATCCACGCTTTTAATAAAAATGCCCGATATTCAGCAGACTGCGAACTGATATGGATATTTTGAATCTCCGAATATTAGGAACTTCCATATAAAGTTTGAAACATTTGAAAAAAAAAAATATTTTCTTACTAAAATTATTTTATACTAAGTATATTTAATATTTTGATACTCACTATCCATATTCGTTGGGTATGATGGTACCTCTAGAAGAAGGTTGCGGACCAACCCCAGTCCAGAAGTACACTTCTTCTCCGCTGCCGTCGTACCGGAATTCGGGAATGCTGTTAAATAGTGTTACAAACTATATATAAGTAATAAATAAAACATAAAGTACAAGGTTTTGCCATTATGTAGGTCTGTACACATCACACATTCCGAAAATAGAAAATGAGATAAAAATTGTGAAGATTAGAAAATTTACTAACTAAAATTTAACATAGAATAGGAATAAGGGTGGTTCAAAGATGTTGCCCTATGGTACCCTAAAAGAAATGGTTTTACTTTTCTTCTATTTTAGTTGACAATTGAAATCGATAGATTTAGACATGTATACATAATTTACTCTTTGAAATTACAATACTTTGATAATGACAATACAATAATTTGATAATGATGATGATGCAGAAGACATTATACTGTCAAGCGTGTTTGTGCATACACAAATAAACTCAATCTAAGGAATCAACGCCCAATGTAACACTTTATGCCATTTTTCTGAGGTATAAGTGTCAAAGACATGATCACAATTTACAACAAACGCCGCGCGGTTATGCTGCCAGGTATACTGACCGTTAAGCTACGCGGTCATTTTATGTTTCACTACTTATGAGCATTTTAACATGATTTTACTTTAAACAAACTAAGAAAGCTACAAGGGGTGTGTTGTGTGTGAGTGAAAGAAATTGACACTTACATGAAGGTGCATGCATCTAGGAAACGGACGGGCTTGCTGGAGATCGAGACTCCAGGCGCAGCCGCCATCGCTCCTACGTTACGCGGTGAAGGAGCCTCGAAGTCGTCGGGTACGTAAACATCACCGAATGCATTCTGAGTGTTCACGTCGTAAACTGCCAACCATTTAATACGCGATATACGTTTCCCCTCTGGCAACCGTAATCGAACATCCGCATTGTTGTAGCGCTCTAGAATATTTGTCCTGGCAAATTAATTGAAAGATAAATCATACTGGTATATATAGGACAGCATTACTGTGAGAGTATTAGCTAAGCGATCTAAACTTAGCCTGACCAGCTTGGTGACTGTACAAATCTTCCAAGAACTCATGGTACACTCTTAGATAGACCATGTACAGTGGTGGATTGTCTTAGATATTCACTTTTATAGTCAAACGCTTTTTTCTTTTTTTCTTCTTTTTTTTATAAAACTGAAGTAATAATCGAACTTACAGTCCACCTGGTAGTAAGTGGCTACTGCTGTCCATGGACACCTGCAGCCAACTTCAAACAAAGAAGGCTACAGATGCGCTGGCACCTTTTAGAACCAAGATAGAATGCCCACAGTCTGTAATTATTATACTAGGTCTCTGTATTGTTTGGACTAGAACAAAGAAGTGCAAGCACTGATATTTGGCAGCAAGAATAGATAAGGTGGTACCTACTCAGACAGACCTAGGCAAGAAAAAGAGTTCTACCGCCTAGTAAACTTTCAATGATAATGATGATTACAAGGATCAATTATTTAATTATATCCTACAGCATCATCAGTGAATCTCAGCATTTAACAAGGAAAATTACTTGGCTGTGGCATCACCCTAAAGTGTGAGCTCACTCTATAGTTGATAGGACTATAATCTTACTGCATGACTGCGAAGTTATTATGCATACATAACTCTTTTTTAAACATACATGCATACATCATGGCCTAGAATCCCCAAGGGGTAGGCAGAGTACACAGAGCAGTGAGACACTCGGACCATGTTTAGCCAAAAAATATGGGTATAGATTTAAATAAAACTAGTTTTTACGGATTTTATCGCGTATATTAACTTATTTTATATTCCCGACGTTTCGAGCAATTAACAGCACCCATGGTTACGTTGGGGACTGAGGTGTCTGACGTCCCAATGTCATAGTTAACCACGGCTACCTCCAGATTAAAATTATTAATTTTTGTTCCGATCTACGCAGTATGAACTTATACTCGTAGTATCTTGAAGTCTTGCAATTGTATACTTGGGTTGGGATTTAATTTTATTAATTATAGAATCCCAAGCAGATGGTAGCACCCAGCCATCTTATCTATTGAAATTAGGATGTTTTTTGATTTCAATAGCCTCGCGAATCATAGTTGGAAGGAATCGGTGTTCTTTAGCGAGGATTTGTGGTCTATCAAATCTATTGTAGTGACGTGGGCGATCCTGTACGTGTTCACAGACTGCAGACTTCCCGGAGCGTCGAATCTTCACATCAGCTATGTGTTCTTTAACGCGGGTTTTTATTGATCTTTTAGTTTGTCCTATATAATAAAATAAAATAAGTTAATATACGCGATAAAATCCGTGAAAACTAGTTTTATTTAAATGTGTAGTGTTTGCGTAAATATAAGAAAACATTATATGGGTATAGGTTGAAAATTGTGAAAGACGTGATAGGTTAGCCTATCGCCTATACAATCACAAACCCAATTCCCCATTAGACGCCTCTTTACGACATACTAGGCAAGTAACACAGTTGACACATCCTTTCTTGTTGTCATAGGTCCCACTTAAACATGGGAGCTATAAGTCCCAGACCAACATGGGACTTTTGGATGGGGTGTAATGTTGGAAGGTGTCAAATGAAGGAGACGTGTTGCTCTGTCTAAAACTTTAATTATACTATCTTAAACTTATTTTCTACCTTAACACTAGTATATACTGTCATGGAGGCTACACTACAGGGGCCTTTTTATATATTATTTAACTAAGTCTTAGCATTACAAAATTAATTAACCAGGCACGATTGGCAGAAAGAGCTAGAGTTAACCACGTCAAAAAAATAGAGAATGAAACTGGCAAAGGGAGATGTTTGAAGATTTGAAGATAATGATGAAAACTTTAGTTGTATAATACACAGTTTTATTTATAGCAGACCTTGGTGTATTTTAGATGTAGAGAATTTTACATAAATCCATTCATCCATCATTCTTTTGTAAATAAATATTTTCTCAGAAATATCTGTTTTGCCCAACCTGTGAAGCCACACCCACACCCATAGCAGGTTTATATTGACAGCTATTCTTATTTTGATAGTATTTTATAACGCTGCTTTGTTACAGGTGTGAAACTGAGACCCTTTTTAATTAGTAACAAGGCGTTATTCCATCTTAGTCTTTAGAAGTGGCAATAGAAATACATTGTGATTGTGAATCAAGGATAGTAGATAAAGTAGTCTAGATGTAGATGTCTAAATGCCACAGCATCCACTTACAGGTAGACTGTGTGTTTAAATAAGCTCGTACATCTTTTCAGTTACAAATAGCTGAATATTTAAATTGATCTCTATCATCAGTATTGCACATATATGTCAAAGATTTACTGCAGAAAATATGTCTCCAGGCTGTCACCTGCATCCTTAAACACTCTAAATAGAAACATTTTGGTTAACATCTATTCCAATTCCAATGTACGTTATTTTAAGGACGCGTTTGCAAAATTGATAGGTATAGATTCGAACTATTACATTGACACGGGTCACACACACAAGTGTACGCACGGTTAGCTGCGGGTGTGGGAATCGTAATCAAGTAAAAACATTTTGATAATTTGAAAGATTGATTTTTTTTTAATCATTTCTTATACCTACAAAAATATACTTAGATACGAAATACGAATAGCTGCTCCAGAGACTGCTAGGCACTAGAAGCCCTCTACTAGCAGTGAGATGGTGGCTGTGGACTTTGGGCTGGTTTTGTTAGTTATGATAAGACTTTAGCTCCGGACTTGGTGAAGTGACTTGAAGGTATACTTCGGTGACAGCTACTGGAACTCCTCGACGAGTAGTACTAGGTGTGCCGAGTTTGGGCTCGTTTTATTAGTTACGATGAGAGCGTACCTCCGGACTTGATAGAGTGACCTGATGGTGTACTTCGGTGACTACTGCTGGAATTCCTGGACGAGTAGAACTAGGTGTGCCGAGTTTGGGCTCGTTTTGTTAGTCATGATGAGAGCTTACCTCCGGACTTGATGGAGAGACCTGATGGTGTACTTCGGTGACCATTACTGGAACTCCTGGACGAGTAGAACTATGTGTGCCAAGTTTGGGCTCGTTTTGTTAGTTATGATGACACTTTACCTCCGGACTTGATGGAGAGACCTGATGGTGTACTTCGGTGACTACTGCTGGAATTCCTGGACGAGTAGAACTAGGTGTGCCGAGTTTGGGCTCGTTTTGTTAGTCATGATGAGAGCTTACCTCCGGACTTGATGGAGAGACCTGATGGTGTACTTCGGTGACCATTACTGGAACTCCTGGACGAGTAGAACTATGTGTGCCAAGTTTGGGCTCGTTTTGTTAGTTATGATGACACTTTACCTCCGGACTTGATGGAGAGACCTGATGGTGTACTTCGGTGACTACTGCTGGAATTCCTGGACGAGTAGAACTAGGTGTGCCGAGTTTGGGCTCGTTTTGTTAGTCATGATGAGAGCTTACCTCCGGACTTGATAGAGTGACCTGATGGTGTACTTCGGTGATTACTGCTGGAATTCCTGGACGAGTAGAACTAGGTGTGCCGAGTTTGGGCTCGTTTTGTTAGTCATGATGAGAGCTTACCTCCGGACTTGATAGAGTGACCTGATGGTGTACTTCGGTGACAACTGCTGGAATTCCTGGACGAGTAGAACTAGTGTGCCGAGTTTGGGCTCGTTTTGTTAGTCATGATGAGAGCTTACCTCCGGACTTGATAGAGTGACCTGATGGTGTACTTCGGTGACTACTGCTGGAATTCCTGGACGAGTAGAACTAGGTGTGCCAGTTTGGGCTCGTTTTGTTAGTCATGATGAGCTTACCTCCGGACTTGATAGGTGACCTGATGGTGTGCTTCGGTGACTACTGCTGGAATTCTGGACGAGTAGAACTTGGTGTGCCGAGTTTGGGCTCGTTTTCAGTCATGATGAGCTTACCTCCGGATTTGATAGAGTGACCTGATGGTGCACTTCGGTGACTACTGCTGAATTCCTGGACGAGTAGAACTAGTGTGCCGAGTTTGGGCTCGTTTTCTTAGTCATGATGAGAGCTTACCTCCGGACTTGATAGAGTGACCTGATGGTGTACTTCGGTGACTACTGCTGGAATTCCTGGACGAGTAGAACTTGGTGTGCCGAGTTTGGGCTCGTTTTCTTAGTTATTATGATACCTAACCTCCAGGCTTGATGGAGAGACTTGATGGTGTACTTAGGTGCTTACTGTTGGAACTCCTGGACGAGTAGAACTATGTGTGCCGAGTTTGGGCTCGTTTTGTTAGTTATGATAAGAACTTACCCCCGGAATTGATGGAGTGACAGACACACCTAATTCTACTCGTCCAGGAGTTCCAGTAATGGTCACCGAAGTAAACCATTAGGTCTTTCCATCAAGTCCGGAGGTAAAGTCTCATCGTAACTAACAAAACGAGCCCAAACTTGGCACACCTAGGTCTACTCGTCCAGGAGTTCCAGTAATGGTCACCGAAGTAAACCATCAGGTCTTTCCATCAAGTCCGAGGTAAAGTCTCATCATAACTAACAAAACGAGTCCAAACTTGGCACACCTAGTTCTACTCGTCCAGGAGTTCCAGTAATGGTCACCGAAGTACATCATCAGGTCTCCATCAAGTCCGGAGGTAAAGTCTCATCGTAACTAACAAAACGAGCCCAAACTTGGCACACCTAGTTCTACTCGTCCAGGAGTTCCAGTAATGGTCACCGAAGTACACCATCAGGTCTCTCCATCAAGTCCGAGGTAAAGTCTCATCATAACTAACAAACGATCCCAAACTTGGCACACCTAGTTCTACTCGTCCAGGAGTTCCAGTAATGGTCACCGAAGTACACCATCAGGTCTCCATCAAGTCCGGAGGTAAAGTCTCATCATAACTAACAAAACGAGCCCAAACTCGGCACATCTAGTTCTACTCGACTAGGAGTTCCAGTAGCTGTCACCGATTAACACTCAGATCACTCCATAAAGTCCAAGACGAATAGGCATTTATATAATTATTTATATATAAATCCCACTTACTTTCAGCGAAACAAAATATTATAACAAAATGTGTGATTATAAAAATAATAATATTATTTTGCCTTGTCAAGTACCTATGTATCAAATTCGAATGTTTTGTGTATGTACAGCGATCCTTTTCAATCAGGCAGGCGATACAGTATCCACTCATGACGGAGACCGAGCGCGGACTGAGGTTTCATCGAAATTTTTGTACAGTAAATCAAAACAGGCACCAAAAATAAAATAACCCTTATTGCAATCCATTATGATTCATCCGTATTAGCAAAATATGTGAAAAAATAAGCATCAGTTTTTTTTTTTTTACGACTATTTGTGACATTTTGATAAAAAGTAAGCACCACTATTTTTTATTGAATATGTCTGCCTACTTATAGTATTTTTAGAAATCTGAATATATGTTGATAATAGAACAAAAATGTACCTAAACATGAGCCCGTATCGTTAATTTTGTAGAAAATGGCTAGGGAAGATCGTATTTACAATATAAAAAACTATTATTTTCAACAAAAAAGTCACCACCATTTGAAGATGAAGAACTATTCTATACGTGGTAGCAATTAGCTATGTTTGATTTGGTTTAGTTTTGTCACAAAATGTACCAAAAAACAGCATAATTTTGCCCGATTTGCAAACGCACCCTTAACATCCTAAAACATATAACATTACAATTCTAGATACAATATCTAATTAGATTAGAAGCTGATATTTATAACAATACACCTACATATAGCAGCTTCTATATTGGAATATAATTAAACAGTAGAAACCACAATGAGTATAAATTTATTTCTTCTTTTTCTTTATCAACCTCTAACAGTCCCTTGCAGGAAAGATTTGAATTGTTTAAACATAACTAGTGTAACCATCTTATGTTTAAACAGTTCAAATTTTAACAAGTCTAACAGTGTAGTGGTGGTGTAAGAATATCCACTACCCCATATTGCTCTGTGGTTGCCGTAAGAGGCGACATAGAGAAACAAACCAGGAGATGGGCAGCAGCCTCTTCCTAATAACAACTAAAAAAAAACTGTGGTAAAAACCTGTTAAAAACCTGCCTGCAAAGTGTGGTAACTATGGCAAATATCTCATAGTAATCGTGGGGGAGGCCTATGTTCAGTAGTGAAGTTTCGATGGCTGTAATGGTAACAATAAACATAACAAGAAGCAGCATTAAAGATGTGATTTAAAAAAATGAACTCTACAAATACTTCAGTTAACCACTCTAAATAAGCTAAACTGCTTGTTTGTAGTGGTTCACAACAGAAGTCAAGTAGTGGATTCGAACCCACAACTTTCAAAGTTTGCAGTCCGCTTCCTTAACTATTAGGCTACTGTCACTAGTCAATTCAACATTTATTACCAATCAACCTCGTCAGCATTTATTTTTATCTCAACGACTATCCAAATATTTCCTGCTACTGTCTACAAAGCAGTGAACTGCTGTGGGAATGCAATTCAGCTGGAGCATTTTTAGAGAAGCCTTTATTTATTTAAAAATATTTTTTTTTAATTTTATTCAGAACAATAAACAATTACATAATAAGGCTTAAACTAAATAACAATTTATAAATAACATGAGTAATTATGTAACCAGCACTGTTATCCACAAAATATTATTAAATTAGTATGATACGGAGTAAACAGTTTAAGTAAAAATAATTAAAATTGACAAAACTCTGCAACTTGAAAATGTCTAAAGAGACAAAAGAAAAAAATTGCTAGTAATAAGCAATCTGTCTTGTGAAATATTTTTAATACTACTGAATGTCTAACATTCAATGTAGTTGAAGTAGTGGTATACAGTGATACCTGTGTAAAATAATAAAAAATCTACTTACTTGCCATACTCATCAGGTATGATGAACCCTTGTGGGCCGGGACGGCCTGAGTCTCCTGCCCAAAAGAATGTGTCTTCTCCAGTACCATCATAGTTAAAGTTTATGAGCAGAACTGTCCAATCGTCTACAGCATACACATCACCAGACACCTGTAAATTGAAAAAACATACAGACCTCAAAAATTGTCTAACTTGTAAAACTTTTGAATTAAGTAGATTGATGAAAGAGGAACCATTTTAAACACAGAATTACTGCAATAAGTTCAAATCTGTATCAAGAACTTTGGTTCTTTAAAGCTAAAATTAAAATTAAAAGAAGTTAAAATTCTGATAATTTTTATCTACATTAAATCATGAAAATATAAATATGTCGTTCATCTAAACATTAGTTCTCATGCCGATAGTTTTATTCAGACACTACGGACTTCCATTTGGAACAACCCTAACAGTCCTCTCTCGCTTCTTTCACATCCATATATCTACAAGTACATGCTTGTTGGTTAAGTGTACTTTTAACTTGGCCCATTTTCAATCATCATATCATCATCATCTTTATTTACATCACTTTTATAAATAAACTTTGAAAATTAATTTCATACTGCCAATAAGATTTATTTCTCCATGAAAAAGTGGATTTATAACTTTTTGAAAAAAATATCCTTACATGTTTATGTAAAACTTGTAAGTTGTGTAGTAATATAACAATGTAAGATTAATTTACCTGACATTCCAGTCCTCTGAGTAAGATATTTTCAAAAAAGGAATTAAATTACACCATTGAACAAAATGATTCATGTTGAGAGTTACGAAACTTTTAGTAAACTATTTTAAAATAAAATTTACCTGATGATGATATGAATTCAGCTTGCCTATGAATTTTCCTTGATAGGGTCCTTCGTCATCTTGGGAAGAGCAGTCTGCAACAATGATATTCTGATATAGTAGCGTTGGAAACTTCATTTCATTCTTAGAGAAAGTTTCTACGGTTAAATAAAGTCATACGATTTATTCAATTGTATACCTTGAGCTATAAATACGAGCAATGCAAACCATATTATAAACATTTTACTATTAACTCTTTTAATTTTTATCATAACATAATAACTTTTCTTTCACAAATTCAATCTTTACTTGTTACAAACTTGAAACTTGATTTAAACTTCCTGTTTGCCCAACTTAGACTTAACTTGTCATTGTCACTTGTCAGTAGGGATGCCGATCTGAGATCGATTAATCGAAGAATCGATTTTTCAGGCCCAAAAGATCGATTTTTTAAAAATCGATATGCAGTACTGAATCGATCCAGTGAATCGATATTTCACCCTTGAAAATCGCTATTCGATTTTTTTGTTTTGGTAAAAACCATAAAATTATTTACAATTATTTGAATGTATCCGTAATATTACGGTGTTGCCGGTTAAAGGGTTAGTTACTCAAAAACTCGCGAGATGGCTGTATGCTTAGTTTCCTTCGCCTCCAATTAATTAAAAAAAATAAGTTTGTAGTCTATGACTTTTTGTATTTGTTGATTGATATTGCGTCATTCATTTGTTTATAATTATTTTAATTTTAAGCAAATGAATTAACTCTGTCGTAATATTATACTGTGATTAGCGAAATAAATACCTACTTATTTTTGTGTATATATATATAGCACAGTAATGCACTTCCACTGGAAAGTCAGGGCTTAAACGAAAAATTTAAACATTATTTATCGCAGGCAGTTGTGCACCTGAAGTATTATCCAAACTGTACTGGCAAGAAAAAAAACTCTATTTATCACGACCTTCACTCAATAGCTATGATGTATATGAGTATCGTGGGATCATCTGTTCCTTGTGAGCGCCTTTTTACAATTGCTGGCAACATCGCAAGTGATGAACGGAACCGCTTGGATCCTAGTAGACTTGACAGACTATTGTTTTTAAAAAGATGATATGAAGCATTGGGAACTTTAACTTTTTCATGTAATAAATACATTTTAAAAATAAATGTCTTCTTTCAAACTTGATCTGACTTTGATATGGTAATAAAAGTAATTGTTATAATCGAATTCCCTCAACTAAAAAAACTGATTTTACTGATAAGAGATCATTTATCATTAATCAACTTATCAATGCAAACTTGAAAAAAATCTCGATTTTTTTGTGAATCGTTACATCAGCTTACGATTCGAATCGATTTAAAATCGATCTTTTTCGGAAAGAATTGCCATCCCTAATTGTCAGACAGTACAGTACTTGTCAGATCACAGATCAAATGTGCACTAAGTTACATTCATTCTCAATTTTGTCGACTTAAGCAAGGTTATGTCTCTGATTGGTTAAATACACCTTTGCTCAAAATATTCACCAATCCTCTTGAATATACTTTCACTTTTACTTAGTTTTAAATTAGCTTGTAAATGAAAACAAACATCTTAAAAGTGTTCCCCACCTAAAATTTAATTTTTAGCCTTATTAATATTTTTATTTATTTTAAATATACATACATACATATAATCACGCCTCTTTCCCGTAGGGGTAGGCAGAAACCACTTTTTTCCACCTGCTACGATCCTTACATACTTGTTTTGCTTCGTCACTACATCTTCTTTCAGACCACAACGTTTCCTTATCTCACTATTTCTTATCATGTCACTCAATTTAACTCCTATCATACTTCTTAAAGCTCTCATCTCAACTGCATTTATTCTGCTTTCATGTTTCTTCTGCCATACCCAACTTTCACTTCCGTACATGAGTGTCGGAACCAACACCCCCTCATTGACAGCCAAACGAGCCTTGTTAGACACCTTGCGACTGCTCATAAAGGAGTGCAAAGCTCCATTCACCATGTTTCCTGCATTCACTCTTCTTTCGATATCACTCTCACACTTTCCATCTCTTTTAAACTTTGAACCCAGATACACAAACTCCTTCACCTGTTCAATTTGTTCATCTCCAATCACGATATTGCAGTCTGTCACTGCCTCATCTCTTTCAAACACCATCACTTTCGTCTTCTTTACATTCATCTTCATTCCCTTTTTAAATATTATCAAGAAATTATAATATTATGATATTTTGATAATGAGCCGCGTGATGCCACCCTCATCGTAGGTAAATTCATCACCCCATTAAGTTCTGTGGAACATTATCATCATCATCATCATAATTTTTATAGCTCTTCACAAGTCCACTGCTGAACATAGGCCTCCACCAAGGAATACCACAAGGCACGGTTCTGAGCCACCTGCATCCATCGACCTCTTGCACGTCTCAACAGGTCATCACTCCATCTAGTGGTGGGCCGCCCCACACTTCGCCTACCGGTACGAGGCTGATCTCATGGCTTCCGATAGATAAGGCACTCATTTTACCCAGTCCAGTGGCGTAGCTATGTAACCAAGGGCCCCTGGGCAAAAATGAGATTGGTGCTCTATTTAAACTAAACTAAATACTTTAAAGGTGCAAAACTACTTCATCGTCAGCTCCTTGTTGCCCACTGCAGGGCGTATCGAATACCGTGCAGTTTCGTGGTCACTTAGAAGGGAAGGCTGAATGGGCCTCTAAAAAGCTTGGCGTGCTCAGCAGAGCGGGACAGTATTTTATGCCGGCACACTGCTTGCAACTTTACAAGGGGCAGGTTCGGCCTAACATTGAATACTGTTCTCATCCCTGGGCCGGGGCTCCCTAGTACCAGCTCCATCCACTTGGGGCCCCGGGGCACTGCCCCGAGTAGCCCCTGGGTAGCTACGCCACTGATCCAGTCGTAATTTTTTACGGACTGATGAAGAAGAAGAACAAGTTATAATAATTATAACACAAATTAATAAAAAGTACTACATTATAAGCTTTAAATACTAAACATCTATAGTTAATAGTATATGGCAACGTCGACGTTTTATTCTTTATGTCAAACACAAATTGAAACTCTGGGACATAGAGTAGGGTAATGTATCTGGGACAAAGAGTATATAATCTCTACGTTTTATTACAGGATGCGTTGGCAGGTATTTATATGTATACGAACTTAACACTAATTGAAAATACATTTATTATATAAAATATATATTTTGTGTGCTACATTACACCTCCCACCTATAAAAAATATAAAATAACTAACGATTCGCTCCGGCTTCGCACGGGTGATTTCAGAATCTCTATAATAGTTTAGTTCGTGAATTTCGGGATTCTAGTGGTCCTTTTTATACAGGGTTATTTTTCAAAGAGTAACAGTTTTTAAAAATACGAGTAAATAAGGCTTCCACTTTTATTTGAAATCATCCAAAATTGAATGTAATTTATGAGCAACAACGTTTTTGCCTACCGATCGACCCTTAAATCAGTCAAAATAATGCATTACCACGCATTTCTTATTCAGACAGAATTAATGAGATTTTTTTAAATTAATTTTTCTTCGCCATTTGCCTATAGATATTGCTCATTCTGAACCTTCTCTGCAAATTTCGCCGGTTATTGTAAAATAACTCTGTATATGCAAACACCCCAACGACCCCAAAGACCGAAGAACATCCGCTATCCCGTTTTTTGAGTAATGTATAAAACTTACTGCATACAAAAAATATTACAAATAAAGTGTATGTTGTACTTTCAAATTGACTGTATTAATTTCGTACATTCCAAAAATTTCCACACTATATTTATTTGTATGTATGGAAACAGAAAAATGCATGAAAGTTTACGAAACTAAAGATGTCTTATAAATGTAAGTAAATAACATTGAAGTATAATTTACTTACATAGTACATATTATTTAAATGGCAATAATAAACTGTCATCTCGGGAGCAATGACAAACTTATTGCGAGTGCGCACTCGAAGGAAATCGCCACCTTTACAAAATATGCCAACACCGGCTCTTAAGTTTCTACAAATCTTGTTATTAATAATACTGGAGATTCGCGCTAAATATAGTAATAATACAATTTAAATGTAAAACGTACGTAGGACTTGCATTGGGGTAGTTAATTTTTTGCATTTAGGTTCCTCTGTTTAGGCAAAGAACTCATTCATTCATTACAGCTTATCTAAGTTCACTGCTGAACATAGGCCTCCCCCATAGATAATAAAAAACTGCGATTGCTATCCCCGTATAGGGGGATGGCAACCGCAGTTTTTTATTATATTGAGTTGTTATTAGGAAGAATCTGTTATTAAGAAGAAATCATGGCAAATGAGAGTAATCATGGCAATATGAGCAAACTTTGGGGAGGCCTATGTTCAGCAGTGGACTTTAACTTTAACGGTAACGGTTATTAGGAAGATGCTGCTGCCTCTTGCCTGTTTCAGTTTCGTTCTGTCACCTCTTAGTACTCGTAAACCCACAGAAAGTGAGTTCTCTTCCGCCGCCACTACACAGTCTTGAACTATAGACGAAGAAGTGTACGAAGAAAACGGGCATTATTGCACAGATAGTTAAATATCATCCTTATCCATTTCAAACAGACTTGTAAATGGAATGCAAAGGATAATTTGCTCCAGCAAACAGCGGAGTGTGGTTACGCGCACTCATCACGGCAATACGAATTATGAGAGCTAATAATCAAACGCTACGCTCTTATTTGTTACGCAGATGATCCCGCGGTGTTATCATCATTGAAAAATTGTGTTTTAATTTAAAAAAAAAAACAGTTTGTAGTTTACTTATATACACAAAACAATAACTGAGTGCTGTATTCTTTAATTTTTTACACATATTTAAACTTTATTTTAATTCTTCTACTTTTAGGAATATCAGCTGTAGTCTGGTTAATTGACTTGTAATCTAATTAATATAAAATATAACTAATACTTCAGAAAAAACATTAATCTGTACACTTTTCAAACAAATTAACTTCCCTCACTATAAAATCTGTCATATATTTTACCTCATTCCTATGTGGCGCCGCCCTGGTGGCAGAAAAAGTCGTGGATGCTTTTGTGAGCCCCCATTGTTTTGTATTTCATGTCGCACAGAGTCCCCCAACAGTTTTCCGCCCAACCTGCGTCGGCCCCTTAGTTTCATGAGCGGTGTTTTCCCTCAAATATTTATTGAAATTTGTAACATTAGTAATCTAACGTAGGATAAATTTGACAGTAACATTCATAGATTACTGTATATATATAACATTAAGGGGGATGAGTCGCTCGCGTCCGTAGGCTTCGACCACCTAACCCTAGGCCCACCCTACACGTGTCCCCCGGGTGGTGCTAAACAAGCGACAAAGCCGAAAGTACAGAATTGGCTCCTCGCCGTGTGGTAACGGCGTAAAAAATACCATCCCCTACTTTCGCACCATGAGGCACAAATTAAAAGAAATGGCCCCGAGTTTCCGGCGCCCCTTTAATGGGGCAGGGGTGCGAAGAATCTCCGGGAGGAAAACCGGCGACGAGGTTCGCCACCCGTCACGTTCTGTCTCCTGGAGGGGCGAAAAGTGGATTGCGGAAGCCCGTCTGGCTACGCTGAATGTATGTGGAGCAATGAATGATAAGATGGATGAAGTATGCGATATGATGTATGATAGAGGAATAGATGTGTTATGTGTAAATGAGACGATACGGAAGGAAAGGATGCCACTACATGGCATGTATACCGCGTACTGGTCTGGGGTAGACGAGACCGAGCGGGTATGCCAAGAGTCGGTATCATCCTTTCAGAAAGAATGGGTCAGTGTGTGAAAGAGTATGAATGTAAGCCTGAGACTGCTATGGATACGAATGAAAGTGGGCTTAAAGAAGTTGTTTGTTCTGGGGTCTATGCCCCAGACATGTCTAAGCCTAATTATATCCGAGAGCAGTTTTGGGAGATGGTAAGGATGGTGCTAATGAAATGCAAGGGTAATGAAAATATTGTTATATTAGGAAATTTTAATGGAAGGGTTGGCGTGAAGAGGCTTGGTTATGAAAGGATATTGGGAACGTTTGGTGATGAAAGTATAAATGAGAATGGTGAAAGCCTCCTCACCGTATGTGTGGAAAAGAATCTTTTTGTGACGAACACTTTCTTTCGTCATAACAAGATTCACATGTATACATGGGAAAGAGGTGATGATAGAAGCATGATAGATTTCATAACTGTGGATGAAAGAATGAGGAGCGCAGTTGTAGATACAAGGGTTTACCGGGGGTCCAACGTAGGGACGGATCATTACTTGGTCTTATGCCGAATTAATGGTCTATTCAGACGTTGCCGGCATCGGACATCTGTGTCTACCACTGCGTTACAGCGTATAAAAACAGAGAGGTTACAAGATGAAGGTGTGAAAGAGAAGTTCAAATGTAGACTGAGAGAAAATATAAGTGGTATGGATGAATTGTGTATGAATGATTTAGACTTGGAGACTGTGTGGTATAATATCAAGAAAGGTTTGGTGGATGCAGCTACCGAAGTATGTGGTGTAAGTAAGAGAACGAATGAAAAGAAAAATAACACTTTATGGTGGGATGATGAGGTACGGATGGAAGTAGAAGCAAAGAAGGGAGCATGGCTAGATTTACTAGCAACCAAGACTAGTTATTCTACCGGTATGAATGATGATATTGAAAGAAAAAAGGCAGTCTTTAGACATCTAAATAAGAGAGTAAAAGAAGTAGTTGAAAGGAAAAAGCAAGAAAGAACGGAGAAGAATGATAGAAGAATATCGGATAACTTCCAGGCAAATATTAAAATGTTCTGGAAACTCGTAAGAACTGCCAGGGGACATTCAAAACAGCCTAGAATGGATGCTATACGAGACCAGAATGGCTGTATTCTGAATGACGAAGTGTCGAGTTTAAGGAGATGGAAGGAATACTTTGAAAGCGTGTTTATGAGTGATGAGACGTTTGAATTAAATGAAATAGAAATTCCGAAAGAAGAGGAAAGAGATAGAGAGATAAGTATAGATGAAATAATGAAAGCAATGAAAAGTATGAAAGCAGGTAAGGCAGCCGGATATGATAGAGTATCACTCGAAATGCTAAGGGCTGGAGAGGAAGTGGTGGCAGACCTGCTGTACACTTTGTTTAATTTGTGTTGGGAACTTAAGCGGGTACCGGGAGACTGGTGCAAAGCCGTGATAGTCCCACTATATAAAGGAAAAGGATCGCAGCAGGACTGTAAAAACTAGCGTGGTATCAGTCTTCTTAGCATTGTGGGAAAACTGTATGCTAAAGTACTAATTGAAAGAGTTATGAAAGATACTGATGGAAAAATTTGGGATGTGCAAGCGGGATTTAGAAAGGGAATGGGATGTACGGATCAGGTCTTTTCCATGCGCATGATCGCGGAGAAGTTTTGGCCAAAACCAAAGGTTTTGTGCGTCCGTGGACTTGGAAAAGGCTTATGATAGAGTGGACAGGGATGTATTATGGCAAACACTGAACTCATTTGGGTTGAGTGCTGGGTTGATACAGGCATTGAAGTCTCTGTATAGGGACTTCAGTGCTTGTGTCAGGATCAACGGGCCTACTCGGACTGGTTTGGCATCCATAAAGGGTCAGACAGGGCTGTGTGGCTTCCCGTGGCTGTTCAACCTATTTATGGACAGTTGTTTGGAAAATCTAAAAGTTGAAGAATGCGGGTTAAGAATGGGTGAGTTAACCGTCAAATGCCTTTTGTACGCCGATGATCAAGTCATACTCGCGTCGTCGGCGGCCGAGTTGCAAATGATGGTTACATTAATGAACATTTCATTAAAAGAAAGGGGAATGAAAGTGAACGCAAGTAAGACGAAAGTTATGGTCTTTGAAAGAGAAGAAAGTAAAACAATATGTGAAATAAGAATAGAAGTAGATGAGTTTGTGTATTTGGGATGTGTATTTAGCAGGGATGGTAGGTATGATAAGGATATAGAACGACGAGTGAACGCAGGAAATAAAATAAATGGGGCTCTACACTCTGTTGTGGAAAGTCAGAATGTGTCCAAAAAGGCACGTATGGCAATTCACAATGCTGTGTTAGTCCCTACTTTAATGTATGGTAGTGAAAGTTGGTTGTGGCAGAAGAAGCACGAGAGTAGAATAAAGTCATTAAGGAGTATGTTAGGGCTGAACCTGAATGATAGAGTGAGAAATTGTGTGATAAGAGAAGAGTGTGGTTTTCAAGATGATGTTGTGACCAGGATTAAGAAAGGAATGCTTCGGTGGTTTGGTCATGTAGAAAGAATGAATGAGGAAAGAGTGACAAAGCAAATTTATGTGGCAGAGGTGAACGGCAGAGTCGGGAAGGGACGCCCTAGACGAAGGTTTATCGACCATATTGGCGATATACTGAAAATGGGCCAAATTAAGAGTACCCTTAACCGACTAGCGTGTATGCGTAGGTATATGGATGTGGAGGAGGCGAGAGAGGTGTGTCAGGATCGTGCCAAATGGAAGTCCATAATCTCTGCCTACCCCTCTGGGTGACAGGCGTGAGTGTTTATGTTTATGTATGTATATAACATTAAAACTTCAAGTTCCTAGCCTGTTTGCCTCGTGCGACTCATGTCACTTGTGACGTCCTGTCAATATATTTTAATTTGCATTTATATACTACTAGCTGGCCAGGCAGACGTTGTTCTGTCCTTTCTGACTTTAATTATTGTGTAGGCGATGGACTAGACACCTATCACTTCTTACACAATTTTCATCTAAATCCATATTTGTTTGACTAAACGTGCTCTTTTCCATACGTAAATGCAATTTATGCAATAAGAGAATGCACCAACTTGCCTAACATATCGTAAAAGGCGACTAATGGGATACTGAATTTGTGAGTGTGTAGGCGATGGAATACATAAAAGTACTTTCACAATTTTTTATTTAAAACTAGCTGGCCAGACAGACGTTTGTTCTGCCCTTTCCTACTATCCTTTGTCCTATAAAAAATCCGAAAATTCGCAAAAAAAATATTGAAGGTCATTTATCGGAGTAAAAACTATCCTATCTCTCAAGTTGGACCAAACTGCACACAATGTGTAATCTGTTCAGTAGTTTAGGAGTTCATCGCGGACAAACATTGTGACACGTAATTTAGCTGGCCAGGCAGACGTTGTTCTGCCCTTTCCGACGACCCATCGTATAAAAAAAAAACTTAAATTTGCAATAAAAAAATATTGAGGGTCACTTATTGGGATAAAAACTATCCTGTCTCTCAACTTGGACCAAACTGTACACAGTGTGCAAAATTTCATTGAAATCAGTTCAGTAGTTTAGGAGTTCATCGCGGACAAACAATGTGACACGTAATTTTTATATATAAAGACTAGTAATCTGCCCCGGCTTTGCACGGGTGGTATCTGGATTCTACAACAGCGCCACCTATCGGGTCGAACTATACCTATAACCTTTGCGGAAGTGCGAGCACTATGTTGAGAAAGTTTTACCGCAATCTGATGAACGGTGTGGCAGCGCATTAAATACGAACAAACAAACATTAGTTTTTATATATAATATCATATTTTTGGCTAAATGTGCTTCTACAGGCTTTTTGGATTTTACAGGCTCCTGGCGTGACGCTTTGTATATATAAATTGCACATAGACAACCATCCAGACCCAAAACAATTATTTGTAGGCCATGCAAATATTTATTGCATTCGGGATTCAAACCCGCGACCAGTAGCGTCGCAGTTAAACGCCTGTGCTACCGAGCCGTCAAAAATGCCTTTAATTGGCAACAAATATGTAACAAGCCCCGGCATTCGGTACTTGTGAGTAATTACTAATAGTAATATTGTTATATAACTTAATACAAATTAATTTCTAGAAGTGAAAGTCACAGCGCTTGTATCGGTATTGCATTTGTAATGATAGGTTTGAGTAAATTTCATGGTACCATATGTTTAGTTATGAAAAATAACATTTTTATAGAATAAGCGTGACGAGCACACAGTCCACCTGATTGTAAGTGGAATGAATACATTTATACTCGATTAAAAATCAAAATACAGATGCGTTGTCACCCCTGAGGACTAAGACGGAATGCCTCTTTTCTAGTAAAATTACCATTTTCAATAGTTACCACGCTTGAAGAGCCGTGGTAGCTCAAGCGCTCGCTGTAAATTTCACAGTACATGAGCAACCCGGGTTCGATACCCGCCGGTACCAATGAAATTGTTAATTGCAATTTTAAATGCTGATATACCACGTGCTTGGCGGTAAAGGAAAATATCGTGAGGAAACCTGCATGTTTGCGAAATAAGAAAAAAAATATGTTTGCGAAATAAGAAAAAAAATATTTCGAAGACATCAAGTTCGCCAAGACTCATTGGGGCAGCGCGGCGGACACTTCCTTGCCCTAAAGCCATCTCAGATATGAGAGGAGGCTTATGCCCAGCTGTGTGACGTATATTGGCTGTAACATTACTTGTGCTAACTTTTACCACGCTTGGAAGCAACAGTATTTTTTTTAAATTTGTATTCAGGAAGACGCTGCTGCCCATCTTTTGGTGTGTTTCCCTCTGTCACCTCTTACGACACCAACGGAACGATATGGGGTAGTGGATATTCTTACACCGCCACTATACGGTTAAACACATATTTAAAACAGTGTTATTTAATCCTACACAAAGCATGTTCATCCGAGAGAGACCATCCTTCTCTGCATTTGCAGTTTCAGCTTAGCAGTGTCAGTCAGTTGTGCAAGCAGAATCTATCAGTTTTACGAGTTATATTGCATTTAACTGACTGATTCTTTAGAGTATTTAGAGTAAAAGCAATGTAGGCACAGGCCTCCTCTTATTAGTTCGCCACTCTGATGCAGTGCGTGTTGACTGTCCTCGTCATATTCCATGTTTTAGCCATGCTGATTTCTTCATGATGTTTTCATTTACGTGGTAGATTACGTGCCATGCTCCAGTTATATTATGGTTGTAGCACGAATGGGTCGGCTCGACCGGGGTACCTCACAGAATACCAGCGTAAAATAGCAGCTTAACGCTGCTGTGTTTTGTATGGTGAGTGCAGAGATCCGAACTATTTTACTGGAAACAAGGTAATCCATCTTGGTCCTCAGGCGTGATAACGCATTCTGAGTTTTGATTCTAAATCGAGGATAAATGTAGATGTCTATGGGCCACAGTATCCACTTACCATCAGGTGGACTGTGTGCTCGTTTGTCACTCTTATTCAATTAAATGAAATTGTGCGAATTCATCTCTATCAGAAAATATGTGAGAGTGGCCCATGTTCAGCAGTGGACTTTTATAGGCTGTAATGGAATCTGTGTGCTTATTGTATAGCTAAGAGGACATGGCCAGTTTTGGGTTTTCAATGTCTTGAGATTCATCTCAGCTATCTAGATTATGTTTCGGCAAGGCGTGAAGATGGCGGGATGCGTGCGCGCAGCAAAACTAGCGCGTGCGACTCTGCGCTGTCAGTCTCGCGCCGTGCCTTGCGTCGGCTCAGACGTATATACTGAGCTAGGGATATTTTAACTTACTTGATATTTAGTGAACTGTAATACTACGTGATGCATTTCGAGGCGGCGTTCGTGCTGCTGCTTGCGCTCGGTGAGTTTAAAGATACAAAATAAACAGTTAAGAAAATGTAGGATTCGAATTTCAAAAAATGGTTTTCATAGTTGGCAGAATAATATAAAATATATCAGAGTACATCAAAGTATATGAAACCTACAGTTCTATGATATTTTTTTATAAAATTTTAATGGCAAACGAATTTATAGTCGACCTGTTGGTAAAGTGGCTACTGTAGTCCATGGACACTTCAACTTAAAACGAAGAAGGCTACAGATGCGTTGACACTTGTAAGGACTAAGATAGAATGCCTCACAGTGTGTAATTACACTGGCTCTCTGTACCCTTCAGTGCGGGACACAGCAGGGCAAGCACGCGAATACCTACCCAGTTGAACTCCTCGCCAGACGAGTCCTACCACCCAGTACATATGCAACTAGCATCCAATATTTGTTAATTAAAACATTTTTAAAGATAAAGATATAGATATAGTAAACCATATCGCAGTATCATACATTTAAAAATATGGTTTCTATTAAATGGTTTATTATTTATAACTGTATATTTAATATATTTTAAATACATTAGTTTTAATTAAAGATATCAATACAGACTTTTTTAAGTACCTTTAATTTGCCTGTGTTAATGGTAACAAATAAAAAAAAAAATGGTATTTGAAGCAATTTTCTAATCTGTTTAAAATATTCAATTGCAAATGTAACCTTGTCAAAGTAAGGCACTATTTGGGGAACATGGAGGAGAACAAATATATATTTAAATGGCGCAGTTTGTGGACAAATTGTGAACGAGAGCGAGCTAACAGGTGGAACCGTGGCCACGGAGCGTAAACTTTAAGACCCGATCCCGCTACATCGTTAAGTCTGCGCCGGCCCGATCTAGCGCATTGGATTGACACACATTTTAACCAAGCACCTTTGCTTTGAACCTTAATCCGTTGAACATTTACAATGAAAGTTATCCGAGGGTCACGTAACATTTGCTTTAGATTGCAGTTAGGGCTGCCAGCTTAAAATAATAAATAGAGAATAGAAAAAAGAAAAAAAAAACAAGTTTACGTTAACGTATAAAAATAACAAAATGACAATATTTCATAATATTTCAAGGCATCTGCCGCTATCGGGGGTACAAATGATTCGCATAGGATCTCCTGAAAAAAAAATTCTATCCTCCTCGCATTTTTTTAAACTGACAGCAGCTTTATCTAATTTAAGAGACGAAATGACATCCTTCAGGGTGTTATGATGGCAGATGAATCTCTAAATATGGGAGTTTGTAATGGAATTTATTTGCATTACACACCCAACCACAACAAGTCCTCTGCTGATCATAAAATTTCCCTATAGATTGCCTCATAGGGAGGATTTTTGCTATAGTGTCCGCGCTTAGTAAATGGGTTAGCAATCACAGTTTCTTTATAATTATTGAGCAGTTATCAGGAAGATACTGCTGCCTATCACATATTTCATTTTCCTATGTGGCTTCTGAGAACACCCACGGTACGATATCGGGTGGTGATTTTTCGGTTTATGTATGTTTTATTTAATTGTTACTTCGCATTTTGTTAGAATAATTTATTTCACGAGAACATGACTCTAAAATACTTTGCTTCTTATATAGATAAACTATTCAAGTATACGGGGACCATGCACAAATATTTGAAAAACTAAGAAAAGTTCTATGATAAAGATTAAAATTAAATGTTTACAAAGCATTTTCCACCAGTATCTATCCAAAGTTTCATGCATCTGCTATATTATGGCTGCAACATGAATGAGTCGACCGGGGAAGGACCACGCTCTCAAAAAATACCAACGTAAAATAGCAGGGTAATGCTGTTGTGTTTCGTATGGTGAGTGTAGAGAACCGGAGACCCTTTCTACTGGAAACGAGGCATTCCATCTTAGTCTTCACGAGTAACAACGCATCTGCATTTTGATTCTTAATCGAGGATAAATGTAGATGTCTAAGGGCAACAGTATCCACTTACCATCAGGTTGATCGTGTGCTCGTTTGTCACCTCAATCTATAAAAAAATTTTATATAAAAAAATATTAGCATAGTATTGAATATATATATTTTTTAACCAAATGTCGCCTAAAACCGGAAGTACCATTTGATAGATTTCAAATGGCATAAACGGATAAAGGCTCCATTAAGGCAACCGTGTACCGCTGATATAACAAATTGTAGCACGTTCGAATTACTTTGAGAGATGACAAAAGAAGTGGAGGTCTTTTGACGGCTATTACGGAAGGAAACGTGCCACCAGTGAAAACTATAATTGGAGAGAATAGGCGAAAATGAGAGAATATCTCTAAGTATACAAAATATTTCATCGATCGTTTAAATAAAACTAGTTTTATTTAAATGTGTAGTGTTGCGTAAATATAAGAAATCATTATTTCATCGATCGATCTGAAAATGTAGATAGCAAAACTTTCAATGTCTATTAAAACCTCGTTCATAAGGACCTCGTTTGTTTGTAAGAAAAACATTTATTATTTATTTTGTTTAATAGTCGTCCACGAATCTTCCAAACTAAAAGTTCTCCAGCAATGTCGATACTGGAATCAAGTTTACAAATATCCTCAATTTCCTTTTATTTTTGGTTTTAAAGGAAACATTCGGGTTCACTGTAATGATCAAAAATGTTGTTGGAGCTAGTTTTACTTGAAAAGAGGTGGAGACAGTCGGCGCCGGAATGTTGGCGCCGACGCCGCGGTTCACGTCTCAGGCGGTAGCGTTTCTGGCTTTATGTTGGTAGTATACAAACAAACATTAATTAATATCAGGCGTTAGTTTGCAGAAATCCATTATATTAAAGATGTTAAAAATTAATTAGCTAAGATCCGAGTAATAAAATAAAATAAAATTATGTATCTTACCTAGTTTGAAGAGCACCTCCCGCCCTCCCTCAATTGCGTACAGTATCCTCGTAACCACTAATCCCATATACTTAGCGGTCAGCCACCGCAGAGTCTACTTCACCTGAGCATTAGAGGTCATACTCATGTCGTATTATCAACGGAGCTCAATGTCCTCCTTATAGTAAGTGGATGCTGTGGCCCGTAGTCAACTACATCTCAAAGTTAAAGTCAAAATATTTTTGTTAAGAATTGGCCTTACAAAGCACTTTTTGAAAGTGAAAAATCTACACCAACGCTACAACAAGTCTCTGCTTTGGGCGATCTTGTGAAAAAATACTGCGAGAAACTCACAGATGTGCTATTTTTCTGCCATCAGTTACAATTTAACCTTTCAATATATATAACCAAATCAAGAAAATCTAAGAAAGCTCTTTATGACCAAGCATACTTATCGCTTAAATATTAAACTAATTTATATAACCTTTTTTTTATTAGTGTTTTTAAATTTGCCTTGAATTTATGCAAAAGCAACTCAGTTATATTACAGGGAATATTATTATAAATAGTTATATATATATCTACCCAAAAAATTTCCTCTTTGGGATAGATGTTTGTGTAAATAAATTATTTGTATACGCTGCATATATTATAGCTAAAATAGCAGCTCACGCCTACTGTTTTTCGTATAGTGAGTGTAGAGAACCGGACACCCCTTTTACTGGAAACGAGACATTTTATCTTAGTCCTCGGGGGTGACAACGCATCTGCATTTTGATTCTTAATCGAGGATAGACTTAGATGTCTGTGGGCCACAGCATCCACTTATTATCGGGTGAACTGTGTGCTCATTTGTCACCCTTATTCTCTTATTATATCGACATTTAGAAGAAAGTAATTTGTTGTAAACCAGTGTAATACTGTAAACAGTGAATTATTTACAACGTCTAATGGGTTTTATTTCGTCAAACGGAGATATAATTGGTAAAATTTTTACTTTTTCCTTTGTATATGATTTTATCCAAGTATAGAACAGTAACAACCTGCATAAGTGCCACCGGTTTTCACAAGCCTCCTTTCGACACTGAGAGAATTTTGTTGCACGCAAGTTTACCCCAATACATATTGCCAAACTTCATTACTTTAAAAACACAAGATGATTTCTTTTAACGCCGAGCACGCAGTAAATTGACACTTAAAATTACAATTAACTGTTTCATTTCTACCGGCGAGGATCGAACACCGTTTGCTCGTTTAGTTATTTTTATTTTTTGAGATAAGGAAATAAAATTCAGTTGATAAACGTAAAAAAAATATTCCTGATTTAAAAGTCGTTATCATTAGATTGTTCAGCGTTCTACTTTATTCGTAAGTTAATATAATCTGTCGGTGCATCGCTGCGAGCTTACCTTTTAACATGAAGCGTGTTTTTTGGTTGAATGACGCCTTGGCGATTATTATCAGCCTCGCAATTGTTTAAAGTGTTCTTTTATTACTCTACGCCTTTATAATGTACGTTTTGTACTGATGTTGATCTTTTTCGTTACTTGACCTTCAAGTCAAACAAGAAATATTTGTTTAATGGAGTTGCATTATTTTCTGGTTCTCTGTAATTCTTTTCGTTGTGGTAAATTTCTTATGATTTAATATTAGTATATAAACAAAACTTTTAGATTACAAATCATCTACTTTTCGACTTTTAGTAAACTTTCTCAATACGTCTTTGTTCCGTTAACAGTTTAGATTATTTAACATCTGGTGAGTGACTTGCTGAGGCAAAGATGTTGTGAGGGAACTGGGCAGACCACTTAGGCAAAGGAGAGGCGATCTTTGCTCTTGACATTTTCTTATGCAAATGATATCGTTTATCATACCTGGTAGAGACTTGGTGGCTTTTTATGCTGGAGAGCCCTTGCAGGGAGTGCTGTTTTGATACTCTAATGGTTTAAAAAAAATTAATCAGTTTATGAAAGGCCTGTGCAGGACCGGCAAGACTGCAACCCTGCAATGACATCTTCTCTTTATTCCACATTTAAAAAGGATTTAAGGTTTAGTCATTTAAATTGAAGAGACACACTATTGAAATAATTCGTACAATAGTATTTTATATTGAATGTATTATTTAAATAGCTTGTTATTAGAAATCTTTTATAAAAGTGAAATTATTACATAACAGTTAATTTAGTTTATCAAATTTGAAATTTATACCACGCGTTCGTTTATGATTTGATCCATACGCAAATTATTATTATTATAACGCGACATTTTCCTTTAGCTAGCATAAAACATGCGATAGCACTCCAGTCGCGAGTAGTTTGTTGTCATTTTATTATTGTTTTTATTGTGTAGTAGTTTTTTGGCTAGACCGGTTTAAGCGATGTGTAGGTCAAATGCAACAAACAATAAATTTGTTTTTCCCGCTACTATTTTTTAAAGTTACAAATCTACGAACTACAAAACCCAAAAGTTGTCGGTTAGAATCCGCCATTCGACTACTGCCGTGAGCCACTTCTAGCATTAGCATTATAAGCTTGGTTAAAGTGTTTAAGGGGAGCATTTAGTGAAGTCAATTTTTCTACATGTCCTCGTTAAGAAGTTTGCATGACTAGTGTTCTTTTTGAAAAGAAAAATGCAAATGTTCATTATGTATAAAACATACAACACAATATCACTGTAGTTAAAAGTCACTGCACATACTTGAACGCTTAACACAGAATTGAGTGAATTGTTCATTTTACAAAGCAATCAGACGCTAAAGCATCAGATTAGTACAGAATATATTTATATACATATATTTAGACAAAGTTAGTAGTATACAATACCTTTCACTCTTTTAACATTGAATCCAACATTAATGTTGGAATTTTAGGCCTAGCACAAAAGAATATTCGTTTTTATAAAAAAAAATCACATTCTGTCGGAGACAAAATCGTTATAATTCGTTTGCAAAAGAGTCAAAATGTAGGTACTTAATGATTTTGGGATCACTTAAATGAATTTCCTAAATTATATTTGGTAAAACGTTGGCATATGCCCCCACTTTTCAGAATAAAAAACAGATGTATTGTCTCCAATTCCCTCATTGTGCCACGTTAAAGGTTACAAGTGTCTGGGTTTCCCTTTCACATTTGCTATTTAACACTGGTATTTTTTGCAAGCGTGGCTTTCTCCGATCAAGCCGACCCATTAGGGTTGCAGCTGTAAAGCAGCTGCAGGATGGCTCCGCTATATTTGTTGTCTATTCGTTTTTAGCCGAGGTGGAAAAGGGGATTGAAGATGTTAAAAATTGATAGTTAATATAATGGATTTCCGCAAAGTAACGCCTGATTGTATTATTGATCGGAAAAAGGGATATCTCTCGTTGTGCAAGGTGTTCAGGCCGGAGAGCGGCCAACGCTTCGTGTGGTAGTCGAAGCTGTTCTATATATACCTTTATTAAATAAAACAAATTTTATGGTTTCAGTCCCGCTTAACTTAACTAATTTTACTTATTTTTAATTCTCGACGTTTCGGGTTCTGTAAAGCGCCCATGATTACGGCTCCCCCCCTCTGTCAAATCCTAACCCACATATACCACTGCTAGACTTCGAGATACTGTTAGTCTCGAAAGATCAGATCAAAAATCAATATTCAAAAGCTGAAGGCAACCTGGTCTAACTAGGACACCTCTCCCCGTAACGCCAGGAATTAAAAATCAGTTAAATTAAACGCGATTAAACCCGGAAAATTAGTTTTATTTGATGTCTATTATTCGACTAAATATTAGAAATCATTACGTACCGTTGTATTTCGGAACTTTGATAGCGTGATTTACACTTCGATTCATTTCACTTGCGGCGAGACGACTACGCCGCCACATCTTGTTTGTTGTTAAGATTTTAGCTTTATAATAGTAAAGTACCTTGAAGTTACAACCTACATATATTTCACCGCTTGTGGACTTAGAATGTTGTTTTTGCTGATGATGACTTCTGAAGTCACACAACAGCTGAGCAACATAACCTTGAATTAGCATCGCATACATTCATATGTCTAATAATATATTTTTTACAACCTGTTTCTGTGTATGCAACCTTGTGACAGTAAAGTTGTGCATGTAAGGGCCTTTTACAGTATTGCACAAGACATTTGTGAATGTGATCGAATGATTGTAATAAATTCATTCGATAGATAGAACTATAGGCATAGTTCTTCAAATGTCATCAAATGTTCTATTCAAATCAAAGTGACTTGTTTGCATAAATTTTGGCACCAGCTGGGATCGGAATACAGTAGCCCAAAATATTCGACTATATACTGAGAAATTCTAGTAGTTGACTGCCACGTTGGTCTAGTGACTGTAAGGATGCCTGCTGATCATGTGATCAGGTGTTTGAATCATGGGTCAGCTCAAAATCAGAGTCAGGAAATTGGCAGTGTTTCACCTCTGTGCCTCGAAAAGCTCGTAAAGCCGCTGGCCCTGCGCCTGATCTCTCTCCGGTCGTGTCGAGTTGCACAAGTATCAAGTCTCGCCAGTGTCCGTTAAGACTGGCCGCCTACCTGAAAAAAGAAAATAAATGTTTATACGGTATCCCATAGTCGCCTTTTTGGACATTGAGAAGAATCCATCATCCCATTGGACACATACGAGACCCAAAGGGATGATGGATCCTCTTACGCCGCAATCACATGGCCATCTTTAAATCTAAATAACGCTACATAACAGTTTTTACCCATGGAAGCCAGGGCGTGCAGTATACGAAAGTTGCTGTGCTATTTCTTTATATTTCTTAAAATTTTATTTTACGATTTGACTCTTAATCGTAATTAATTGGACCACATTGCAAATTAAGGCAGTTTAGGGTTTCTTTCAATACACGATTTAGGAGAGGGTAATAATATTGCGGTGCGTGTTATGACGATAAATATTGAGCCGCTGAACGTTAACTGCCAATTAGGTGACATGTATGTATGTTAAACTACACTGTTGTTAAGGATGGATTGCAGAGCTAAAACAATCTTTTAAATAAGAAATTGAATTTTTAACACGCTTTTTTATTGGCTTCGCGTGTGTCTATTTAACGGAATCTTATAATGTAATTTTCACCAAGTTGTAGACGACGGATCGACTTGACGGCATCTCGTCTCGTATCAAGGACCGATGACTATACAATTATTTAATAAGTTTATCCTAGTTTCCTGATCAGGATCACCAGAATAAAATAAAACAATTATCAAGATCATCACAGCTCGTGACCAATGCGTGTTGTTTATGTTTTTTTAAACTCTTATATTATTCTTATTATGAAAGTTTTTCGATACAATATGTTTCTGTTTTCTTTGGTGATATATGAATAAATAGAAACCATATATTATAAGTAAGTATATTATGTATCCAACCTTCACCTAGTGTCCAGTACGTGACACCGACCCTGCGCGAGTTAACGGAGTTCTGTACTCTACAAGCATTTCTATTTAGTCTATGTTTACTCTCTATCACGCACAGCTGACGTGTGCCATGTCTAAGAATACTAACACTGTCACCATTTTTATAAACTGTTAGTTTTTGCGACATTTCAAATACGTTGTATCAAAAATTTAACCATTTTTAAACGTACGTTTTTAATATTGGTAATTTTTTGTACTAACGTTATTTATTAACGCTATCAAAAAGAAGATGGTAAATCTTAGAAATAACTGGTAAAACTTGAAAGATTGAAAAAGTTTTTTTTATAGAATAAGGGTGGCAAACGAGCACACAGTCTACCTGATGGTAAGTGGATGCTGTGGTAAAGAGACAAACATCTATCCTCAATAAAGAATCAATATGCAAATGCGTTGACACCCCGAGAACTATGATGGAAAGCCTCGTTTCCAGTAAAAGGGTAAAGGTGTTTCTTAAATGTATTCATACTTCTCTTTTCCCAGTATTTTTATGTATTAAGTACAGGCAAAAATAAATTAGCGTTTAAAAACAAAAGTGTTTCAATTTCACCAGATTCATCAACACGTTAAAACAAATTTGTCCCTTATGCGAGTATACCCTAAAATCCAATGTTAAATAAACTTCCTCTCTAAACATAAACCGCACTCCGCACTCGCATTCCTCAGCGTCAGTGGGTCAGATGCCAACGGTACTCACAGCGGTGCTTCCCCCCTCGCCTCTCCTGTCACGTCCCCGCACGCCCCTTGCTATATCTAATTCTTCGCGAATTAGTTAATATTAAATAATAAATCCTTTATTGCAGACTATGTAGTCCATAATTTGTTATAGATATAACAGAAAAAGTCTTAAAGGTAATTAATTAAATAAACTTTACTTCATATACCTGAGATGCCTGTTAGAGGCAAAAAGCACACTCGGGTTTCTCGCTAGTTACGTTAAGAATGCTATTGGTACTCTAACCCTGTGAATCAGTGATTCAGTTCTTTTGCGAATAAGAGTGGAAAAATTATCTATTACGAGTATTACAAATATTGTTACTATCTGTTTTTTTTTTATAGAATAAGGGTGACAAACGAGCACACAGTCCACCTGATGGTAATTAGTTGCTGTGGCCCATAGACATCTACATCTATCTTCGTTTGCGAATTTAAATGCAGATGCGTTGTCAGCCGTGAGGACTAAGATAGAATGCCTCTTTTCCAGTAAAAAGGGTCTCCGGTTCTCTACACTTACCATACGAAACACAGCAGCATTAAGCTGGTATTTTACGCTGGTATTCTGTAAGAGCGTGGTCATTCCCCGGTCGAGCCGACCCATTCGTGCTACAACTATACTATTAATATAGCTGCAGCATGGCTCTACCAAGTATAACGTGTTTACTTTGGTTAAAGTAAAAAACATAAAGTTACAATATTTATACGTCCCACCGCTGAGCACAAACCTCTTATTTCTGAGAGCATAAATAGGTTACGGAGCAATTAATATATCGCACATCTCTCTGTTGTGCGTGTTGGTGGACTTCAATGTTGCTTTTGATATATTTTTCCTCAGACATGCAGGTTTACTAATGACATTTTTCTATTCACTGTCAAGCTCGTAGTTAAAAGTAGCTCGTAATTAGGCATTGAATTGACTTTTAATTTTGTAGCTCGCGAGCAATTAAGTTCTGTCCAAGCAAATCCAAGTTAAAACGTTCTTCTCTCTTTTAGTTATAGTCTCGACCCCGGTCGAGAAAAGCGCTACTACTACTACTGCTAAAAGGACCACTCTCTCACAGAATACCAGCGTAAAATAGCAGCTTAATGCTGCTGTGTTTCGTATGGTAAGCGAAAAGAACCGGAGACCCTTTTTAATGACACATACATCTTCATTTTGATTATTAACCGAGGCTAGATGTAGATGTATGTATATGGGCTATGGCATCCACGTAACATCTGGTGGACTGTGTGATCATTTGTCAACCATATTTTATAAAAAGAAAACCGCCCATTGTAGTAAATTTTAAAATTGTGTATTTTATTTTCTGTCTCTTATTTTTTGTTTGTGTGCAATAAATAATTATCTATCTACGAGTATTTTTCTAGCTATCTACCTACACTAAAGTTCGATACAACACACATTTGTATATAGTATTGCTCAAGATCTTCGTTTAGACGTATATCGTAATAAACGTATAAAAGTTGCTGCCGGTGTAACATAAGTTCACACGGACCATGGGAACTGTCGGTTACATCACACAATAGGAAGCAAATCACTATTGATGTCTTTCTTGTGACTTAATAATTTATTGTCATTATTGGCGTAATATTTACTTTTATTATCAATTATTATCAACCGTTTTAACTGGTTAAAGCCAATGTTTATTTTTAGTGTAAATATATTATTTTTATCTTATTATTTTTAAAAGACTTTGTCTTTAAGTATTAAAAATGTATTTTAGGCAGTCTCGTACCGGTAGGCGAGGTGCGGGGTGGCCCCCACTAGATGGAGTGACGACCTGTTAAGACATGCAGGAAGTCGATGGATGCAGGTGGCTCAGGACCGTGCTTTGTGGCATTCCTTGGGGGGAGGCCTATATTAAGCAGTGGACTTGTGAAGGGCTGTAATGAGGCTGATGATGATGATGAATAGACCTTGTATATTTTCTGGGACTGTTGTAATAGCGTACATTTGCTTTACACATTGCTTACATTTAACATTTGTTTGCCCCATGAATGAATTGTTCGACTCTGTGGAGTCGAGAAATTGGTATCACTAGCTTGTGTTTGTTCCTCACTAGCTTGTGTGTGTTATAATCTGTGTGAGAGCATGGTCCAACCGTGGTGGAGTCTACCCATTCATGCGAAAGCGATGCAGTGTGACTCTTATCACGTAAAACAGTCTTAAACTCTCTAACACTTTCTACCGTACGATCGAGTTCGGTATAAGCCTTTTATATGGAAGCAAGCATCTATCACGTTTTCATGTGACGCGAGACAAATAATTTCTACAATTGTCTGATCGCATTCCGATCGCGAGTGGCGAGTTCACTTGCATATCATTGTGTTATAAAATAAAACAAAAATAGATATATATACATTTATTTCCGGGTTACATTTAAATTTTTAGGAGTTATTCTTAGAGAATACCAGCGTAAAATAGGAGCTTAATGCTGGTATGCTTCTTATAGTAAGTGTATAGAATCGTAGATCTTTTTTTACTGGAAACATCGGATTCCATCTTAGTCCCCAGGGATGATGAATCATCCACATTTTAATTCTTACATATACGTATTTTGTACTGAGGATAAATATAGATGTCTATGGGTAAAAGCATCCACTTACCATCAGTCGGACTGTGTGCTCGTTTGTCACCCACATTCTATAAAAAAGTAACTATATTATAGCGCGTAACTTGGTGTGCATTCCGGAAAAGGCCTCTTTTAACTTTTTCCGTTAATATCTGTCATTTGCCACTCTTGTCCAAAACGGTCCGAGAGTCAACCTTAATTCGTACTCCCATCTTCTCGTTTGGCGTCTTTTGCCTCTGATACCATCTGTCGGATTACAAAGTGTCAATCGTTTACTCCAATTTTCTCTGTTATATTATATGCTTTAAAATATCTGTTAATTATGTTGTTGCTGTTAATGCCAGTGTTTTGAATTTTGACCCTTAACTTAACTCCTTAACTCTTAGCTACTTCTCTCCATAGCACTATGATCTTTCTACGTTTGTCCCTTCGTAGTCATTGCGAATATATATTGAGTCTGCTCTTTATTTTATCTTTAATCATATATAACATAAATTAATACCTATGTTAGCTAGGTGGCGAAGTAGCTACACATTAGGGTAGTTTCGATTACCACACGGATCTTATAAGTGTGTATCCCACAATATATTGAGATAATGTGGGGTTTATTTTGTTTTAAGTTAATTCTTTACAATGTCGAATGAAAATGCATCTTCGTATGCGTAATGACATTTGCTTTAAAGCTTACTTAAGTAATAAAAATAAAAAACAGAGGTAAAATATCCAGACTGGCAACGGGCAGTAACGTTTGGTACTGCAATGGTCAATCCGCCTGTCAAGTGTGACGACTAAGGCGAATTCTCCCTACAACGGGAGGGCCCATGTTCAGCAGTGCACTTTTACGGACTAATGATGGAGAAGAAAAGGTTAAAGATATAAAAATTGATTGTGCTCAGTGTTCTATAAGGTAAATTTTGGAGAGTGTGCGCAGGAATTACATGCTTTAATTCCTACCTCCACTTTCCAGTGAATCACCAGGTGGTCGGCGGGTCTTCACTCCATTGTTGTTCATATTCTACGTATTTTAACGAAACGGTTTGCTTCATCTTTCGTTATGCGTGCAGCAAAGACGCCGACGTCAGTCTTTCTGTCCGATTACAATCTAGGCGTTTTCAAGGCAAAAGTGAATAGGCTTTTGTTACGCTAAGACAGTGCAATTTACTATCTTTGGCTTCAGTACTACTCACCGCCATGTGTGTAGACAAGCACTGGCATATAATAAGGAAAAAAAAGCCATCGTAGGTAGAAATTTAGGAACCAATTATATCATATTCTTGTATCAATTTGATCGTCATCTCGAGAACGCAACACGCATCATTTAGAAGCCGAAAATGTTATCTAGAGTCACCTGAATACTGACGCGAATATTAAAACGTTTTGTAGGGAAAGGAGGAAGAGCAAGATTGTTCTTAATGTATTAATTATGTAACACATAATTTGATGTTTGCGTATTTTAGAGTTTCAAATATTTACTAAAGAACAGCTAACTTGTTTATTTGAACAAGGTCTAGAATAAATTAGTGTTTTAAATCCTGATTTGCATAGTGTGATTTGTATGTTGGATTTAAATGTTAGCTTTGACAAACAATTGGAATACCATCACCATTTTCATTACAGTTTCTCACAAGTCCACCGATAAACAACGGTTCTGAGCCACTTGCATGTTTTTCCGGGTCTGAACTCCATTTAGTGGGGGCCGTCTTACACTTCGCTTATCGAGGAATAATATAGGGAAATAACACTTATTAACTATTATCGAACTTCGAGATGACTTAAGACGACCTATAACAGTCCAATGAATAAGTGCGGGATTCGAACAAGCTGCGAAACCCCAGTGCCACAGTCTAACGCTTAATCACTTTGCTACTGAGTCTGTAAACTAACTAGTAACTCTTCCTTTTTCGTCATTCATTCATTTATAACAACCTATCAAAAGTCCACTGCTGAATGTAGGCCTCCCGTATAGATTGCTTTATAAGAGGACATTTGTCATAGTAACCACGTTTGGCAGGCGGGTCGGTTATTATTATTATTATTTCTTTGTTTCCAGGAAGATGCTGGTGCCTATCTCCTGTTTAATTTCTCTCTATCGCTTCTTACGATACTCTCGGGATTATAAAGTACTATACGGTGATTTCATCACTTGCGATGAACTGTAGGAGCATCGTACTATAATTTTGCTGTAATAATATGCGAGAACCAGCACTCAGCCCGCTCAGTCACGTAACAGTTGTTTTGAAACCTTTATTAAATCTCAACGTAATTTTTTTTGTCTCATGGTGGAGTCTCTTACGTCGAAAAATAAATCCAGATTTGAAACCAAATAGATTTTGTTTTAGCACAAAAATGTTGGCTCTGTATGGGTTTCGAGATTCGGGCCCGCAGTACAGTCGTCGCCATATAACTCTTTTTTTTATAGAATAAAGGTGACAAGTGAGCTCACAGTCCGCTTGATGGTAAGTAGATGCTGTGGCCCATAGACATCTACATCTATCCTTGATTAAGAATCAAATTGCTTATGCTTTGCCACCTCTGAGGTTCTATATACTCACCATGCAAAACACAGCAGCATTGAGCTACCATTTTTCGCTGGTATTCTGTAAGAGCGTGGTGATTCCAAGAGCCAACCTCTTCGTGCTGATAATGTAGCTGCAGCATGGCTCTACCACGTAAATACCACGTAACTCAAATTCAAAATATTTATGGTATGTAATATTTAATTTAGTAGCATTATCATACTAACGCAGCAACGTAACCTGTTGTGTTTAGATACCATCTTAGCACTTTTCTCGGACTGGAGCGAGTTCACGTAAGCGATCGAGACGCGGACAAAATAGATATGAAAGTGAAAGTCAGTGCGCAGAAGGACATAAGTGTTACGAGCTATTGGTTTCTTTAAGTAATTTTGTTGTAAAACTTTAACTTCAATCTGACGGACCGGTGAATGAGTATTGATAGTTCGAGGGTCTCAGCTTTGTACTTATAACCCGTCTGTGAAAAGACATTTTCAAAATGGTATATATTTAACCGTGGACTAAGAAAGACTCTTGATGTAACGTAATACTTTAAACAAAGCAAGCTAAAGTGTAGGTTCTTGATTGGAAATCTCATACTAGACGAGGACCTGTTAATATTTTAACAGGTCGTCGTCTCCGGAAATCAATAAATACAGTAGGTTTTGGACCATGTTTTTGACATATCCTGGTGAAGACCAAAGCTGTGAACTCGTGAGGGGCTGTAATGATAAATATTTTAAATAATCTTTTTCGTCCTGAAATATGGGTTGTACAATAAAGAGACCCTTAAAATTAACAACAAAGACACTTAAAACTAAATGGTATCATTTTATAACCTTTAATAGTGACACAAGAGTAGAAAGTCAGTAGGCTGTTGCAGTCCATAGACACTTGTAGCACTTAAACATTCAACAAAAAACCAAAGATGCGTTGTCATACCAAAGGACTAAGGTGAAAACTCTCTTACTCTTCGAACCAGAAATCAGCAGTGGTTATCTACTGTTTGGTGGTAGAAATAAGTAAGAGGGTGGTACTCAGTAAATAAAAAATCATTCCACGTGTAGTTGATTGTAGGTGTCCACGGATTGCAGTAGCTGCCTACCATCAAATGGAATTATTACCTTAATTGACATTCTAATGTTAATTATTAAAATAATATTATAAACAAAATAGCGTGAGAAACATAAATAACGGAAGCAATGGGCAAGCGGAAGTAATGGATCACTAGAGTCAGGAGAAAGCTTAATTTAAATGCGTATTAATCAAGAAGCATGCTTCGTTCCCTTGAATTAAGGTGAACAAAAATTTTACTTTAAATAAAATGTGATAACTGACTTCAATGAAGTAAAAACAATAAGCTAATTTCCACCACTTTGCCCAATTTACCAGATTGGCAATATATTGAAAATGGGCCAGATTAAAAGTACCCTTAACCGACGAGCATGTATGCGTAGGTATATGGACGTATGTAAAGGAGGCGAGAGAGGTGTGTCAGATTGTCTGCTTACCCCTCTGAATGACAGGCGTGAGTGTTTATGTATGTATAATTTCCACTAAAAACTTTAGAAGTCGGTTTAAGAGATAGTATATAGAAGAATATATATTATACAGCTTTTAAAGTCCACGACCTTAAAAGCTATTTAAATGTAAATTGCAATGTTCTTTTTAGCTTTTATTTTTTCTTAATATTTTAATTTTGTCACTTTTGAGTAGACTATAGAATATTACAAGCTCAAGGTGACTAGAATATTATCTAAATAGTTACATTAAAAATTTAAATCCCATTTTTTTCCCTGAGGGGTGAAATTTTTTTCAAAATTTATATGGAGCCACCCCGAAGTAATCTATTTAACGTAAATAATTATTAAAATACGTTCACAATCAACGAAGATATCAAAGAAAGAACATATTACAGTGAAATTGAATACTACCTTCTTTTTTGAAGACTGGTTAAAACTATAGTAAATCAAGTAACATTGGTGTAACGACCATGATAAGGATTTCGATGATTATGATGAAACTAGTCCTCTTCTGATTGATTAATCCACAATAGTTTATGACAGACATATAAAGTAAATAATAATATAATAGCGTATATATTTTAGCTCTTGGTTTTCACATAAAGCGGAAATGTTTTCTTGTGGGAAACTAAACTTGACCTGTCTGATGTCACGGCCTTAATACGAGGTTGATTAAATAGAACGAACAGTCTCCGGCGCCGGCAGCGCGGTTTCAGCTAATCTATAAATTTAATGAGAATCGTATTTTAATTAATAAAACAACTAATATATAACGTAACTAAACTTGATATCACTGTAACTAAACTTGATTTCGTTTTTAACATTTACTTCAGAAAGAAGTTTAAAATTATATTAAAGAGAGTCTGATTTTATATATTCTAATTTTATATAATAAATTCATTACATGATTTAAGCCTCTTATTACATTTTACGTCGTTATTTTGCGCATAATTAGTGTTAATAAGAAATTGCATTCAAAGATGATATTATATTGAAGTATAATATGTAATAGTTTTCTTAAGTGTAAGAAATATGCAATATCAATTACTGTATATTGTTTAGTTTTCTAATGAAACATCTTGAAATTTAAATTTAAATTTTGGAACCGTCACCACTTTCGTCGGTTAACTGACGTTTCGGACCCAGTATTAGGCTGCAGCAAAATAATAACATATATTTTAGAAACAAATAGGGTATAGCATAATTTTAATTGACGAAAGTATTTCCTTTTTGTGTGTCTTAATTTTTATGACAGCTAGAAGAACCGACAATCGATGGGGAAGAAAGGTTCTCGAGTAGCAACCTTGTACCGGTAAGTTAAGTCTAAGGCGGCCCGCCACTAGATGGAGTGACGACCTGGTAAGAGATACAGAAAGGCGGTGGATGCAAGGGGTTAAGGCCGTGCTTTTAGACATTCCTTGTGGAACGCCTATATTTACCAGTGGACTTGTGTAAGGCTGTAATGATGATGATGTCTTAATTTAAATACAAAACTTTTTTTTTTTTATAGAAATAGGGTGACAAACGAGCACACAGTCCACCTGATGGTTGCTGTGGCCCATAGACATCTACATCTATCCTCGATAACGAATCAAAATACAGATGCGTTGTCAGCCTTGAGGACTAAGATGGAATGCCTCTTTCCAGTAAAAAGGTTCCCCGGTTCTCTACACTCACCATACGAAACACAGTAGCATTAAGCTGCTATTTTACGCTGGTATTCAAATGGTTGGTTCATGTTAAAGTGCAAAAGTAAATACGTAATACACATATTTTTATTTTTATACATAATTGTTTTAATAACACAAAATTGTAGGTCGAGATGTAACATCAATTTTTAAATATTCATCAATATTAATAGTCGGGCTGATTGGTAGCACCTGCACGTGACGTCACACGCGGCGCGGATTCAATGATTTGATTGTTGCCTCATCTGTTTGAGATAGCGTTGCTGAAATTATAGTGGCGGCTATCAGTGATATAATCAATTTAAATTTGGCCTGCGAACTTATTTTTCACTCAATACAGAGTCTATTTGATATATATATTGAGTGTATATATATTGAGTAACCGATATAGCCCAAAGGATTAGTAAGCTCAAGTGGCAATGGGCCGGCCATATAGCTCGAAGAACCGACAACCGATGGGGAAGAGAGATTCTTGAGTGGCAGCCTCGTACCGGCAGGCGAAGTGCAGGGCGTGCCCCCACTAGATGGAGTGACGACCTGGTAAGACATGCAGGAAGTCAATGGATGCAGGTGGCTCGGGACCGTGCTTTGTGGCATTCCTTGGGGAAGGCCTATGTTCAGCAGTGGACTTGCGAAGGGCTGTAATGATGATGATGATGACAGTGTCTATTTAAACTCTGTCCTTAATCGTTCTGGTGTTGGTGTAGGTGTAAAATATAGACTGTATGAACGATTTTTACACTTACAAATAAGATAATATGTATACCTTACAACTTTGAAAATTGAGATAAAATCATAAAAAATGTTGATGAATTTAAATGAATAGTTTGAACACGTGTTTTTCGCTGTACAAATAAACATTATTTCTTCAAATCAACAATACTAAATAACGAGCGCGCGTTGATGTCGTATATATGGAGGATATGTGACAACGTAATAAATTTACATATTCCCTTCCCTAAAGCCTATAATAGTCCATTGCTGAACATCGGCCTCCCCCGAAGATTGCCTCATAGGAATGATTTTGCCATAATTGTCACACTTGGCAGGCGGGTGGGCAGCCGCAGTTTTTATTATTTGGAGTTCTTGTCAGAACGATGAGGCTTGTATTGTTATAATATTGTTTATATAACACAAAATCATTAGTCTTAATTGAAAGACTTTGTGTTTGTATGGTAAGCAAATGTCTATACACAGTTTGTTATAGGCACAACAAATAAATAAACGAACGATCATTTCCGTGACGCAACTCTGCGCACAATGCACCAAACTCGTCTTGTTGCATGTTTATTAAACCTCGTGAACACAATGAGCTCTCACATATCATCTTATTTGATTGCGCTATTGTTTTTAATTTGATTAATCTTATCGTTAATAAAACGGTAGCTCAGTGGCAGGGCACTAAAAATAATACTTTATGTTGTGAGAACAATCCGAGTTCAATTCCTGACGGTACTATTTTGTACCGTTCGGTAGAATATTGGCATTTAGCTACAAACTGCAACACCTCGGAGCTGTGAGTTCTAATTTTGCAGAGAACCAATTTCTGTATTCCATCCATCCATTACAGCCCATAAAAATCCAATGCTGGACATAGGCTTCCCCAAAGGTTTCCTTTTAGGGAGGATTTTGCCATAGTTGCCACGCTTGGCAAGCGGGTTGGCAACCGTGATTATTTTCAGTTGTTACCAGGAAGAAGTATGTTGGCCATCTCCTGGTTTGTTTCCCTCTGTCGCTTCTTACTTGTCGATATGAGGTAGTGGATATTTTTATACCGCCACTATGCGGTTAAGTTTTGTATTGCCTACAAATAATTTTAGCGCGTCCGAATGTTTGTCCATGTGTAATTCATAGATACAGGTAAAATCTTAGTGTTTAAATATAAAAATATAGATTTCTCGTTCTTGAATTCTTTGAAGTTAAACTGTTAATCCTTACATCATAAACGTTTTACCAATAAATGAAATGTTGATAATATTCTAAGTATAGGATAGCACTAAGAGTTTTATGTACTCGTAAGTGAAACGATGTCATGACAAATGAAGTCAGCCACGTAACTCCACGGTCCATCGTTAAGATAAATCTAGTGACTAGTTTGCGCAAAAATGCGAAAGTGAGAGTTCCAGCGAGGCGGGGAGAGGACGGTGAGGGAGCGCTCAGGGGGAGGGAAAATATTTCGAGATGTGATGACATTTGATTAAACAACGTTCGGTTTAATGATCTGTTAGTTTTTGTTTGAAATTAACCGATTTAGGCGTTTTCGATGAGAAGTGGCAGAAAAAGTGTCGAATATAGAGGAGAGGCATACATGGTAGAGCCATGCTGTAGCTATATTATAATTTTAGCACGAATGGGTTGGCTCAGCCGCAGTAGGACCACGCTCTCACAGAATACCAGCATAAAATAGCAGCTTAATGCTGCTGTGTTTCGTATGGTGAGTGTAGAGAACCGGAGACCCTTTTTACTGGAAACCTTGTTTCATTACATCTTAGTCCTAAGAATTCGAATGTATATCGTTTGGATGTTATTTTGTCCTTGTGGTGTTTGTATATAAAACATTATGGAAAGAAGAAATCCCTAGTGAGGGGCTAATATTTTTTTTAAAGATGGAGATGCGTTGTCACCACAGTTCTCGTCACTCACTATGTAAAATTCTTACAAAAACCACCATCTATTACAAGCGGTAAAATAAAAATTTTGTACAAGCGACTTCAATATAAATAAAATGAAAACATCATCAATGTATTCGAAGTCAATACGCATTATTAAAGATAACTCAAAAACTACTGATCAAATCAATTAGAAATTTATATGGGACCACATGAGAAGCACCAGCTTTGAAATAAAAAAGGAATCATCAAAATCAGTTGACCTAGAAAACAGTTCCGAGGTAAAAATTGACTGAATTTTTATGTGTGTTACCTCAGAACTTAATTCAGAATTTAATTCTTACTGCACTCGGGATGAAATACAATTTCATCCCAAGTACAGTAAGAAGGAGAAGAAGAGGATTTTCTTACGGCATCACCACACAAATACGGCACGGCTTGGAAGAATGACCATGAAGAACACTTACCCATTAATGCAATACAAGACAATTAATTTATACTAGGAGTACATATCGTGTAGCCCCCACTAATGCCCACAAATTGTTATTATATGCTTAGTTTAACATAATTAAAAAAAATCCATGTTATTTATTACGTTATATTCGAGATTGTTATTCCACTATCTGTCGAAAAAATTACTGAATTTTTTAAAATTATAGCTAGCTAATTAAAAATGGTGAATTCTCTTAAGCCGTGTAGGAGCAGTGGCAGTCCACTACCTCATATATTACCGTGAGTTTCGTAAGAGGCAATAGAGGGGAATAAAACAGAAGATGGGCAGCAGCATCTTCCTGAGAACAATTCAAAATAATAAAAACTGCGCTTGCCAATCCGCCTGACAACTATAACAAGTTGAGACAACACAATAATAAGAATGACAACTATGCGGCAGACTATGGGGGCTATGGGGGAGGTCTGTGGTTGGCAGTGGACATTATGCGGGCTTCAGTTAATGAATGAAAAAAACCATCTCATCTCTAATAATATATTATTTACATGTGATTTATTTTATTTTATTTTGATTTTAATTCTTTGACGTTACCTCCAAACTAGGATTTTAGCGTGGGGGCAGTTTATATACATAAATTTCACAAAGACAAACATCCAGACCTGGAACAATTATTCGTAGGCCATACAAATACTGGTTCCTTGCGGCATTCGAAACCGCGGCCTTTAGCGCTGCAACTCATTGCTAAGCCACTGCGCCACTGAGCCGTCTATTTTCAACCGCGTAGTGACCTGTTCGTTGGGTTTATGTTTAGCGAATGTGTTTATAATTAGTCATTATAATAGTCGTTTACAGATGCACGTTATATGAGTAATTAAAATCTATCGACAGCGTGACAATTTAAGAGAGTGATTCACAGATCGTTTTCTCTTTTATTACGCGTGAATCAGTTGACATCGGCTAATACCTCGAGTCATGCGAAGGAAAGCGAAAATTAAGAGAGTACGTTTTTAAGAAAGATTATAAATATGATGTAAATTACCGTACTTAAAAGGAACGATACTCTCGTAATGATTTCTTGAATCTTTTGAAATTAAAAAAAATATTCTAATTTCCATGGAGAAGGTAGATATTGACTTTAGTCTGAAGCCTGTTGTAGTGATTGGGGAGATTGGTAGATAAAATCTTGTAATATGTTGAATCAAGTAATATGTTGAAGCGACAGCAGCCTAATGGCAGGGTGCGGACCGCGAACTAAAAGTTCGTGGGTTCGAATCCGCCATTCGACTACTGTCGTGAACCACTCTAACACAAGCATTTTAAGGTTACCAGGAGTGGTTAAAGGGAATATTAGTAATGTTAATAGCAATACTAGTATTTAAAAAAATCTATTCCTTCGCTATACAACATATTATTATGTACGATACAATAAAAAACGTAGAAACTGATAATGTCCTCCAAACCGAATTTTGGTCATAGCGGCCACACTCAACGGATACTAGCCATCTGCGTATGACAGGATTATAGAGCCCGAGTATATGAGCAAGCATGCAGCACTCTCTGTTCCCTCACTCTTACAAGCCGGTAAGCCAACACGACCGGAGAGATTAGGTATAGGACCAAGGGCTTTACATGCTTTCCGAGGCAAGAGGTCAGCCTTTCACCGTCAGCTTTCTGACTCCGGGCAGCTACAGAAAATTTCTTGACAGAAAAACTCAACAACTGATTTTTTTTGGCCTGACCTGGAATTCGAACCCGGGATCTCAAAAACAGCAGTCGTGTTTACGACCACTAGATCAACGAGACAGTAATTCAACTGATAATCAAGTGCTAAGTCACGATTCAAGAAACAATGGTTGTGCGTAAAAGTGCTATGAAAGAACAATGAATTAGTTCTGCTCTAGGCGTCAGATAGGGCTGCAATTGTATTTTAATATGTTGTCATGTAGGAAACAAAAACAATAGAAAGCTTTGTTCTTTTGTAATACGAGTATAATAATTAAACTACAAATAGTGAAATCGTCGTGTAGTGGCGAGAATCTACTACCCTATTACGTACGTCTCGTAGGTGTCGCAAGAGGTCTGTCACCTTTCACGATACCTACGGGAAACATCAAGAGATGGGCAGCAGCATCTTCTTGATAAGAGCTTAAAATAATAAAAACTGGTACGTGGTAGAGCCATGCTGCAGCTATATTAGTAGTATAGTTGTAGTACGAATGGGTCGGCTCGACCGGAGAAGGACCACGCTCTCACAGAATATCAGCGTAAAATAGCAGTTTAACACTGCTGTGTTTCGTATGGTGAGTGTAGATAACCGGAGACCCTTTTTACTGGAAAAGAGGCATTCCATCTTAGTCCTTACGGGTGACAACGCATCTGCATTTTGATTCTTTATTGAAGATAGATGTAGATGTCTATGGGTCACAGCAACCACTTACAATCAGGTGGACTGTGTGCTCGTTTGTCACCCTATCCTATAAAAAAAAAACTGAGATTGCTAATCCCCCTATGAGGCAATATATCTCCCTCAATTGTGTGCACTATCCTTGTCACTACTAATCCCAACGTCACTACTCTCAACACCACTACACTAGAAAAAAACACCACCGTCGCTAATACGGCCCCGCTTAGCGGTCAGTCTACTTCACCTGAGGAGAGCTTACTTACCTATGATTCCCGGCATGGATGAACACATACGTAATTATGTTAACACTTAACCTTCAGGACAGGAGTCTTACTTGCACTTGTCCGTTATATTACTTCAAATCCTACGCACTTAAGGTTTCACATTCCACGCTCCCGATTTCTTTCCCTCTAGAAGAGTGTATCTGTATGATAAGTTATATATTGCTGTGGGCCAATGTTATAAATTTTTAAGTCCTTGTTGCCTGAAATAAAATATTGTATTGTATTGTGTTGTATTTATTGCATTAACTGCAATCCTGTGTTATGCAATCGTTCTGATACTTCACTTGCAGTTCAGTGATGTAACAACTGTTACGTAAAATTACAAATAAGAAATAAACATTCAACAAATTAGGTTTCATAATACCTTTCAGATCAAATATCGATTTTTTTTAAAACAAAATGAATAACAATCGCAAGTATAATTTAAAAAAAATTGCCTACACACTAGGATTTTCTCCTGTATAGTGGGGACAGTTTACATACATACATTGCACAAGGACAAACATCCAGACCCGGAACAATTATTTGTAGGTCATGCAAATACTTGTTCGGTGCGGCATTCGAACCCGCGGCCCTCAGCGCTGGAATTCGTTTTTTTATAGAATAAGGGTGACAAACGAGCACACAGTCCACCTGATGGTAAGTGGTTGCAGTGGCCCATAGACATCTACATCTATCTTCGTTTGCGAATTTAAATGCAGATGCGTTGTCAGCCGTGAGGACTAAGATAGAATGCATCTTTTCCAGTAAAAGGGTCTCCGGTTCTCTACACTCACCATACGAAACACGGTAGCATTAAGCTGCTATTTTACGCTGGTATTCTGTGAGAGCGTGGTCCTTCCCGGTTGAGCTGACCCATTCGTGCTACAACTATACTATTAATATAGCTGCAGCATGGCTCTACCACGTCATTGCTAAGCCACTGCGCACTGTGTAAGTAATAAAATGAATGACTATTGCAAACTAAAGTATGATAATCCCAACACATAATGAATCTAGAAATAAAATGAATTTAAGTTAGCAAATGATTAAAAAATTTGCTTGTTTATTGTCAAATTTCCAATGAAGATACAATTAGTATCAAGGCGTTTATAAATCAATTGTAGATAACAATATCAGTGTTGTAAATAACAATGTAGAGCTGCTTCGAACAGCTCAACTCTATAAAGAGAAACGTTTATTTATTTTGTCTCAGTGCACAGTAATAAACTTTCTATGCGTAGATCAAACTAATAATTAATATTAAAAAGTTGAAGGTAGCCTTCGTTTACTATGACATGAGGGCGTCGACTAGGTACTTAGTAGTCCAGTTGCCCCGAGACCATAGCTGCTGTAAAGCGCACGAAACATCGGAAATTTTAAATGTAAAAAAAATTAAAAATTAAACTCAACAATGTAAGAAACTAATAAAATTTTCTTCAATTGCTTTGAATTTGTAATAGGTTGTAGCGATGATTTTTTTAAATTATTTATTTTATTCGGAGCACCAACAGGTTTTATACATTGAACTTATTACAAAACTTTAAATCTACATAGCTATTAAGAGGAATTTGCATATAAAAATAAAAATATATGTAGACCAGACGAGCTTTATCAAAATAAAATCGATCAATTATAGAATACAAAAAAGGAGGAAAAAGAACTAAATATTTGTGGCACGCATAGTGTGGGGAAAAAACTCTGAAGCAAACAGCTTGTTAATATTTGAAGTTTCAGTCCAAAATAATTCCAAGTTGCTGTTACCTAATGAGAGATTGTTGAAAAAGTTACTTGCGCGATTAAAAAATGATGATGTCGGTGGAGGCAAGCACTAAACCCCTGAGACACCACTACTCTTTTACTTTTAATAAATATCCTAAAGAAAGAATAATTTTTTTTATTTGTTATAAAAGAAATCAATTTTAAACAGTGAATAATTTGGCTAAAGAAGATTTAATGTGCTTCAGTAAATTTAAAATGTGTTCTCAAAATAATGGCTGACAAAAGGAAAATATCAGGTCAAATATTTGTACGCAAACGAGCGGCCCACTTGAAGAGACGTAGCTTTTGATGAAAGGAAGATTGCAGCAAGTAATAGTGCGTCTGCAGAATGAATAGACCTCGTTAGCGTCTCTCAGCAGTCAAGACGCCAGTATAAGAGCCATTACGAAAAATATAGGCTGCTCTCACATTAGATCTGTTGGCTGTAACCGAATTATTCTAGATAGCATGACGATGTGGTGAAAATGTAAAAATGTAATGGAATCCACTTTGTGTTTGAAAAACTGTCACACTATCTTAGCTCTTAGTTAGTTAGTAGAGTAGTCTCTTTTCGTGCAATATAGTTTTTTTCTCTTTAATATTGTTGTCCCCTGTGAACAGTTTTGTAGATTGTGGATCTCCACTGCAGCTAAATAGATGCAGTGTCGTGAATTGTGTACTGTAAATGAGTCGGCTTGGCGGGAAAAGGACCGCTATTTTATTCGCTGAAAGTGGAATCGATTGCACAGTTACTGACAACCGAAAAATAAACTTTAGTATGAGAACATTGACGATTGATTATCTTTATCTTTATTTATATAACTCTTCTGTCCGTGTGCACGTGACTGAGCTCCTCCTAAACGGCTGGACCGATTTTGATAAAATTTTGTGTGTGTGATTAAGTTGATTCAAGAGTGGTTTACATTTACAATTACAGCCAGTAAGTGGAGCTGTTGTCGAGATACAGAATTCACCCTTGTGAAGCCGAGACGGATCGCTAGTTATGTTATATATGTATATACGCTATGTTTCTTCCATCAATTGCAATTTGTGAGTATTTTACTTCTGGATAGAAGATCTAATGATATATCTGTAAGTTAGCAAAATAAACATATCATTAATGCTAGTTTTTGTCGTGTAGTGGCGACTTAAGAACATCCTCTACCCCACTTGAGGATCTAGTTCCCCTGGAACTGGAACGGGAGATAGGCAGTATCTTCCCGATGACAAGAAAAAGTTTGGTTACCTACCCGTCTATCAAGCGTGGCAACTTAGGGGAGGCCTATGTTCAGCAGTGGACTTTTGATAGACTGTGAATAATGAATGATGAACGTTATTATTTAAATTTATAACGAGAAGGCTATTTTGTGAGAGGCGCACTATTTGTATACATAAACTTGACCGATTTTTGATCAAATATTTAAAATAAAGACACTGGTACAAATTGATATTTAATTACTTACAATAAAAAGTTAGTTTGACTGTTTCTTTTAGTTTACATTAATGCTAAAAAAGACAGATAATAAAGAATAATAATATACCTCATAATTGTTGGAGTTCACACCAAGAAAAGGTTTTGGAAAACAACTCAAATAAATTGTAACACATTAACATAATATTACGATTTGGTATGTTAGCACCTTTATCAGCCTCAGTAAAAGCTGCTATGAATAATAACACCACTGGAAATAATTACAAAGATTATAGAATACGCGTTAAAGCGTATTTAGAAATGCATAAAAAGTGTGTTAGTGTGTTGAATGGAAGTGATTTTTTATAGAATAAGAGTGACAAACGAGCACACAGTAAACCTGATCGTAAGTGGATGCTGTGGCCCATAGACATCTACGTCTATCCTCAATTAAGAATCAAAATGCAGATGCAATGCCACCCTGAGGACTAAGATGGAGTGCCTCACAGGCTGTAATTATACTGGCTCTCTGTACCCTCCAGTGCGGGACACCAGGACACAGCAGGGCAAGCCCTGATATTTGGCGATACAAATATGTAAAACGGTGATAACATAGAAAAAGAGTCCTACCATCTAGTTGGAGTAGTGTTACTCGTATATTAACTAACATAGATTTTTTGGTACTGAAGAAATATAAGTAATTATTTAAAATAATGAATAGATCAGGCGTCATTATGCGGAAATTTAGTATGTTCAAAAATGAAATAATTTGTCTTACCTAGTTTGAAGAGAATCAAAGATAAATAAATAAATCCATAAATAAAAGAGCACCTCCCGCTCCCCCTAAATTATCTACACAATTCCCGTCACCACTAATCCCAAACCTTAACCTTTTGGGTGTAGGTGGTTGGGATTGGTTATGGCTTGGATAGATAATTAATGGAGGGCGGAAGGTGCTCTTCAAACTAGGTAAGACATAATTTTATTTTCTTACGCGGAAGTTAATTGCAGTTTTATGTATTAATTTATCACGTGCTCGGCGATGAAGGATAACATCGTGAGGAAACCTGCATTTCTGAGAAATGAAATAATTTCGAACATGTGATTGTTTGTCATCCTTCGTTCAATAAGGAAGACCATGTCGAGCAGTACACTTCATGGACTGATGAAGAAGGACATTGTAGTTAAGTACAGTTATTTTTCCACACGTCTTTCTAAGGATCAGAGCACATAATAATACTTAAGCTTACACTTTACGACTGTTGCGTAAGAGAGGTATAAGTACGTCGGGATGGATCACGTAACGTTGCGAGAAAGTGCTCTCAAGTATGTAACTGGCCTTAAATAGACGGATAAAAAGTACTATATACCAACATAGAGTTGCGACAATGTAGAACTTTAATACATTATCAACAAGAACGGTTTTCGAATGATGTTAACGCTGATACGTTTGTGTAAAAAGGTAGCCAGAGCGCGTTGTTTTTATGAAGGTTAATGTTCGATAAAGGTGAACGTTCAGTGAAATAAAATCGGGTCGAATTTGTTAGTGGCGTTTCTTGTTACCTGAATAATATTCATATACATTTTTACTAACTTCCCATTTGAAAGTTGTAAAGCGTCGAAATTTTTACACACTACCAAGCTTGGACGTGCATCAAAAAATATCAAAACTTATTGTGGTATTTACCACAATAAGTTTTGATTTAATATGTCCAGCAGGTTTTACACAAAAAAAAAATCGATTTTGCTAACAGTTTCCAAGTAATGATTTTTGTGGGTCATAGCCAAAATACCGTGCGACAGGCCCTGAGTTCGAATTTTAGTCATAGTCAACTTTAAATATCAAAATAAGTTTCTAATTTGTTTTTGTTTGTGTCAATGCAACGAAGCGTATCTTTAGTATTACTACATAAGCGTTCAGCGGACAGGAATAATTTTGGAGTTTTTTTTATATACTGTAGTAATTTTCTTTCATCAAATTTCTTAATGAATTGGTATAAGCATTTCAAAGATACGCCATTTTTCACGTGACCCGAAAAATTTGATGGTACACGCCACGCTGCTTTTACCGACCTTAACAAATGAAGGATATATGAACTGATTTAGATGATAAATAAAGAATTTAATAAATTAGGATATACCTCCAGAGTGATACCATTAAAATATGAAGAAAAATTCCACATATAGGAAATAAAACATCCTTTTATTTAGACGATTAGTTCTAGGTTTTACCAGTAGCTTGTCGTATTGCTTCACTCACTCAAAAGGATACTTAAAAAATTATTAATAAAAAGTAAAAAAAAATATAAAAAATTGAAAAGAAGTTTTAAATATATTTATAGTAACATGAGAAAATTTTTTTGTTTAAATTTCCGAACCTTTTTATATTATCACCGTAAATATACTTAAACGACTTTTCAATATTTGAACATTAATTCCATAAATAAAATACATTTATAACATTTGAGTATATAAGTGCGCGCTTACCCTAACTCGTACGGAACTGCCTACAGGCGGACACACAGGCACTAAACATGTCGCACTGCGGTCCACTTTCCTCCGCGCCAATATACGAGTATGAAAGTTAATGCACTGTCGTAACAGTAGACCACTCATCTCATCGATATTGATTCCCTCCTATTATCATCGACTGCATTCATTTGCAACAATTTAAAACAATTTGACGGTCATAGCATTGTTCAGTTCTTTTAATCAAATGATTACCGTAACACGGGGCTACTATGGCCACTATGGCCAAAAGAAACGCATCGTGTGTATCAAGATGAAGACCAGATAGCCACGTTAACGGCATAGTAAAAATCAATGACCAAACATCACTGTCTCCGTGCATTTACACGAATAACCTAAAAATGTAAATAAGTTTTAAATTATCGACGTTAGAAATTAACATTAAATAAGTCATAATGATTTCTTATATTTACGCGAACACTACACATGACTTCCAGTTTGTGTGTCTATGTGTGTCTATGATCACAAACTGAAGTCTGCAGTTTGTGATCATATCCTAGACGGCCCCGCCATTACATTAGATTTGATAGACCACAAATTCTCGCGAAAGAACATCGATTCCTGCCAAGGATGATACGTGAGGCTATTGAAATTAAAATACATCCTAATTTCAATAGAGAGGAGGCTGGGTACTACCACCTGCCCACTGCAAGACTTCAAGACACAGTTAGTTTATTCTGCGTAGATCGGACCAAAATTAATAATCAAAAGCTGAAGGTACTCGGATTAACTCTGACATCGGGACGTCAATCACCTCAGTCCCCGTGAGCATGGGTGCTGTAAAGCACCCGAAACGTCGGGAATTAATAAAATAAGTTGATTAAACGCGATATAATCCGTAAAATTAGTTTTATTCAATTAAATAAGTCAATTGTAATATTCAAATCTACTACTGTTTCAAATCTCACATACCACAATGACGTCATTATACAACCATATGCCAAAATCCATAGAAATGGACATTATGCATAATCCGTTGGCTACTTTTAAGTATTTAATCCGTAAAAAAATTCAAATCTAATACATAAAAATTAATGTTTGTTGTTCGTATTTTATGCGCTGCCGCACCGTTCATCAGGTTGCGCTAAAACTTTGTCAACTAATTGTTTGTACCTTACAGTAGGTGGCGCGGGTATCGTACCGACAAATTTATTTGAAAGCTAGGTTCAATTTGATCATGAATGTATTATCATTCCCAATTAAAAAATATAACTCTCTCAGATTAGAAACGATGTTTCCACAATTATTTCATCTGCGGCAGCAACGCACCGGGGTCAGCTAGTACGTCATGAAAGTATTAGATTGATATATAATAATATAGTCATCATCATCATCATCATCATTACAGCCCTTCACAGGTCCACTGCTGAACATAGGCCTCCCCCACGGAATGCCACAAAGAGGAACCTTTTTTCCCCATCGGTTGTCGGTTCTTCGAGCTATATGGCCGGCCCATTGCCACTTCAGCTTACTAATCCTTTGGGTTATGTCGGTCACTCTGGTTCTACTGCGGATATCCTCATTTCTAAGTTTATCACGCAGTGAGACTCCGAGCATAGCCCTCTCCATAGCTAACTGATATAGTCTATATGCATTAAATCCACAAACTGAAGCTGTAGAGAATCTGGTTTTCATCTAGCTGTATATTTAGTAGCATAATTATTATTATCTGTTCCCTTTTTTTAAAGTCACTTCGCTAAATATAAATATGTAAGTTGTGGTTATCTGTACGGGGATGAACATGTAGCACGTAAACCTCGCAGTGTTGAATTATATTTTTCTGTTATATGTTGTCTGTCATCTGTTGACGATCCAAAAAGAACGTTTACCCGATCGGAGAGAAAATAGAATGCAGATAGCTTCATTAATATTTTTTTAAAGAATTAAAAAAAACCAAATGGACCCGAAGGTTACTAAATGATAAAATACAAATGTAAAATTTAGCGTAAAATTGAGCTTAACTCTAATGTGATTCGTATGGTAAGTGTAGGGAACCGGAGTCCCTTTTTAATGGAAACGAGGCATTCCATATGAGCCTTCAGGGGTGATAACACATCTGCATTTTGATTCTTAAACGAGAATACGTGTAGATAAATATGGGCCACAGCATCCTCTTACCATTAGGTGGACTATGTACGAGTACACGTTTGTTTCCATTCTTAAAAAAAAGTAAGTTACGCACACCAGAGCTTAGCCAAAAATATGGGTTGAGATTAGGGTTACCAACTCTCGAAAGGACTAACCTGAGAGAATTTTATGAAATCGAGTAGGGGAGGGGGGGGGGGGGGGATTGAAAGAAAATCTCAATCATTTATTAATTTTAAATTTATATTTACTTTGCTTTTGAGCAGCATTTAATATTTGTCGGTTTTTCACCACAAAATCATAAAATTTTTTACATGAAAAATTGAAGTTTGTTAGTACTTGTAACCCTGCTTTTACTAAAGAAATACTCATTCGGTTTCTTTCCTTGCTCTATGCTTGTTCCATCATGCTGAATACGCGCTCGCAAGAAGCATTAGAGACAGGAATGGAAAGAACAAATGTGACCATTTTTTTTCAACTCAGGACAGGGATTTCTGTCTTTCGATATCGTAAAAAAGTCAAACAAGCGTAAATCCACTCGATTTTCTTCAACGAGCTGTGGCTGAATCTCACGCAAAAATCCAACCTCATCGTACAGTTTGTCACTATCTAAGTCAATATTTAATAATTCCTGGAGTCTGGTAATGCGATTGTAGAGATAATTTTTTTATTGCTTGGTATTTTGGATCTTCACCGGACCGGACAAACACCGCCGAATCACCGTCGACAACGCCGACGGCGAGACGAACAGATTTACACCGGCAGCGGCGCGTTATGTGTGTGTGACCGCAAAGCGAGTGAGTAGTGACACATGCGAGCGAAGGATGCGTATAATTTTTAGAAAAACCGGAGAAATTATTGCACCCCGGGAGGTCGGGAGATTAACCATTATTACCGGAGTCTCCCGGGTAATCCGGGAGGGTTGGGAACCCTAGTTAAGATGGAAAATTGCGAAAGTAGTGACTAGCCCGTCGCTTAAACAATCGCAAACCCAATATCCCATTATTCGCCTTAGACGAAATGCTGGTCAAGTAACACAATTGGTACATTCATTTTTATTATAAGTCTCACATAAACATGGAACTAATAAGTCCCAGACCAACATGGCACTTTTCTGAAATTGCCATTTGGATCTTAATCATAGTTGACCTCTATGTCATCATCATCATCATCATCACAGCCCTTCATAAGTCCACTGCTGAACATAGGCCTCCCCACGGAATGCCACAGCACGGTACCGAGCCACCGTATTCACTGCTGGCCGTATGAGGAAGCTCAAGGTCGCTCAGCGAGTTATGGAGAGGCTATGCTCGGGGTTTCTCTGCGTGATAAACTTAGAAATGAGGATATCTGCAGAACCAGAGTAACCGACATAGCCCAAAGGATTAGTAAGCTGAAGTGGCAATGGGCCGGCATATAGCTCGAAGAACCGACAACCGTTGGGTAAGAAAGGTTCTCGAGTGGCAGCCTCGTACCGGTAGGCGAGTGTAGGGCGTCCCCCACTAGATGGAGTGACGACCTGGTAAGACATGCAGGAAGTCGATCTCTATATATCTTCATATATATAATTCTTCTTTTCGCGTGTATGTTACTGAACTCCTAAACTTCAGATTGGACCGATTTTGATGAAATTTTTTGTGTGTTTGAGTTTCATGGATGGTTTATATTCACTATTGGACCCAGTAGGTGGCTCTCGAGATTCAGAAATCACCCGTGGGAAGCCGGGGCGGTCGCTAATATTCTATAATATATAGTTATAAGCGCAATAAAACAAAAGGCCACTCCATAGCGCTGACCCTATTCTAACGTCGCTCATTTAAATAAGTCATAAAATATTATGTCATAGGATTAACTCTGACATCGGGACGTCAATCACCTCAGTCCTCAGACCATGGGTGCTGTAAAGCACCCGAAATGTCGGGAATTAATAAAATAAGTAATTAAACGCGATATAATTCGTAAAAGTAGTTTTATTCAATGTGTAGTGTTCGCATAAATATAAGAAATCATTAAGTCATAAGAATAGTTAGGAACCTACTGCTTTCAACCTCTAACATCTTTTGAAGTATTGTACTTGCTGTCTTAGAATCTTTTATTTCATTAAAATAAAAAATGTTGCTATAATAGGGCTTTTTAACTTGTTGTTGTATAGTTTATTTCGTTAACGGCTCCATGGCGGAGTGGCTTAGTAATTCGTTGCAGCGCACGGAACAAGTATTTGTGTGACCTACAAATAATTCTTTCGGGTCTGGATGTTTGTCCTTGTAAAATTTATGTATGTAAATTCCCTCTACGGTACAGGAGAAATACTTGTGTGGAGGTTACTTTTTTTAAAAGAGATAGATAGAATTCCAAGTCTGACACTATGATCACCTGCCTAGCGTGGCGATTAAAAAGCCTCTAAATAATAGTAGCCATACAATAAAGCTAGTGTAGTTACAGGTTGTGAGGCATTCCATATTAGCTCTCAGAGGTGACAACGAATCTGTACTCTCCTTTTTTTAAGCTTTTTTGAAGTTGGTTGCAGATGTCTATGGGCTGCAGTCAGTTAACATCAGAAGTACTGTCAGCTAGTTTGTCACTTGTGAAAGTTTGTTTGTATTTCTGTGAATCAATCATGTAAAAACTTCTGAATGGATTTTGAGGAAACTTGGTAATACTATAGATAACAAATCATAATAGAATATAAGCTAAAATTTTTGTATAAATACTTTTTAGTCTATCTCAAATTTACAAAATTTTAATCCATGGTGCATTCGTCAGTTTTTAATTAACCGCGAGCGGAGCCGCGGGTAAAAGCTAGTTTAACACATACATGGTCTATTTGTTCGTTATCAAGTGGCGGCACACCGGTCTGCTATGGCATTTCGAAGCCGACGCAAATGTCCGGTGCTCACCTTGTGCCACTTCAAGACGTGTCCGCGCTACAATAACATATGAAATATTATAGGCTAATAATATCAATTGACAGGTATCGAACAAATTTTATTTTTATTCACTGACGAAAAAATATGTTATGAATAGTCTACGAGCATGTTGACCTCTTGCTTATTGTTTCAAATAATATTGGCTCAAATGTAATTATGTAATATGATACGTATTAACAGATAAACATAGCGCAGTTAGGCTAGTTGACTTTCTAGAGTCGTTAATTCAAAACGATAACACGCTCAATGGTTAAAACTGTAATTAAAACAACCCGACTGCGTAAAAACTTATACTGAAAAAAGAAAAAAAATATGCTCTATGTCACTTCTATAATTACGATGAATTTAACGACACCCCATATTATTGATTTTTATTTATTTATTTAAAAACTTTATTGTTCTAACCAATAAAAAGATACAAAGGGCGAACTTAATGTTAGTTAGCATTCTCTGCCAGTCAATCCATGGCGTGGTGAGAAATTAGTGGCAGGTGACTTAAGTAACTAAATATGTTAAAATGCAGCAAGCCGTTTAGGTTACCGTTACCGTTACAGCCTATTAAAGTCCACTGCTGAACACAGTCCTCCTCCATAGTTCGCCTCATAGGGGGGATTTGCCATAGTTGCCACGCTTGGTAAGCGGGTTGGCAACAGCAATTTATATTTATTTTAGTCGTTATTAGGAAGACGCTGCTGCCCATCTCGTGATTTGTTTCAATCTGTCGCCTCTTACTACACCCACAGGATGATATGGGGTAGTGGATATTTTTACATCGCCATTACACGGCACGGTTTAGGTTGCAGAACGTGCCAGAGAGTTAGACATACATACATACACTTGATAAACATCACCCTCCTTCTGGTGCAGTCGGATAAAAATAATGGGCATTGACATATTAATATCTCTAGTTAAGTCATGTTACATGACTCATCGTTGATTTTTTTAATTTTTATAGTTTTCTTATTAGCGTTATCGCCCTCTTGTACGGAACTACGGTGTAGGAATGAAAACGTTACCTCGCTCGCAATGAGGGCCAGTAATCTTAAGCTCACCAGATGTCGCTAGTTGGGACTGAGGTGCACTTATTAGTTAGGCAGATGGTCACACAGTGTCGTCATTATTAAGTTGCGATTTAATTATAAGTTTTTCAGTTTATATTATTTGTATGAGTATATACACAAAACAATGCCTCAGTGCTGTACTTTTTAATTTTTAAGACATTTTAATTTTTTTTTTAATTGTTCTACTTTTAGGAATATCCATAGTTTGGTGTATCCATTTCAAATCTAATTAATTAAAAATTTTACATGGATTATACGTGGTGGAGCCCCGCTGCAGTTATATTATGGTTGTAACACTAATGAGTCGCCTCAACCGGGGTAAAATAGCAGTTTAATGCTGCTGTGTTTCGTATGGTGAGTGTAAAGAACCGGTGACCCTTTTAACTGGAAACAGGGCATCCCACCTCAGTCCTCAGGGGTGATAACAGAGCTTCATTTTGATTCTTAATCGAGGATAAATGTAGGTGTCTGTGGTCTACAGCGTCCATTTACGTGGTAGAGCCACGCTGCAGCTATATTATGGTTGTAGCACGAATGATTCGGCACAACCGAGGTAGGACCACGCTCTCACAGAATACCAGCGTGAAATAGCAGTTTAATGCTGCTGTATTTCTTATGGTGAGTGTAGAGAAACGGAGACTTTTTACTGGAAACAAGGCATCCCACCTCAGTCCTCAGGGATGACAAAATATTAATAGTAATTAGTAAGTTAATTAAAATTAAATCAAATATTAAAAACTTTAATAAAAAAACTAATACTAGTAACTTAATTATCATACAGTCCTACTCCGCGGTGTCGTGCCAAGAACGCTGGCTGCGTTTCCCCGTTGAATGGTTATACTTAGCCTTTGAGCGAGAAAAAAACCAGCCCTCTTATCACCAGCAGCAACGACCAGTTGCAGATAGAGTTTCTTTAGGAACTTCACCGCACGTGGACCCGACGGACCAATAGTCTCTACAGCAAATGGCACAAATATGTAGTCATCTCTCAGAGACTCATATTTGCGCCACTTACTCAGTTCAGCTGCCTCTGATGCCGCCCGGCTCTAAACGAGGTACCCCTGAGTTAAGAGTCCGCCAAAGTGTCTACGCAAGTAGCATCCCACACTAGGACTTTACCTCTCTCCCAAGGGACCAATGTCATAACTAATTAATTAGTTAATTCATCTAATTTACCAGGTTGCTGAGAAAAAATAGTTAGGCTTAATTCGAACGACAAAAATTGAGCGAGCAAACACTAGTCGCAAAAAACTTGAGACTATTCACGACTGGTCAGTTTTAGTAACTAACGATGATTAATTGCAATTTGCCCAATTGCGCAATTGCCCCAATGTACCTTATATATAATTTTATATAAAAAAAAAACAAAAGTTTTAGTGGTTAAATCTATTATTCACAAAATAATAAATGTTTTTTTTTGATAACAGGCGCTGCGTCGGGACGCTATTTGGGCAAGGAAATTGGACCTCTGTCGCAACTCCATCATGGCGTGCGGGGTACCGTATACGCCGTAGACTCACGCACGATCTACCTTCACGACTTTCACTACGATGGCGAGGGACCAGGTAAGAGATCTGAAACTATCGATATCTAAAAATAGTTATCTGAATATGTGTTAATATATTATGTAAATATACGAAATATATATGTATCTACTTTAATAAATATTATATCGTAATATACTTTGTTACATATAAGTGTATTTATTTTAGTTTCTATTCCTTTCCTTCTTTTTTCATTTGCTACACCTACTACAAATTCTCATCACTCCATCGGTTGACTGGTAGAGAATGCCTTCAGCCATTATATCCACCCTTTTTATTCTTTTTTATTCTAAGGGATTGCAATAAAGATTTTAAAATAAATGAAATAAAAATTGTTATAAATTTTACAGTAGGGTGTTGCCGGCATTAAATAATTCACATCAGGTCATTCAAGTGTTGTGAAAGTCAACTATTTAAAATTCCAAGAAGTTCTCATGTTTAAATTCTTACGTTCGTCACTCAGAGGCGTAGGTACAAACTGCAGACTCCATTTGACACGATTCTGATACAACTTTTCCGCTTATTTCACATCTATATATAGCTTAGCACTCGCTGTAAATTTCACAGTACGCGAGCACCCGAGTTTGATCCCCACCGGCATCAATGAAATTGTTAATTGCAATTTTAAGTGCTGATTTACCACGTGCTCTGCGGCGAAGGAAAACATCGTGAGGAAACCTGCATGTCTGAGAAAAAAAAAATATATTTCGAAGACATGTGAAGTCCGCCAACACGCATTGGGGCAGCGCGGCGGACACTTCCTTGCCCTAAAACCTTCTCAGAAATGAGAGGAGGCCTGTGCCCAGCAGTGGGACGTATATAGGCTGTAACTTTACTTTTTTATTTATGCGTATGTAATATACGCTCGACGTATAAGGGTTAATGTAGCCCATTCTAAATATTATCACCAATTTTATCGTAAAACTTATGTCTAGGGAGTCACTTGCCGACTCTGTCCCTCACTTATGCAGCATGAGTTTATTTTGCCACTCTTTCGTCAATCATTTCTTCCACTTGTCCAAGCTAATTAAACATTCTTTTCTTAATCTTACTCACATCGGTTTGCAAATCATTTTCTCTTATCATAAAAAATCTCACCCCATCATTCAGCCTCTTGGATAGATGGTAGTATGACCATGTTGAATAATTTTTAAGGTCTTAGTTTAAATGTCTCGTTGGTCTTGTTTTAATAGAATAAAGGTGACAAACGAGCACACAGTCTACCTGATGGTAAGTGGATGCTGTGGCCTATAGACATCTACATCAATCCTCCATTAAGAATCAAAATACTGATGCGTTGTCACCCCCTAGGACTAAGATGGAAAACCCTCTTTCTAGTACAACAGCAACACTCACTATACAAAATATTAGCACCTTCTATTTTACTCTGGTATTCTGTGAGAGAAAATTTCCCGGGTAATTGTAGCAAAATATAATAGATAGTAATTAGTTGCTGAAAAGCGATTTTGTAGCTGTTACATAACCTATTTAACGCTCGTAATCTATTCAAAGCGCACTGCAGTTAAGTTTGGGATCCTCACACTCGGCTGCAATTATGATTCTGTGTTTGCTTGACCGGGTATTCCGTGCGATGTTGGTTTCAAATGTGCATTCAAATATTTGTTAATGTAATATAATCTGAACATGACGCTTGGGAATCCCGAATATTCAACAACTTAATACGAGAATGTAATATTGGCATTAAGTTTGTAGAATTTATATTCAAATCTTGGATGTTAAGTGTAAATGTCATGGTTTAAGATCTTTTCTATTTTCGTTATTAGTCTTTGTTTACTTCTTTAACGGCCCATTGATGTCATGGACACGGTATGAAGACTTTATTGATTACACTTTAACAAAAGGTTTACAAAGGGCGGACTTAATGATTTAGGGCATTGTTTCAAATTCAACCTTGGGCGTAGTGTGATAATGTGATAGGTGCATTATATGTAAATAACATGAAAGTATCTATATGGTTATATTTACTATAATATTTTAATTTCATACGAAACGTGAAATACTGGCACGTTTCTACACACATACACACAAACACACACACACACACACACACACACACACACACACACACACACACACACACACACACACAAGTCCACTGCTGAACATGTGGACCCTTAAGGAACGGTCGTAAACCACCTTCGACTTCCTGCATCTCTCACCAGGTCATCACATAAGACGGGGGCCGCCTTACCCTTCGCTTACCGGTACGAGGCTGCCACTCGAGAAACTTAGATCTAATGTCTATAAAAGTGTACAACAATCTGCATTTAAATATAAAAAAAGAAAAGAAGTTTAGTGAATTTATTAACTTAGTAAAAGAGTTACTTAACTTACTTCGTAATAAAGCTTATTGTGCCGTCAATGAGTACTTCTCTACATAGTATAAAACAAAGTCGCTTCCCGCCGTCTGTACGCTTTGATCTTTTAAACTACGAAACGTATTTTGATGCAGTTATCATCAATAGACAGAATGATTTAAGATAAAAGTTTATATGTATAATTCATGTATATTATATATTATATAATTCTTCTGTCCTTGTGTATGTGACTGGACTCCTCCTAAACGACTGGACCGATTTTGGTGAAATTTTGTGTGCGCGATTAAGTTGATTAGATAATGGTTTATATTCACAATCGGACCCGGTAGGTGGCGTTCCTGACGAGATCCAGAAATCAAACGTGCGAAGCTGGGGCGGATCGCTAGTAGAAGATAAAACGCTTTAGATGGCTGCCTCCTTATTTTCCATATTGCTATGCCTGAACATACACATGTACCTTATGTGTGTGTTTGTGCCAAGTAATGTTTATACAAGGTTATTTTGCAATAACCGGCCAAATATGTAGAGAAGGTTCAGAATAAGTAATATAGCCAAATGGTGAAGAAAAATTAATTAAAAGAAATGTCAAACATTCTGTCCTTTTATCTTTTATATTCAAAATGCGTGGTAATGCATTATTTTAACTGATTTTACTGCGCACGCACAATTTTGTAAGGGTCGATCGGTAGGCAAAAACGTTGTGGCCCATAAATCACATTCAATGTGGGATATTTTCTAATAAAAGTAGAAGCTCATTTACTCCTATTTTCAATAACGGTATTTCATACCGTTATTGCAGTTTTATATATTTGAACTCGAGTTTAAAATTCGGCTACTCTTTGAAAAATAACCCTGTATAGTTACATTATCATAATATGTATGATTATTAAGTAAATAAATAAATAAATAAATATGTCTACACAATAAAGTGTATATAAATGTTTATGATATAGAGACCAAATAAAAATAAATTAGATATAGGTATACTTTCAGTAACGTCTTGTAGTTTTTAGATTTATTTTGTGCTTTTTTTTCTGTAACCGCCTTCGACGTTATATCACTGCCACAAGGTTGACTGGCAGAGAATTCTTTTAGCATTAAGTCCGCCTTTTGTTACTATAAATTGAGTAAAGTTAAATAAAGAATAGATTAAATAAAAAGCATTTTTTTTTATCCAGCGGCCTTTTTCTACGTGGGAACATCAAAAATCGTGACCGCGACGGGGGCAATCCGACTACGAGACGAGCGCGGAGGCGCGGGCCCGTTGCGTCGGTACCGCGGCGAGGGTCTGACGCTCTCCCTCCCTGACGGAAAGACCCTACGCGATGTCACTTGGTTCTCCGTCTGGTGTGATGAATATTCGGTAAGAAGTCTTATTTTTATGAATTGCCCACTTTACTGCCTCGTTGTGCTCTCCCTCTTACTCTATAGAATAGAATAAAATAGAATAGAACAAGTTTTATATTTACGTGAATACGACACATTAAATGAAACTAATTTTACGGATTTTATCGCGTTTAATTTTAACTTTTTCCGACCCCTGGACCAAGCACCCGACACTTAGAAAATTAAAAATTTACAGTTGAACGCGATAAAATCCGTAAAATTAGTTTTATTTAAGAATGATTTTTATTCATTATAAATCATTACATAATACTTATTGAAAGTCATTTTTTTACCACTGGTTTGTAAAATACCTCTGTCCTGGAAAGAACCTGAAAAAACCTAGCGGGATTATATATTTTTAAACATATATAACTTTACTTTAATTTGTGTACAATTTTTATATGAATTCTAATAGAACCAGATCACGTCATTCCTATGGGTTATTTTCATTCATGTATTCCTTGATTTAATAATGACCCTTCTTGTACAATTTTTCTTTAATAAAACTTTTAAGCTTGTTGAGTGACAAACTTTGAACATTTTCTGGGATTTTGTTGTAAAAGCGTATACTTTGTTCTTTATATGAAGTACTAATTCTGTGGAGTCTAGTAACTGGCATTACAAGCTTAATATGTTTGTTCCTTGTGTCTAAAGTATGAACATCCTTATTCTTATCAAAGCTCTTCATATTTTTATGTTTCCACGTGGTAGAGCCATGCTGCAGCTATATTAGTAGTATAGTTGTAGTACGAATGGGTCGGCTAGACCGGGGAAGGACCACGCTCTCACAGAATACCAGCGTAAAATGGCAGCTTAACACTGCTGTGTTTCGTATGGTGAGTGTAGAGAACCGGAGACCCTTTTACTGGAAAAGAGGCATTCCATCTTAGTCCTCACGGGTGACAACGCATCTGCATTTTGATTCTTTATTGAAGATAGATGTAGATGTCTATGGGTCACAGCAACCACTTACCATCAGGTGGACTGTGTGCTCGTTTGTCACCCTATCCTATAAAAAAAAAAAAATATTACGTTTTCATAAATATATTGCGATGCCAAAGTTAATATGAAGTGTCTCTGAATAGTTAAGCTTTTCAGACGTCCCGCTCTTCTTAACGTATAATATGTATTTTTATTGGAGTAGGGGTGACAGCCGAGTATACAGTACACCCAGGGCTCTATTAACCTAAAAGTAAATTAGGCATTTAAATGAAATAAATTTTACAAACTAGTACCCACTAACCGTAACCTAACCGTAACCTAACCGTAAAAACTAGTTTCATTAAAATGTGTAGTGTTCGCGTAAACATAAGAAATAATTTTGAATGACGCTGTATACAATAACGTATAATACGCGGCAAGTTCCGTAATAAATATGTCCGTATATATAATATTTATAAAGCCGTTAAATCTGAACGTGCACATATGTATGAGAGCGGTGTCATGGACGTACACCTGCTTCGAGTTCAGCCAGTGTAAGTTACAACATTTGTCTGGGTACTCGGGGAACTTGTAAAAGATTGAAACAGGATTTTGAACATAATATATAACGATTTTTTTCAGAGGAAAATCCTTTTGTATTTATTGTTTGCATTCTCATATAGTTGTACATCGTAGGATTATTAAATATTCTACTATTATTTAACTCTTATTTCGTGACTTTTTATTTAGAAGTTCTAACCTAAACTAACACCTACATATATATGACTTTGTCCTCGACTAGGCATTAAAAATATGTGTCAAAGAATATTATATTATTATTAACTATATACCTAACACTACTACTATACACTAGTACTAAATATAGCATTCCCGATTCCTATATTCAAGAAACGTTCCGTTCTCCGTAACGAACCGTTTTATTACATACGAGGTGCATGTTAATATAATCTATATTACAAACCATTCATTCGCAACTTAGTATGACTTAGAATGAAAAAACTTTAAACGGTTTATATATTAGTTGAACTGGTATTATGTTTTAAAAAAGGGGTTTGCATGCACTTTATTAATTGCAAAACGGCTCGTAAAAGAAAACGAAGCGTTTTAAATATAGAAACCTGGCATTACACACATTTAGCGGTATTAAAATGAAAAATACAAATACTTGTACCGTGATTTCGAATCCGTTGCCCTCAGCGCCGCAATTCAATGTTCGTCATGGGGCTTTCAATTATTTCTATATAAATTAGAATTAAAAATAATTAAATAATTTTCATATAATGCTTCTTTAACCGTGTAGTGGCGGTGTAAGAAAATCTACTACCCAATATCGTCCCGTGGGTGTCGTAGTTCAGTTTCCCTCTGTCGCCTCTTACGACTCTCATTGGTCGATATGGACAGACAGGACAGAGGTTTTTCCGAATCAGTGGTAAAAGTAAAAATGACTTTCAATAACAATAGCTTATAATCTATATTGAACAAAAATGGTTATATTATATTCCATTCTATTCTGTTCAGTTCTGTTATATTCTGTTCCATTTTGCTTCGTTCTATTCCGTTTTATTCCCTTCTATTCAGTTCCATTCCATTCCATTCAGTTCCATTCCATTCCATTATATTCAATTCAATTCCATTCTGTTCTATTTTATTCATTTTATTATATTTTATTCTATTCTTATACCGCCGCTTGTCACCTTTACTATCATGAAAAAGACTTAGGAACATTTTTATAATAAAAAAATAGTAGGATTTACTGACAATGTTTTGTGGTACAGAATAAATTATAATAAAAGATGATGTTCACAGGTGAATTTCGGCAGTGTCAACATCCCCGCCAACTTCGACTATCCTAAACCAGCCAAGTTGAATGCATTGCGTGGAGTGCACGGTGTCTCGTCTGAGCCTATCGTGGTGGTGGACGCGCAGACTCTCCTCATTCCCAACTTCTCTTACGACGGAGAGGCGCCTGGTGAGTAACATTATACATTTAAATATTCAATTATTTTATTACTAAGTGCTAGGTAGCATGTATGGGTAGGTATATAGATGTAAAGGAGGTGAGAGAGGTGTGTCAGGATCGTGCCAAATGTCGTCCGTAGGCTCTACTTACCTCTCTGGATGACGGGCGTGAGTGTTTATGTTATGTTTATGGTAGGATTCTTTTTCGTCTAGTTTTCTCTGTGAGTTGGTACCACTCTTTTGTCTATTGCTGCTGTTATAATGTTTACTACTGTGTTCCGGTCTAAAGAGTATAGAGAGCAAACTAGTTACAGGCTGTGAGGCAATATATGAATCCTCGTGGTGACAACGTATCGGTATCATTCGTTATTTGAAGTTGGTTGTGGGTATATGACCTAGAGTAGACACTTACTGTCAGGTGGATTGAAAGTGCTGGATTGAATAGATGACGGATAACAATATTGTTAACGTCATGTAAAGTTCTTAGAGCGGCGACGGAAACTAGCGACAAATGTGCGAAACGTTTGGTATTGCGATCGTCCGCCTGCACCAGTTACAAAGGGAGACTTAATATATTGATAACCATCAGAATACTAGCGTGAAATAACAGCTTGATGCTCTTTTAACTGGAATCGAGGTATTCCATCTTAGTTCTCAGGGGTGACAGTGCAACTGTATTTGTGATGCGATGACAGCGCCACCACAGTGCATTAAGTCGTCGTCGTCCTAATCTACCGACTCCTACACGGTAAAGCGGCGTAAGAGAATCCATCATCCCCATTTCATCCCATGGATGCCGTAAGGTATGTCTATGGAAATGCCAAAACGATGTTACGGCTTCCGAAAAATGGCGGTATAACAATTTCTCTGTAAAACATCCAGACCGGCGACGAGGAGCAACATCAAAGGTACGGGACATACAGCTCTGCGATCGTTAATCCGCCTGCCAAGCGTGACGATCAAACAAATCCTACCTACAACGGTGTAAACCTTTACCTTTATTTTTACCTTTACCATATATATATTTATTATGGCCTTTATTTAGGTGTTTTAAATTTAGCGCTCTATTATTTTAACAGTTAGTGTCACCTACAGGGGAAAAAATTAATAATGTTTACCAAAATAAATCGGTTACATAAAGTATAAAATCGATATAGACTGTATGGTACATTTGTCCTTTGTCCATCAAGGGCTAAAAAACTATGAAAGCGCCTTTAAATTTTTAATAGCAATAAAACTAATAAAAGTTGAAAAACATTTTATTAAAAAACTACGCGTAGTAGGCTATTGATCATGTCCAGTAGTGAACTTTTTACGGGCTGATGATCAAGAAGATGAACTGTCGCTTTATGATCACACGGAAAAATTATGCGATAAATCTCGAAAACCAATTACCATTTTCCCCATAAATATAATCTTACCACAAAGCCACGTCATAGCCAAGCTCATTTTACTTAAAACATTCTAATAATTTCAAAGTAATATTAAAATGACACCCTTCAAAATTACGACGTAAGCCATCCGTCGCGCAGTAATGGCGGGCGTTAGAAAGCAATCTTGGCGAAGGCGACGCCGGCGGCGCGTGTCGCTTAGCTAACTACAACGTACTCGTACCAACGCCGAGAGACGCAAACACGACAAGCGTGGGGTCACACTGTTAGCTGCGATTAAAAATATAAAACACACTTTATCTATACGTGGTAGAGCCACGCTGCAGCTATGTTATGGTTGTAGAACGAATAGGTTCGCTCGACCGGGGAAGGAACACGCTCTCACAGAATACTAGCGAAAAATAGAAGCTTAATGCTGCTGTGTTTCATATGGTAAGCTGTGGTTCTTAGCGTGGTCTCACTCAGAATGAAGACACAACCTGATAAGATATGCAGGAAGTTAATGAATACAGGTGGCTTAGGACTGTGTCTTGTGGTGTTAGTTCGGGGTGGTAGTAAAGGACAAGTGATCTTGAAGGGCTATAATTATGATGATCAAATCAATCAAGGAGTTCTTGACAGAAAAGAAAGTTTTTTATCAAATAAGGGTGACAAATGAGCAAACAGTCCAACTGATGGTGAGTGAAAGCTATGGCCAATAGCAATCTACATTTATCCTCGATTAAGAATATAAATGCAGATGCATTGCCACCCCGGAGGACTAAGATGGAATGCCTCGTTTCCAGTAAAAGGGTCTTCGGTTCTCTACACTCGCTATACGGAACACAGCAGCATTAAACTGCTTTTTAAACTGGTATGGTGTGAGAGCGTGGTCCTTCTCCGGTCGAGTCCACCCATTCGTAATATAAAAAAGGATATATATACGCTATACGCTATAAAAATAGTAATAGTAAATATAAAACTTTAAAGGTTACCACTGACGAGTGATTATTTCGATAAATTCTAAACGCTATAAGGTACTATAAGGAAAGAGATTTTTATGAACACCTTTAATTATGTTGATTATTAGAATAAAAAATAAATAAACGGGTGTTAATTTATTATTAAATTAAAACGCCAGATCATTGTATGACACGTATATTACGTAAATCTATAATGGAATCACGGTGTTATTAACAAAAATCTACTTAATGAAGTTATTATATGAGACTCGCACATCTCGCTGTTACTAACACCACACCCTTATCAGATTGTGGACTGTTCACTGCGACGGTATGGTGACGTTGTATGTGAATTAAATTATTTCGTTGTGGTGTTACGCTTTGTGACAGTTTCACATTGTATTTAACGTCACAGTCACAGTACGTGTATACTACGTCGTGAATTCTGAGTTAGAATATTAACCAGAGGCAACATTTGTACAAACAAAAACAAAAATAAGTTTTCATAACTTTAGACTAATCAAGACTTATCTAGAGTTATCTAGATCTTTAAGTTTTCAGATTATACGTAGTAGAGCCACGATTATTGTCTGCATGATTGTTGTGCTATGAATATGTCGGTCGGAGAATTACCACGCTCTCACAACATACCAGCGTAAAATAGCAGCTTACGAGGCATTCCATTTTAGTCCTAAGTAGTAACAGCGCATCTGCGTTTGATTCTTAATTGAGGATATATGTCTATGGGCCACAGCATCCACTTACATTTAGGTGGATGCTGTGGTATGGATGCCAACCATCCATCCCACCTGGATGATTGGCGGTCCAGCACTGTGCGATTTAGAAGAAGTTTTCTTCCTCGCACAACTTCCTTGTAGAATCGATTACCACCAGCGATTTTTCCGGACCGATACGTCTTAGGAACCTTCAAGAAAAGAGCCTACTCCTTTCTAAAAGGCCGGCAACGCATCTGCAATTCCTCTGGTGTTGCGGTTGTTCATGGGCGGCGGTAGTCACTTACCATCAAGTGAGCCGCATGCTCGTTTGCCCCCTCTCCTATAAAAAAAAGGTGGAGTGTGTGCTCGTTTGTCATTCTTATTCTTTAAAATAAGATCTGTATATTTTGAAACTCTTGTGGGAACCGTTATTGTCTTATAACCTCTTAGATTCTCATCATATATTTACCATAGTTGCCACAGTTGGTAGGCGGGTTAGCAACCGCAATATTTTATTATTTTGAGTTGTTGTCAGGAAGATGCTGCTGCTCATCTCCTGTTTCATTTCCCTCTGTCACCTCTTAACGCCGCCATTTTTTTTATAGAATAAGGGTGACAAACGATCACACAGTCCACCTGATGGTAAGTGGTTGCTGTGGCCCATAGACATCTACATCTATCGTCATTTGCGAATTTAAATGCAGATGCATTGTCAGACGTGAGGACTAAGATAGAATGCCTCTTTTCCAGTAAAAAGGGTCTCCGGTTCTCTACACTCACCATACGAAACACAGAAGCATTAAGCTGCTATTTTACGCTGGTATTCTGTGAGAGCGTGGTCCTTCCCCGGTCGGTCCGACCCATTCGTGCTACAACTATACTATTAATATAGCAGCAGCATGGCTCTACCACGTAGAAGATTACACTGTTTAAAAGAATAACAATAATTTTATAGCATAATGCTGCTATATTTCGTATGGTGAATGTAGTGAAACATCCACCCTTTTTACTAGAAACGAGGTATTCCATCTTAGTCCTCAAGGATGACAACGCATCACAATTTGATTCTTAATTGAAAATACATTTAGACGTCTATGGGTCATGACATCCACTTACTTAAGGGTGACAAACGAACACACATTCCACCTGAGGTGGTGGAATGTGTGTTCGTTTGTCACCCTTAATATATAAAAAGAATAGAATAGAATAGAATTTTAATAGAATAGAATTTTAAGTACGCCATTGCATACTGAAATATCGTATCTGGCTTTCCATCTTTAAAAAAAGAGTAGGCCGTCATTAGATCATTTGGAAGCGTATTCAATACATAAATTACCATTAAAATGAACAACACAATACAGCATATTTTAGCGAACATATATCTTTCGCAAAATAAACAAAATCATGTATTACGCTCAAATAATATGGGTCACCAGCAATAAATTACATCGGACACTCTAACTGTTGACTCGTGAAATTAAACCGGAGCTTTTAACGAACAATATATTATTTACATAAAGCTCGCATCTACAATAAAGGCTGCTTTGTTCGAAGTATCTTGTTTATGATGTTGGATTAAAGTAATGTACAGTGCGTACTAAACGTAATTATTTGTTTCGCATTCCGATATTTAATTAGTATATAACGACGTTGCAAATGATGTAGAGAAATAGTAAATATAATTGTATAATTTGGATTGTTTTGTTTTGTATATGATTTTTTACGTCCCGTTTACGCCTAACATATACCGAGTGACGATGAAGTTATCACATTAAATGAAAAGACGTATCCTACATAAAGTTGTTTAAACATACACAACTAAAAAATGTAACAATTAACATTCTAGTCGCGGTAGCGTTTTTTTTCGTTTTAATATTAAATAACATCATGTAAATGCATACAGATATCACCTGATGAATACTAGAAGGTCAAAGACCCATGGCCGGTGAAGGCGAAGATACCTAGTTTAAACGTTGCCAATCCTAATTACTCAAATAAAGTAAAAAATCAAGCAAAAAATGTACTTACGGCTAACAATTTAAGGCATAATTCTTATGCGCGAAATTAAAAACAAAGGGACCGTGCGCTGCGGGTGTGTGAAAACAAATTCAAGCGAAAAATTTACTTAAAATAAAGGACTTAAGGCATAATTCTCTATGCGCGAAATAACAAGAAATGGGACGGGGTGTCGGGAGGGTGCATGTTGTCGAAATTCATATTTCTCTGGCGCGTGCGACGATTAGTAAGATAGTAAGTCACTTAATCCGACGCCGGCGTCCTTGGGGATGGTTCATGAGTCGCATGACCTAATTTTGTTTTTCGCGTACACGTCCTTTGAGTTTTAATTGTTGTTTTATTTTTTTGGTTTTGTGAACATTTTAATAAGTTTCTTGATTTGTTTGTGATAGGACATGTTAATACGATAATAATAGTTGTGATAAGAAGGTGGTGTGACAGTTTGTGCGAAATTGGACGCTTTTTCTACTGTATTGTATTTTTTTATTTGTGATAGGACACGTTAATAATACGCTAGATAATCATATTTAATAACTTAGCGACGATGTCAATTATGCATGTACCCGAATGCGGACATTTTGAAAATTTAAAAATTTGATTTATTTTGATTATTAAATTTGAGTGATTTTAAGATTAAAGTGATTATTTGGATTATTACAGTAATGCCAGTAGAGACTACACAATTTTTTAACAATTAATTATTAAGCGCGTATGTGCTTGCGTTAGTGTGCGTGTGTGCTTGCGTAAGTGTGTGTGTGTGTGTGCTTGCGTACGTGTGCGTGTGTGCTTGCGTAAGTGTGCATGTGTTTTAGGCCGATTAAGTCACCTTGTAAAGATGCACCCAGGACTTGACTTATGAATAATTCAGGGGAGTCAGTAGCAACGGTAAATTTTTCCGGAATAATTGATGTTGCTTTAAAAAAGTTCATTAAGTCTGATACTTAGAAATTCAATTCCAAGAAGAAATTCACGGGCTGATCACGTAGAAGAATATACAATATCTAACTTCCGCCAAGTTTAAAAACTTTACTAAACATAAGAAAAAGGGTTATTATAATATTAAGGAATTTATGGATGCTAATAACTCTTGGGAATGAGGCGATCGCTATCACGCTATTTCTAATTTGTTTTGTGTTGTTAATTATTGTGTAACTTTAATGATTGTAAGCTGTTCTTTCTTTTCAAAAAATCCAACTAGGTTTCTTGCTGGTTCTTCTTAGAACAGCGATATTTACCGATCCATTTATTTATTTAATGTTTTTATTTATTTATTTGCACACATACAACATATAAAATCATTACAGTGTGACCACCCTAATTCGACAGTGTAGCCAACGATACAGTATGATATGCCATTTTACTGAGCTAACTCAGCGAACATGAAAACAAATCAGTTCGCTCCGACATGGTGTTGAACACACGCAGCCCGCGCACGGCACCGCCAGCCTAAACGACGGCCGCCGCCGGCGCCCCGCGCACTCTTCCGGCGCATTCAGACGCACCATCTCCAACACTCTCGAGTTGCGTATCCCTCATCACTCTTCTGACTTTGAGCTTGTAGTACCCTACCACACCGATCAAGAATAGATACCAGTGGTAAATTAAGCATAAGAGTGACTTTCAATAAGTATTATTTATAATCTATATTGATTAAAAAGGTTTCTATTTCTATAATTATGCAATAAACATAATTTTGCTCATCAGTATTACATCTTCATTTCGCAACGTATCGGACCGCGACCAGGACTCTAACGGTTGTTAATTGCCTTGTATTGTGTTAATCGCAGGGGCACGGATCGGTGACATTTATATAACTGTTGCGAGCACTCACCGTAGCGAATGATTAATTGAACGTATTCGAGATTCGTTTGTACGTCTATTAAGTTTGGGTGAACTTATGACCAGGCAATTTTGCTGGCTGCATGGGACAATTTTTTTATATCATGCAAGCATGACAAACGAGAACACCGCCTACATCAATCCTCGATGAAGGATCAAAATGTAGATGCGTTGTTACCCCCGAGGAATAAGATGGAATGCCTTGTTTCTAGTAAAAAGAGTCTCCAGTTCTCTCCACTCATCATCGAAACACAGCAGCATTGAGCTGCTATTTTACGCTGATATTCTGTGAGAGCGTGGTCCTACTCCGGTCGAACCGACCCATTCGTGCTACAACCATAATATAGCTGCAGCGTGGCTCTACTACGTTCAATGATTATTTCACATACGTTCACACAGCATTATGTTAGATTTCCGCGATATTTGTGTGATGCAATTTCACAACAATAAAAAACTTTTTAGGACAAATTCAAATGAGCTGCTCTCGTGTGTGATTATATCTCTTCGCAATAATACTCTAACTAGTGATTACTAGTGGGACGAATAAATTATTCGAATTCGAATTATATTTTGAAAGAGTCCGTTGCTATTTTTGTACATGTCGTTTTTTAAAATGAAGCACATAAATATCAAAATGTTGTTTAGTGTCTAATAAATGAATAAATAAAATAAAATGGATCGCTAAGCTGAAGTGGACCGACCATAATATAGCTCGAAAAACCAACAACCAACAGGCAAGAAGGTTCTTGAATGGCAGCCTGGTACCGGTAAGAGATTTCTATCCAGTTGTGTCGATTGAGCAGGTGGCTCAGGACCGTACTATGTGGCATTCTTTGGGGGAGGCCTATGTTTAGCAGTGGACTTGTGAAGGGCTGTAATGATGATAATGATGATGATAGAAATATTTAATAATGGCTGATGAATAAGAAGAAAATACTTCTAGGCAATTTCTGTTTTCTGTTACTGTCGGAAAACTATTAAATGTATAGGATACAGTGTCTAATGTCATGTGCTAGACCACATTAGACCACATTAGGCGATCAAAAAATCAATTTATTGTTAAAATTGATTTTTGATCGCCTCGTTGGCCTTGCGGTCGTAAACGCGGTTGCAGATCATGAGGTCCTGGGTTGGAATCCCGGGTCGGGCCAAAATCAATTATTAGATTTTTATGTCAAGAAATTCTCAGTAGCAGCACAGAGTCAGAAAGTTGGCAATGTTTTACCTCCGTGCCTCTGAAAGCATGTAAAGCCGTTGGTCCTGCGTCTGGTCTCTCTCCAGTTGTGTGGGATTACCGTCCTATCTAGCTATGAGAGAGGTATAACAGAGAGTTTAACTGTGCTTGCAAGCACTCTTGAACTATAATCCTGTCCTGCGCAAATAGTTAGTCTGCGTTGGGACCAGTCTCGGTCTGGAGGACATAATTAACAAAATGTATTGTTACAGATGCAAAGTTCTGGGTGGGTCGTGGGGACAAGCCGTCGCCGCAGGGCATCCGCATCCCCGACGAGAACGGGAAAGAGACGCCGCTGCGCAAGTACGACAAGAAGACCATCGTCCTGACGTTGCCTGGGGTGAGCTGATTAAATATAAAGTTGCACACAAAGATAGGAGACGAGGTGCGGTCGTCGCGCGGTCTTCTGCAGGTTTTCCTTTTTTTCTAGAAGATGGGGCAAACGAGCGATGCGGCTCACCTGATAAGTGTCGACAACCACCCATGAACAACTGCAACACCAGGGAAGCTGCAGGTGCATTGCCGGCCTTTTAAAAAAGAGTAAGCTCGTTTTTTGAAGGGGTCCCTAAGTCGAATCGGCCCGGAAAAAATGTAATTGTAATTGTCCTTGTAATCGTTAATATGCAGTTGCGTTGAATTATTCAAGATGAAACTGCGCCGTTGAGTACCCACTATACTGGCGCATATTACGTTTCGTATTTGGCGTTTTCTATTTCGTATCTACTTAAAAATTATTAAAAGGCCAAAGACCATAAGTCCATCGTGAGTATCTCTCGTTGTAGGGAGAATTTGCCTTAATCGTCATGCAAGGCAGGTGGATTGACGACTGCAGTGCCAGACGTGAGCACCTTCGAAGCTGTTGCCTGTGGCTATGGAAGAAGAAGCTTATAATTTTTAAGAGTCAAATCTACACGAACGCTGATTATGTTGAAGTTTTACGCTCAACCGTCACCGTTACAGCCTCTCAACAGTTCACTGCTGAACATAAGCCTCATACGACCACAGTTCCCACGCTTGGCAAGCGGATAGGCCACCGCATTTCAGTAGTTTAGTTGATATTGTGAAGATGCTGGTGCCCATCTCCTGGTTTGTTTCCCTCTGTCACCTCTTACAACACCCACGGGGTGATATGGAATGTTGTATATTCTCACACCGCTACACACACGGTAAACGTAATGTAAAAGTTGAGTTAAAGTTACAGCCTATATACTTCCCACTGCTGGGCGCAGTTCATAGCAGGGTCATAGTTGACGAACTTCACATGTCTTCGAAATAGTTTTTTTTCTTATTTCTCAGCCATGCAGGTTTCCTCACGATGTTGTCCTTCATCGCTGAGCACGTGATATATCAGCACTTAAAATTGCAATCAAATTTCATTGGTGCCGGTGGGGATCGAACCAGGGTTGCTCGCGTACTGTGAAATTTACAGCGAGCGCTTAGCCCCTGAGCTGATAGCTCTCTCGTAACATACTGCCATCTATTGGAAGCTATTATATTTTTTGGAATTTTCCATAGTTGCCTTTTACGACACCCACGGGATGAAATGGGATCATAGATTCCCTTGAACCCCACCAACGGGATACATATATCGTGGAATAAAAACTTGACTTTTGAAGTTTTGTTAAATTTTCTTTTTATATTTGTTAGGAGCTGACAGTATTCGATATTGGCCACTTCGCGGTGTGGTGCGAGGCGTTCACAGTCAACTTCGGTCACATCTCACTGCCCCGCACGCAACTCGCTAACGTGCCGCCAAGCCTCAAGATGCTGGGAGTCTCCCCCCAGGTACGTGGCCAACATTTAATCCAACATCACTCGTCACATCCAACTTCCATCAGCCATTTAACAAATCAAATACTAAGCAAACACTTGGCAAGCTTGTAATGTTACAATCTTTAGTAGGTAACGCCTCTAAAATACGTAAAATACGCAACTTCTTAAATTGTTTAAAGATGTTTATCACAACGTATCATACATTAAAGAACATAACAAAAATCGAAACAAAACATAGCCGTATAATTCTGCTGAGTTTCTGTTCAGAGCGAAATGGCAGTGCGTACACAGCTGTGGTCCAGTGTGAAGGGTATAGGGAAATTAGCTAGTATAAATAAAGGCTGAGAGGCATTCGACCTTAGTCTTCCTCCGCGGCATCTAACTCCACCTGTGCAGTGCCCCTCCCCTTCCTGAGCCCAGTACGCGGAGGCGATGGGGCCAGGAAAGTCGGGCACTCGTAAGCACCAGCCTTCCTGACTCCAAAGGCGGATCTGGTCTATGGCTTCGCCAACAAAGTTTCAGCCGCGGAGGGTAGGGAGAGTGGTGCCTCGCAATACCGACACTCCCCTCCCCCCGCGGCCGCATCACCATCCCATTAACGAAAGTACCGCCAAAGTCACGGAGGAGAGGGCGAGTGGCGCATCGCCATACCAACACACCTCTTTCCCCGCGACTCCACCTCGGCTACGGCAGGAGGAGGGAGAGGCCACCCCTCTCATCGCAGTCCACCAATATACACCCTAAGTGGGCTCACCAAGCCCACCCCTCAGGCCAGCCAAGTGGGTTCCTCTTAGTTCACCATAGCTGACCAAGCAACGGCTGCTAAGCCTCCCCTCCACGACAAGGCAGTAATCTGGTTGGGGGGTATGTAAACCTAACCTACTTTTCAAATTTTCAACATTTTTTGTATTCTAGCCTAACCTATGATTCATTATGAACTAAAATTAATATAAAGTTGTTAATTATACTCGTACATATATATTTTAAAAGAAAACGAGAAAAGGCATTTCTGTTAAATTGTAAATGCATACCAAATATTATACACTTTAAATCTTTTACAGCTTTTAGTTCGTAAACTTTCAATGACTCAGCATAAAGGGGCGATTATTTTTACTCTGCGTGTCAAGGTTCACGGTGCGATTAAGCCCGGAAAGTGCTAATCGGACGACGATCAAGTAAACATAAGAATTTATAACATTTTTTATTCGCCGCTGGGCCATCGCTAAATTGATTAACATCGTGTCCTAAATAAAGAGAAATTAAAAGAACTTGAGCAATACGCATTGATTATTATGAGCGGCGATGATCTTCGAGAGAATCGTGTATTCGATTAATGAATTATTTATTTCTTTTATTACGAGATTTAAAATTAATATTTTGTTATTATATTAGTTATTTGTTTAACCTTGTTATATTGGTTGGCCTACAAATAATTGTTCTGGTTCTGGATGTTTGTCCTTGTGAAATCAATGTATGTAAACTACCATCGCTATACAGGAGAAAATCCTAGTGTAAAAGTAACGTTTAAAAAAAAAAGAGCCACGCTGCAGTATATTATGATTGTATCACTAATGGGTCGGCTCGATCGGGGAAGGAACACGCTCTATCGGAAACCCTTTTTTACTGGAAAAGAGTCATTTCATTTTAGTCCTCAGGGGTGAAAAGGTATCTGCATTTTGATACTTAATTGGGGATGAATGTAGATATTTATGGGGTGCAGCATCCACTTACTATCATGTGGACTGCGTGTGTAATATCACCATAATTCTAAAATTGTTAAATTGTGATTTAACAGAAAAAGGCAATTTCTGTTAAATCACAATTTAACAGAATTACCTTTGATTTACATTAGAAATCTCACCTCGTGCTCAGGCTCCGTCAGGGGTGATTTGAACTAAGTAAGAGACGCAAGTATGATTCTCTGAGAAATGACTTCATATTTGTTCATTAGCTGTAGAGACTATCGGTACGTGTGGTCCACACGTGGTAAGGTTCTTAAAGAAACTGTATGACTGTATCTTAAAGACGCTGGTGATAAGAGGGCTGATTCTTTTCTCACCCAAAGGGCATAAGTACAGACATTCAGCAAGAAAACGCAGTCAGAGTTCTTGGCACTATACCGCGGGGAGTAGGACTGTATAGTAATAAGTTTTTTGTACTGATTAATCTTTTATTATGACATATTAAAATATTTATTTTAAATACATTAAAATATTAAAAAAAATAATTTTAAGTAATTAAATATTATGTGATACAACCGTTAGCTTTAAAAATGTGTTCATACGAGAAAATTGTTGTTTGCAAGACTATTTTATGACCAGGATTAAGAGAGAAATATTTCGTTGGCTTAGACACGTAAGAATAAATGAGAAAAGAAAAATAAAATAAGTGTAGTAGATGGAAGTGTATCAATCGAATTGACGAAATATTGAAGGTGGGCCAAATTAGGAGTATTCACTATCCACACTTTTTGGGATAGATAGGTTCATCTATGGGCCAAATCATTCACTTACCATCAGATGGACAGTGTGCTCGTTTGTCTCCCCTACTCCCCTACCTTAATAAAAAAAAAGCTGAACGTATGTACAGTTCATCTGATTGTAAGTGGCTACTGCAGCCCGTGAACACCTGCAGCCAACTTCTGTGACTGCGCATGTCACCTCTGACTTAGAAGGAATGCCTCACAACCTGTAATTAAACTGGCTGTCTATACCTTTTAGACTGGAACATAGCAGTGCCTGCAGTGATATTTGTCGGTAGAAATAGGTAAGCGGATGGTACATACCTACCCAGACGGACTCTGAGGCAGGAAAGGAGTCCTTCCACTTAAAAAAATGTAATCAAAATGTAAATTAGCATATGGCAAAACTATTCATTAAAGATCGAAGCAAGGTTCTAATGACTTATTCAAATATTCTGAATTAAATTTTCGTCACAGTTTTGAAACAAAGGCTACGCCTACACTTTTTCAACATCGTACTAATATGTGAAATTTGTTTTTTGAATTGAGTGGTTTCGAAACACCCATTTCTGATACGTCCCAATTAACGTACAGTACAGATTATAAATCAAGTTCTAAGTAGGACATGGTCAATGAATCCTACAAATTAACGTTAATAACGGCGCTTTATTGGTTATTTAATAACACAAACATAAACTCATGCACGTCACCTAGAGGGGTAGGTAGAGACTAAAGTAGTAGTGCGTATCGGACTCGGAGGGTCCGGTATGCAAGTAGAGTAAGAAGCCGAGGAGGAAGGCGCGCCTTACCTGAGAAGGAAAAGGGGGAGGGGAAATCGTTCCCGAAGCGGGGCTGCCATGGGACGGGAGGCGGTCGTGGGGCCGCGGATGTGTGCGAAAGCGTTCCTGTGGCACTGCCAATATGCGACGAAGATGGAACACCATGGGGTTTTAGTCGGTGCGAGTCCAACATAACGCGTCCTTGCCCCCGCGAGGCGGGTATGCGTAGACATGTCCCCATGTTTAAAAAAAAAGGCAGAGACTAAAGACTTCCATTTGGCATGATCCTGACATACCTCTTTCGTCTACCTTACAACCATAATATACCTACGCATATATGCACATAATTTCACCCATCTTCGCCAATTTCTTTGATAAACTTTCGTCTAGGGCGTCCCTTGCCGACTCTGCCGTTCACTTCTGCAACATAATTTGCTTCGTCACTCTTTTCTTATACATTCTTTCTACATGACCAACCCACCGATGTATACCTTTCTTAATCCTGGTCACAACATCATCTTGCAAACACACGGTTACTTCAATGTTCAATTTAATTTATTTTGAGTGTTTTAATTTATGTTGATGACCCAATGGGTTGTAAATAAAAACATACATTACTTAGGTATGATATACTTCTGGCAGGATGCCCCGCTCTTCTGTAGCAAGAATTACATGAACAAATAATATATAAAAGAAATAAAAGAAACTAAGCTTAATATTTATTTAATGATAATTTTTATACGTGCGTGAGTTTGTGTGTGTGTGTGTGTGTGTGTGTGTGTGTGTGTGTGTGTGTGTGTGTGTGTGTGTGTGTGTGTGTGTTTTTGTTGACTACTTATCTAAAATTTCTCATAATTAATCGCGAACAATAAAAAAAAAAGTAATGAAACTTGGATATAAATGTTAATTAAAATAACTCAATTACCAAAAGGTCACATAAGTATTAGTACATCTAGAGGAATGTGTTAAATTAATAGCTAAAGAAATTTGCCTCGTTAGTTAATGCGACGGAATGACTCGTAGAGCCGATAAGATTAGCACAAAGGAAACAAATAACACATCGTTTATAATAAACTACTCGGGTAGAAAAAAGTCAAATTTCTAGCAATATTAAGTCTTTATGGTCACTGCTGAACATAGGCCTCCTCCATAGATTGCCTCAAGGGGGTGATATTGCCATAGTTGCCATGATTAGCAAGCGTGTTGGCAACCGCAGTTTTTTTTAGTCGTCATTAGGATGGCGCTGCTGCCCATCTCCTGATTTGTTTCCCTCTCTCGCCTCTTACGACACCCACGGGTTGATATGAGGTAGTGGATATTCTTACACCGCCACTACACGGTAAACAGCTCTTAAAGTTAAAATTAACTTATTAAATTACTCTGTTTTAGAGATTGAGTATTATCTGGTGCAATCATTAGAAACGTATTGTGTGTTGCCTATCATGACACAATTTATTGGCCTTGCGGTCGTAAACGCGGTTGCAGATCATGAGATCCTGGGTTCGAATCACGGGTCGGACCAAAATCAGTTATTGGGTTTTCTATCAAGAAATTCTTAGTAGCAGTCTGGAGTCAGGAAGTTGACGGTGTTTCAGCCCTGTGCTTCGGAAAACATGTAAAGCCGTAGGTCTTGCGCCTGATCTCTCTCTGATGGTGTTGGATTACCGTCCCATGGGACTATGAGAGTGAAGAAAAAAAAAGTGCGCCTATGCTTGCGCATTATCCACTCAAACGTCCGGGCGATGCGGCGACAATGCCTTGCACGTCCCGGCACCGCTCGTCGCGGGTTTTATACGGTCCGATCGCGACCAGTTCGACTAAAACGGTAACCACGGAGAAAGTTCTTTACTTATATCAGAATAAAAATCTTCCACAGAAAGCTAATGAAATGCAGAATTTAATTGCGTTAGTAATAATATTTTATTAAAATAAATAATATATAATACAAAAACTTAACGAAAAACCGACACACAAAAGCAAAGTTTTCGCATGTCGACTTCATCACATATAAAAACATCATTACAGACTTTGGATTCATAAAATTTGTAGATATACGAAAAGAAAGCATCTTGAGGATTATTTTCGTATATAATACTAGTACAAAAGTATAATAAACACATTATTACTTACATTTTAAATGCAAAACTCACAGTACTTGACACAACGCTTGTTTTTTTTGTTTTTTTCAATGGTATCTGTTACCTGGCATATACTTTTTACTAACCCATAGATGCGTTTTTTAATATTTTTACCACCGGCGATTTTTTTGGACCGATACGACTTAGGGACCTTCAAGAAAAGAGCTTACACCTTTTTAAAATGCCGGCAACTCATCTGCAATTCCCCTGGTGTTGTGGTTGTTCATGGGCGGCGGTAGTCACTTACCATCAGGTGAGCCGCATGCTCGTTTGCCCCCTCTATAAAAAAAATATATAGAGCCGTCTAGTGTAACACTCATGAAGATTTTTGTAACTTTCCATAGATAAAAAGTAGTTTAAAGTGTAGAAGTCAGCGAGGCCGCTCTAGTCGCCCTAACGTTCAACCGGAAAAAGTTTTAGGCGACTATGGTCGCCCAGACGTTTGAGTGGTTATATTATATACTTAGCCACTATAAGCCAGTCCTGAGCAGATGGCTAGTCTCCATTGAGACTAGTCGCCATGACCGAAGTTCGGTCTGGAGGACGTTATTAAAATTGATTTCTTCCAAGTTTTGTTTATTAAAAACTGCTTTACGTGATAATCCTTACATTTATCTTTATTGCTTCAGATTTCTGTTTTACACAATTTGTTATCGTATCTCACCAAAACATCATAATGATGTTAACCATTAAGTTGTGTACTAAAATAAAAATACAATTTGAAACGCGTGATGTAGCTATTAAACACTAGATCTACTTTTTCTTCATATGTAATAACAAACACATTGCCTTAATGTAATATCGTGATGAAGACTCGAATTGCAGACTCGAGGTCTTTACAATTCAGTATCGTAAAATATCGCTTTACCTTCACGATGAGGCTAATCTTCATCAAGTTTATAATTAACGCTTTGAGAGTAATGCTTAACATTCCTGATTCATTAATCAATCAATAGCCATTTAATAAAGATCATTATAAAATATTCGAAGCATAGCCGTCGTTTATTTCTACCGCCAAGCAGCAGTACTTGCACTATTGTGGTTCGATTGAAGGGTTTAGAGAGTCAGTATTATTAAAGGCTGTAAGGCATTTCATCTTAGTCCTTACAGGTGACAATGCATGTGCAGCCTTCTTTGTTTGAAATTTAGTTGCGGGGTCCATGGTCTGTAGTACCCACATACCATCAGGCAGACTGTAAGATTGCTTGTCATTTAAATTTTATAAATAAATGGTGTTGTGCTAAACCGGTTAATATTTTGAGAGGTGCTTGAATCAATGCTTAAGATGCAACAGAGAATAAAATATTATAATCCTACTTTCATCATGGTTAACCAATGGACGTAAGTTAGATACGGCAGTGTGATCACTAGAAGTTTTTGATATTGGCTTCCTGCTATTTCAATTAAGTTCATCGCTCATCTTCATCTGTCGTCCTGAAACCTTGTTTAATATCGGCATGAAATTCTTATTCACCTGCATAATTAACTAGTCGACTAAGTTCCGCCTGTCGAGACGCTGAGCGCAGGTTTACTGTTGCAGAGTCGCAACAAAGCCCTGGTTGGTGGCGCTGCATCCTCTACGTCTGAAGCTCGACCCACTTCACACCGCAAGTTCAAGCCCATCGCTCGCCTTGATGCAACCACATACCGTCCCTCGCGCCTTGGAGCCGGTCCTCTCCTGGCACTTCTTGAACAAACTGACTCACATTCGCAACACCGGCGAGCTGATACCTCCCTGCCCTCTCCTGATCAACTTCTTACAAACCCAAATATACAAAACTCCAGGGAGCAATACCATCAAAAGAATGAGATGCATAATGAACAGAACCCTGTAAAAGAGCGTTATTCTAATCAACATAATGCTTACTTTGGGCAAAAGACAAACGAGCCTCAGTATGAGTCACAAACTCAGTCGACAGGTGACCCTAGTTATCAACACCGACAAAATGAAAAACAGCTGTTGGATAATTACTATCAGGAACAGCTATTCAATCGACAGAATGAAGAGTTGTTACGTCAACAAGAACTGTACCAACAACAACGAAGGGCTTATGAAGAGGAGCTTCAAAAAGAGCATTACCGTCAGTTTGAGCTTCGTCAACAAGAGCCTTATAAGTACCGTTTTCTGCAATACACAAACGATGACCAACCTCAAAACTACCACGTTCCTGGTGCAGTGACAATCCAGAGGAGCATTGACCTTGACCCAGTTACGGGGTCACGGTTACAATGAGAGGCGGTCGATGAACGTTTGTGCAACGATGTTCTCGACTCATCGCCGCGCAATAGTTTCGCAATCATTCCGTTATAGGCTCTTCACACGAATCGAGTACCATTCGAATCGAGAGAACATCTTGAGATCCATCAATAACAAATTTCGTCATCTTACGTCAAATTCATTAGCTAGTTTCATGTGTGGATAAACAGAGTAATCTAGGTGTGTCCACTGATGCCCTTCTAAATCGTCCTCTCACTTCAGAACTGTTTGATGACCTCGAGTCGTGAGCATCTACCGTTGAGTGAATTACAGATGATATTCTTGCAACACAATTACATTTGATCCCTTATCGTTTATGACCCCATTGTTGTTGCTTAATTCGTGTTTTAAGTTTTATCTGTCAATACGTCGTACATATTTTACGCTCTCAAAAATATGTAAAATTTGAATTTATTTGTTGTAAAGTTTTTTTTTAATTTTAAAGTACTTCGTTTAAGATAGTGCTTGATTCTAGTTTAAGAGTACTGTGGTGCCAGGTATTCAGAAATATTTAGATTATATTTAGCTTCTAAAAAGTAAAAATTGACATAGATTGTAATTAGCTATAGGACATGCGTTTCAACTGATCAGTGGCTTAATAAATAAAAGTTTAAAATCTTTGTCTTCGTATTCGTCAATTGTAATGTGATATGTAATACTCAGTACAAAGTTCCTAGCTGTGATATAGTACTTTATTTTGGAAAATACTCTTGTACAGTACATTGTTTAGTTGACCGATGTCCAGTTCTTTTAAACAGTTTTATTTTTAATTTTTTATTTCTTTTATGTACGTAATTAATTATAAGCGATTCCAACCATCATATAAGCAAATGGGTAACAATAAAGCTTGCCAAGTTTCACGATTTTTTTATTTACTTTAATACCTTGCATTGCAGGATCTTTAATTATTATGGATAAAAACTAACAGATGATATTTGATGTGAACATTTAACACTAAAATTATATTATATTGAATAGTTAACAACGTCGTTCCAAAGGTTAAAACAGTAATTTAAAAATCCGACAAAAGGAAAGTTTTATATCCTATGTCACTTCTACAACTAAGACGATACTAACGACACCACATTTGTTATGATCCATCATGCCATTTAGGCTACAGAGTTTTCCAAAGAAATAGAAACACACACATACATACATACACTCCAAAACACAACCTTCCTTCTGGGACAGTTGGGTATAGACTTAAAAATTTCATAAAACAGAGAAAATAAAATGGAATAACATTCATAAAGATAACATTTAACAATTGTCAGTCTACCTGTCTGTCGCTCTGTTTGTTCCGGCTACTCTCCGAAATGTCTGGATCAATTTTGACGGGACGTTCACTGGCAGATAGCTGATGATATAATGAGTAACTTAGTTTGCCTTTATTTTAGAAAATAAATTAGGAATCCGCGTAAAAAATTAAAAATCTAGTCGCTTATAAGATTAGTAATGTGATGTGGATTAGACAGCTGATCGCATTGGAATGTAACCAGAAGTTTAAATTCATTCATAACAAGTCGCGGCACGTAAGTCTAGCGCTGAACGAAACGTGGAGGGGACGCGCACAAATTGAATTGCACGAATGCGACTGGAGAGCCAATCAGCACGTGCGAACGATAGGCACGACCAAATCAGCGCGACTTATGCGCAATAAGCCAATCAGCGCGACTTATGCGCAATAACGGTCACCGCTAGACTTTCGTGCCGCTGCTTATACTGCCACTTAAAAATAAATAAAAATAAAAATCTACAAGTAAACATAGTTCTCCCCCATAGATTGCCTCATAGTAGGATGACAAAGGTTGACAATCGCAGTTTATTTATTATTTTGAGCAGGAAGTCGTCGCTGCATATCTCCTGTTTTATCTTCTGTCGCCTCTTACGACACCTCGTATATTCTTAGGCCGCCACTACTTAACTCTCTTACTACTATTACTGAGTTCTCGTACTTTAATAAATGAAGGTGATAAACGAACTCATAGCCTACCTGATGATAAGTATCAGCTATGTCCCACAGATCTGCAGACTAAGATAGAATTCTCTAATACTAGTAAAAGAGTCTCCAGGTCTTTTCCAGGTGTTGTCCGTCTGGTCAGTACCATATGGAAGAAACACAGCTACTTTCCGCTGGTGTTCTGTATGAGCGTGGTCAATACGTTTTACTTATACATTTCTTTAACATTTCAATAATGTAACTAAAAATCTGTAAAAAATGAAAATTATCAAAATAATAATTATTTATAAAAACACCGTGGGTGCCATGTGGGGAGCAAGGCAAGAAATTAAACTCACTGATGCATTTTAACAACTCTCTCTTTTATTGAATTGAAGTAGACTTATATCATCATGTTACGTGGTTCCAGGTAGAGACACGTGAATGGTGTCTTCTTCTATAAATATAATATGATATTACTGAACTAATTAGATATTATTTCTACATTTAATGAAGACACGTGGACTCCATATATAGGATATCATTTAATATTCCAGTTACATTGCTTCGTCATAGTACCTACACTACATAGGATTTAAAGTCAAGAATAAATTAGGAATAATTTCCTCGAAATAAATATCCTATATACATACATATATAAATATACGCACACAGAAGAATAACAAACAGAGAGAAGAATCTTACCTAGATTCCTAAACACACATGCAATACGTGCTATTTATTATGTACAACGGTTGGGATCTATCTACCACCTCTAAATAAATATCTTGCTTGTTTGTAGTTATTAGTGTCAGAGTATTAATCTACGTGTAACTACTAAGGTGATCGCTGATCGATGGGATGATCGCTACCATGCTGCTTCTAAATGTTTTCATAACAATTGTATAAATATGCAAGTTACGCTGTAAAAAAGTCCCGTTGGGTTTTTACTGGTTCTTCCCAGAACAGAGGTTTTTTCCAAATCAGTGGTAAAAGTTCAAAATGACTTTCAATAGGAATTACATCTAATCAATATTTAATAAAAATGATTCTATTCTATTCTAAGTCGTGTAATTATACTTATATTGTAATGACACAATTTTCTGAACTAAGGTTTCTGATTACATATACGTATTCGATCACTGCTAATTAATGTTGAAGTTAAGACGCGTAAATGATAGATTAGTTCGATTAGGTGTTATTGATGGCCCGGCTCACTCTCGCCTTTAGACGTGACTAAGCGGTAATCTAAGAAGTTTTTATATAGCTAATTACTTAGGGTATTTAGTATAAACACGACCATTTTTGACAGTTAAAATTAATCATGACATTATGATTGCTAATTATTTATCTTCATTATTTATATATTTTAAAGAATAGAATAGGGGTGACAAACGAGAACACAGTCCACCTGCTATTAAGTGAACGCTGGAGCTTATAGACATCTAGGTTTATCCTCGATTAAGAATCAAGATGCTTTGTCACCCCTGAGGACTAGAATGCTTCGTTTAGAGAAAATAGGGTCTCCGGTTCTCTAGACTCAATATACGAAACACAGCAGCATTAAGCTGCTATTTTACGCTGGTATTCTGTGAGAGCGTGGTCCTACCCACATACATATAGCTGTTGCGTGGTTCTACTTTGTATACGAGTATATATTTTTTTTATTATTTATAAAACGTTACCCCCACACTAGGATTTTCTCCTGTATCGTGGAGGCAGTTTACAAACATAAATTGCACAAGGACAAACATCCAGATCCGAAACAATTACTTGCAAGTCATACAAATACTTGTTCCGCGCGGGATTCGAACCCGCAGCCCTCAGCGCAGTAACTCATTGCTAATCCACTGCGCCACGGAGCCGTCAAATTAAAATATATTCAATCTTAATTGAACCCTACAAAACAGTTTTGGATCAAAAGACGGGCCTAATGCTAAAATAATTCTCTGCCAGTCAACCTTAGGGCAGTGATGAAAAAAAGAAAGTAAATATATACACATATTACAAAAGAATCACCATCATCATCATCATCATTACAGCCATTTACAAGTTTACTGCTGAACATAGGCCTCCCCCAAATAATGGCATAAAGCACGGACCTGAGCCACCTGCATCCATAGATTTCCTGCATATCTTACCAGGTCGTCATTCCATCTAGTGGGGGCCCGCCATACACTTCGCTTACCTGTACGAGGTTGCCATTCGAGTACCATTCTTCCCCTTCGGTTGTTGGTTCTTTGAGCTATATGGCCGGCCCATTGCCACTTCAGCTTACTAAACCGTTGGGCTGTCTGTTACTCTAGTTGTGCTGTGAAAATCCTTAATTGTAAGTTTCGAGAAACCCCGAGTATAGCCCTCTCTATAGCTCTCTGAGCGACCTTGAGCTTCTTCATACGGCCAGCAGTGAAGGACCACGTCTCAGATCTATATGTCATCACTGACAACACGTACGTTGTATAATATTGTTTTCGAGTTTTCAGGTATCTATACCTGGCATGTATCGTAATCTCCTGAACGCTGTCCAGCCGAATTGAATCTATTCTATATGAGTAATATTATATCATAATATATTTATTATATTTATTTATTGACATGAACCCGATGAAGTGGCGACATGATGAAGCAGGGAATCGATAGGTCAATGCGGCTCAGGACAGGACCGTTCTTTGTGGCTGTGTAGACATGGGCCTCTCCCGTTGTAGGATTTGCCTTTATCCGTCACATTTGGCATATATTTAATACTAGCGACTCGCCCCGACTTTGCCTCCATTAATGTGGCGTTATTTAGATTTAAGATCATCAAATCATTTATTCATTTATTTTAGCAATTTTTCGTTTTTTCGGTTTGTGCGACCATTTGCGGAACAATTAAGTTCACCGTAGTCTCAGCTAGTGACCTCTGGTGAGCGTAAGAATATTAACCTCATTGATAGCTGTTTATCTATCTAGACGGACGTAGAATACGACGTGCGAGATATCTGGTACTGCAGTTGCAAATCCGTTTGCTTAGGAATGCAATTGCGGAAAATCTATATTCTATTTAAAAAAACCTTATTACGGTAAAAACCTGCCCATTGTAATGGGAGAGACGCAAAAGTAGATTGTTGCAAGTAGATGATGATGATGAAGAATAAGGAGAACGGAATTTGAACATATGAATTATAAAGCAAAGGGGGTTACTACGAACTACGGTCTAATTCATTGAAATTGTGATTGTAAAAGTATAGGCTTTATAAACTGGCAGTTCGTTTTTGAATATATATATAATACGAGTATAACTATTTACAACAAGGTTCCCTGTAATATTACTGATATGCCTTTGCATGAATTCAAGGCGCAAGTAAAAAGCTTTCTGTGAAGAAAGGATGATGATTATTTAAAATATAAGAATGTGTTGTTATAATGAGCTTCCTTGGACGTTTTGTGATTTGTGCTGGGAGAAAATAGGATATTATAATAAAAATAATAAAATCTACTTTGGAGTTGACCGCTACCGCTTTACAGAAGGTCTCCCAAAATAGGGATCAATCTATACAATGCATATATATACATTGTATAGATACATCATTATATATATATATATATATATATATATATATATATAAATATATTTATATATATATATATATATATATATATACATCATTATATATATATATATATATATATATATATATATATATATATATATATATACATATAAATGATGTATCTGTCTATGATATCGTAATAACTGCCTTATATTGAGTTAGGGGATTATTTTCATGCCCTTTCGTCTGTCTGTCCGTCTGTCTGTCTGTCTGTCTGTCTGTACGATCTAATTTTCGGAATGGCTTAATCGATTGTGATGTAACTTTACGAACAGATAGAGAGCACTGCGAGGTGGGAATTAGGCTATATTTTATCAGAAAACCTTGAAAATTGATGTAATAAATAGTCTTTGATTACATTATGGGTCTCAGGCAAAGTCGGGGCGGGTTGCTAATTTTGAATATAATTCTTTCTTTGTTTTCTTTCTTCTTAATTTGACTTAGTCAAATATGAACATTAAAAATCCAAAATATAAAATTCCAATATACTTGTTGTTACAGTCAAAACTGAATTGCGAGGTGCTGCACGACGAGCTGGCTTTTGAAGTACGTTGGGCTGTGGCCGGAGATAGCATCGTGTTACAGCTGGTGGCCAAACTCGGTACGTAATTTTATGTATGTGTGTAGTATAAACAGGCGAGTGTAGGCATTTTACATTTTTCGTAAGTTTACGTGGTAGATCCATGCTGCAGCTATTTTATAGTTGTAACTAGAATGGGTCGGCTCGACCGGGGAAGGACCACGCTCTCACAGAATACCAGTGTAAAATAGCTTCATGCTGCTGTATTTTTTATGGTAAGTGTAGAGAATCGGATACCATTTTCACTAGAAACGAGGCATTCCATCTTAGTCCTCAAGTGTGACGACGCGTCTGCATTTTTTCTTAATCGAGGATATATGTAGATATCTATGGGCCACAGCAACACGTTTAAAAGCAACCACGTACTATCTGGTGGACTGTGAGCTCGTTTGCCACCCTGGGCCTCTTCCGTGGTATGGAGGGTTTCCCTTCATCGTCACGTTTGACAGATTGATCAACTATCGCAGTTCACCGTAGCTTTCACTTTGCTCCCCGCCGATGGTCTGTATATTTTATGCTTAACCAGTCAATCAGTCAGGGCGTCATCTGCAGGGGTTATAAGGCCCGCAAGTATAGAGCTTCGAGGCTAGCCTCTTTGCCCGGAAGTCTTCTCAGGGGTAAAGACCCCACAGTTTTTTATAAACAGCACAGATGTACAGATTGTGGAGTGTTTGTCTTATGAGAAATTTGTTTTATGCTTTAGATTTTATAGTCAAGATAGCTATACCGTGCAGTGGCGGTGTAAGAATATCCAAGACCCCATATCATCTCGTAGGTGTCCTAAGAGGCGACAGAGGGAAACAAACCAGGAGATGGGCAGCAACGTCTTCCTGATAACAACTCAGAATAATAAATCTCTTGTCAAAATTATAAAAAACCTACGATTGCCAATCCGCCTGTCAAGCGTGGCAATTATGACAAAAATCACTATGATGCAATCTATGGAGAAGGCCCATGTTCATCAGTGGTCTTTTGTGGGCTGTTATGGATGCATGGATCGAAGATAGCTGTAATGCCATCTGAAGCAAGCTTTAAGATCTTTCTAACGTATCCCATAGTCTCGTAGTAGTCGGGGTGATGGATTCCCTTATGACGCCACCATACAGCACATAGGCACATCATCATCCCCAAAAGAATGCCTCGTAGGTGGATTTTTTTATAGAACATGGGTGACAAACGAGTACACAGTCCACCTGATGGTGAGTGGATGGTATGGCCCATAGACATCTACATTTATCCTCGATTAAGAATCAAAATTCAGATGCTTTGTTACCCCTGAGGAGATGGAATGCCTCATTTCTAGTAAAAGGGTCTCCGGTTCTCTACACTCACCATACGAAACACAGCACACACACACACACACACAAATATTTGCCGTGAATGCCTGTTTACTAGTAAGAAGGGTCTCCGGATCTCTGTACTCACTAAACAAATCACAGCATCACTATACTGCCATTTGAAGTTAGTCTTCTGTGCGAGCGTGGTCCCTCCTCGGTCGACCCAATAATGAGAAAAAATATGTATAGAAATACTTATTAGATTTATACTTTTATTTCATTTGTTGCATTATTTACAGAGGACGATGAATACATGTCGTTCGGTATCTCTGGCAACCCAGAGCACTCCCAGATGGTGGGTGGTGACGTAGCCGTGGCTTGGGTAGACAAGTCGACCCTCAAGGGCTACTCAGTCGACTATTACCTTGACGCCAAGAGTCAGTGTGCTGGTGTCCACGGATCTTGTCCCGATGAGCGGTTAGCTGTAAGTATTACTGACATTGAAGCCATATTTGTTTTGCAAAAGGGAGCCGTACGGGCGGGGCGATTCATGACTTAAATTGTAAAGAGTCCCTCAGAGAAAAATGTAAAGAAATAAATATATTAACTTTGACATCACAATATATTTATGAAAAAGTAATGTAAGTACGTAAAAACATAAATAGCTTTGACAAGAATAAAGATGTTTATTCTTTAAACAGTAGGAACAAATAACCTTGGAAGGCCAGTTACTAGACTCCACAGAATTAATAATTATTTTTGGGGCAATGTATATGCTTCTACAACTAAATCCCAGAAAATCTTCAAAATTTGTCAATAAACAAGTTTAAAAGTTTTATTAAAGAAAAATTGTACAAAAATGGTTATTATAATATCAAGGAATACTTTGATGAAAATAACCCCGGAATGAGGTGATCGCCACCATGCTGGTTCTATTAAAATTCATTTAAATATTGCACAAAATTATTGTAATGCAAAATAGGTATTTTGCGCACCAGTGGTAAATAAAAATACTTTCTATAAGTATTATGTAATAATCTATATAGAATAAAAATCATTCAATTTTATTCTATTCTATTCTACTTCCACAGATACTGGTCTAATGTGACGTTGGTTGCAAATAAAAATATTCATCATCATCATCATCATCATTACAGCCCTTCACAAGTCCACTGCTGAACACAGGCTTCCCCCAAGGGATGCCAAAAAGCACAGTCCTGAGCCACCACATCCATCGACTTCCTTGTGATGATCTTACCAGTTCGTCACTCCATCTAGTGGGGGGCCGCCCTCACTTCGCTTACCGGTACAAGGTTGCCACTCGAGAAACTTTCTTCCTATCGGTTGTAGGTTCTTCGAGCTATATGGGCACCCCATTGCCACTTCAGCTAATCTGTTATAAAAGTATTATCAATATTTATCTAATCTAATATATAAAAACTAGCTTTTTACCCGCGGCTTCGCTTGACTGAGCTTGAATATAGGAACATCATTAAATGCTGCTCCGTGCCAAATTTAGCAAAATTCGATCACTTTTAGAGTCACCTCGGTGTCTGTGTCTCTATGTCTGTCAAATATTTTTTGGAATTCTAAAAGACTATTAGACGTAGACGATTGGTATTTGGCATAGATATAATAGCTACAGGAACACGTGAATATATATGTCTACAAACACATACTATTTTTTTTATCGGGCGTGTCTTCCTATGTATCCATAAGAAAGGTAAATTGTCTTGAAATCAAGATGTATTATTATTAATTACATTTTACTCTTTACATTCATTCATAATTAAAGTTAATTTAGTTTTGAAAAAATAATAATGAATTTCATGGTCTTCTATCAGTTTACGGTATGATGTTTATTTGAGATATTTCATTCATATCATTGGTCCTATTTAATATTGATTAGTACCATACAATAGATGTAGATATTTTTTTTACGTTCGAGTAGACTTCAAAATTTCGTAAATGCAGTTCTATAATAATGTATACTACACATGGAATAAAACTAATGTCACGGATTTTATCACGTTTAATTTTAACATTTTTTACGAATTTGGAACTTAAAATTTGGCTTGTAAGTAGGTAATTATAATCGTTAATAATTATTTTCAGGATTTTTGAAAATTCCCACGAGGTAGCGAATACAGAGAATTTATCCTTTCGCTTTAAAGTTTCCTCATTTATGCAAAGTAAAGTAAAGTTACAGACTATATACGTGTCCCACTGATGGGTACAGGCCTCTTCTCACTTCTGAAAGGATTTTAAAAATCCTTATTTATGTAACTATAATTATTAGTGACTTCAAATTTGTCATGTAAGAATATTTTCAGAATTTCTCGAAACTTACGGGATAAGGAAGAAAGAAGATTTATAGTGTCCGAACTCTAGCTGTAGCTCTAGTTGTTTTCTCTACTTTTTAATTTAAGAACTTTTATTCTTTTTTTATTTACAGGAAAACACAAACTCGATCCGGCTGCTGAACGCAGCTCTCGTCAACGGCTACTCTATAGTGACGTATCAGCGTGCGCTTAAGGCCGCTGACAAACTGGATCTGCCTATCTACACCAACGCCAGCCAGCCTATTATATGGGCGATTGGACCTCTTAACTCACTTGACGAAGTGTCTTATCATCATCATTACACTAAGGTATGTAAAAGCCGTTTATAGTTTCGTTGGCGGTTAACCACCGCAGAGTCTATTTCACGTGAGGTTGCCTCATTTAGAGGCGAAACACGTGTCGTATTAAAGATAGTGGCGTGGCTTTCCTAGTGTAGTGGTGTTGGGATTAGTGGTGACGGGTATAGTGCACGCAATTGAGGGAGGGCGGAAGATGCTCTTCAAACTAGATAAGACACATCATTTTATTTTAACCGACCTCAAAAAGGAGGAGGTTCTCAATTCGACTGTAGTTTTTTTATGTGTTACCTCAGAACATTTTTTTCTAGGTGAACCAATTTAGATGATTCTTTTTATTTGAAAGCTGGTGCTTCTCATGGGATCCCATATAAATTTGATCAAGATCTAATAAGTAATTTTGAGTTATCCTTAATAATGCTTATTTAATTGACTTCGACTATATTGATGATGTTCTCATTTTACTTATATTGAAGTCGGTTGTACAAAATTTTTAATTTTACCTCTTGTATTACGCAGATCTTAGCTAATAAATTTTTATCGTCTACAAAATCCATTGATTTTTTTACTTAGCTGGTGTCTGACCACAGTCCCACCTGGTGGTAAGTGGTGATGAATCCCTAGATGGTAAATCGTACTGTTTTAGCGTAACAAAAGCCCATTCACTCTTGCCTTATTTCCGCAAAGTAATGCCTCCTAATAACTAACAGCCGTATTTTTAAATAATATTTGGAGCCCTAGTCCCAGAGTCACAGTCCACCTGATGGAGAATCTGAGTCTGAGTATTTAACAAGTGGAATATCTACGAAATTTGTTAAATCGCCATCTATCGGAAGTCTTCACGTCTTTAAAAGTGTGGGTTTCTTTCTTATTCTTTTTAGGACAGAGGCTTTTTCCAAACTGGTTTTTTTTAATAGAATACGGGTAACAAGCGAACACATATCCCACCTGATGGTAAGTGGATGTTGTGGCCCATAGACATCTACATTTATCCTCGATTAAGAAAATGTAACCCCTGAGGACTAAGATGGAATGCCTCGTTTCCAGTAAAAAGGGTCTCCGGTTCTCTACACTCACCATACGAAACACAGCACCATTAAGTTGCTATTTTACGCTGGTATTCTGTGAGAGCGTGGTCCTACCCCGGTCGAGCCGACCCATTCGTGCTACAACCATAATATAGCTGCAGCATGTTCCTACCACGTAAATTGGTTTGTTATTGACGAAAAAATAAATTTACATTATTATTTATATTCTATGTTTATCACGCCAAATAGCAGCAGTGCCTGTACTGCTGTGTTCCTTTCTGTAGCGTATGGAGAACTAGTATGATAATTAGGATATAAGAACGCACCTATAGTCTTCTTCGTTTGAAGTTCGTTGCAGTATCCATTTACCATTAGGTGGACTGTAGGTTCATCTATGTAATCTAGATAAATACAACATAGATTGTCTGGTAGATATTGTTATCAGCGATAACACCGTCAATGGCTTACATATTTTTATAACACAAGTTATTTGGTGAAATAGATTTTAGTTTAAGCCGGAGGATATTTATAAGTCTTTTTAGTAATCTAAACGAAATACCACTGAAAAAATAAATATAATATAAACGAAATACCACTGACTCACTCATCACGAGATCTCCAAAATTATACGTCCGATGGAATTTAAATTTGGCATATTATATACCCCTTTCTCGACGTAAGCACCCACTAAGAAAGGATTTTGGAAAATTCAAACACTCAGGGGGTGAAATAGGGTGTTATAGCTTGTAAAATGTATTAATTGAATGTTTATGGTACAGGGTGACAGGTTCATCGAATTCGGGCGGGCTCCGGTATGGAACTGCCCCATGCCGGAGGGCGAGGACGAGCCCCAGCAGCACGCGCATAACACTCAGCCGCCTCACCACGCCCCGCACAAGGAACACGAGGTTCGAATTCAACTTATTATTTTCATTTGTTTTTAGTTGTTTGCTTCGGTGGTCTAGTGGTCGAAAGTGATCATGTGATCCCGGGGCTAAAATCAAGTTATTGGGTTTTTCTGTCAAGAAATATTCGATAGCAGCTTAGAGTCAGAAGCTTGGAGGTGTTTTATTCATGTTTATCAAAAAAAAAAACCTAAAGTCGTTCATCCTGCGCCCGATCTCCCTCCGGTCGTGTTGGATTACCGTCCCATCGGGCAATGAGTATGAGAAATAATAGAGTGCATCTATGCTTGCGCACACATACTTTCGCTGAGCACGGCTATTTTCCGTCGAGTCTAGCTAAAGTTAAAAGTTAAAGTTACAGCCTATAATTATATACGTCCCACTGCTGAGCACAGGCTTCCTCTCATTTCTGAGAGGGTTTTAGGGCAAGGAAATGAGTAATGCGTGTTGGCGAACTTCACACGTCTTCGAAATATTTCTTTTTTGTTCTTATTTCTCAGACATGAAGGTTTCCTCACGATGTTTTACTTCACCGCTGAGCACGTGGTCAATCAGCACTTAAAATTGCAATTACGTGGTAGAGCCATGCTGTACCAGCGTGAAATAGCAGCTTAATGCTGCTGTGTTTCGTATGGTGAGTGTAGAGAACCGGAGACCCTTTTACTGGAAAAGAGGCATTCTATCTTAGTCCTCGGCTGACAACGCATCTGCATTTAAATTGGCAAACGAAGAAAGATGTAGATGTCTATGTGCTACAGCAACCACTTACCATCAGGTGGACTGTGTGCTCGTTTGTCACCCTTATTCTATAAAAAAAAAAATTACAATTTTATTGGTGCCGGCTGGGATCGAACCCGGGTTGTTCGTGTTATGTTATCTCCAGGTTATTCGTACTGTGAAATTTACAGCATGCGCTTAGCCCCTGAACTACCACGGCTTTTTTGACTTTGAGACTAGCTATCACCACTAAAATTTGTCTAAATAATGTCGCCGTGTAGTGCCCGTGTAAGAAAATTCATCACAAGATATTGTCACGTGGGTATCGTACGAGGCGATTCTCGTATGTTAGAAATACGTCAGTAAAATCATGTATTTGTCGATAGTTGCTGGTATAATTATCTGGCAAATCACCATCATCATCATCGATATAGCCTATCAAATACCACTGCTGAACATAGGCTTCCCTCATAAGGGGGATACATGGCCTAGTCGCCACGATAGCGGGAGGGTTGGCAACCGCATTTTTTTAAATTTCGTTGTCTTTCTGATTACAACTAGTGTTAGCAAGAAGACGCGGCTGCCCATCTCCTGTTTGTTTCCCTCTATCGCCACCTGCGGTACGATATAAGGTAGTGGATATTCTTACACCGCCACTACAAGGTAATCGTGCTGATCTCGAATAAACAAACTGAAAAATAATCAAACCTACGATAGAGTTTAAGTATATTACAGATGTTATCTATATAAGCGTCAGTAGCCTAATGGCAGGGCGCGGACCACGAACTCGAAAGGTCGTGGGTTCGAATCCGCCATTCGACTACTGTCGTGAACCACTTCTAACACAAGCATTTTAAGCTTACCAGAAGTGGTTTAAGGGAATATTAGTAATGTTTAATAGCATTACTAGTATTTAAAAAAAATACAATGGAGGACAGACTTGAAGTAAAAACATACATTAGGACTGACGTTGTGTACGCCAAAGGTTCGCAACGAAAGAGTTAATTTTTAAGTTTGATTGAATGTATAATATCCGCGATAATATAAAATTATCGCCTATGGTATAATTTTTCAACACGTGTAAGAAAGACAAATAAACAAGATTCAGTTAATCTAATATATAAAAAATAATATTTGTTTGTTCGTATTTTTGGCACTGCTATATCATTCATCAGATTGCATTAAAACTTTGTCAACGTATTACCTGAACTTACTCGAAGGTTAGAGGCATAGCACAATTAACTTACAGTAATTGTCGAAAGTTATACATATGTTATTCAATTTCAATGAATGTATTATTATTCCTAATTAAACAATATAACTTCCAAATTTAAAACAATATTTCCACAATTATTTCTTTAGCGGCAGCTACGCACCGGCTAGTTAAATATAACATTATCTCACAAAAGTGTCACGAATAAAAGTGATGGTGATTATGAAAGCTTGAAGTAACCATAAGCAATAGCAGATAATTTTAATTTCAAATAAGAAATTGTATTGGTTCTTCACAGAGGTTTTTTTTTCAGAACCAGTGGTAATTTAAACATAAGAGTGACTTTCAATAAGTATTATTTATAATCTAGGTACATTGAATAAAAAAGTTTCTGTTTCTGTTTCAAGAGGTTTAAAAGATTCAATAATTAGGAAAAACTGGAGTAGGTAACTACAAAATAAAAAATAATACTATACCACAAACTATTGACGTCATAATCAATTTGCTTCGGACGTTAATTCACAAGTTTTATGCTTTTTAACGATAGTTTTAGTATAGAGTCAGTTGAAAACCTGTAAATTAATAAATATTTGATAATTATCTGTCATCGGCGATTATCATTGTTGTAAACAGATATAGGTAGAAAAACATCGGTAAGTATTATCGACAAGGAACTCAACCTATTGATTTTTTTGTTTATTAAAAACAGGTAATTTAAAGCCAAACATGTTAGTAAATTACCTTTAATAAGATAAGTGACAGATTTTTAAGAGCCTATATAACCATCAGTTTTAATTTTTAACATAAACTGTAAATCCCCTTACTTGTGTAATGTTACCACACTTCCCTTCTGGTAACGAATTTTACATTATCATTGTTACTTAAAATACTTTTTATTATATTACTAACATGAAACGTAACCGAACTACGCAACACACACTCTTTTTCTCGCTTAAAACTTGAAAATACTCTTGGGCCGCGCGGCAAACACTACATAGCTCTAAAAACCCTCTTAGAAATTAGGGAAGGCCTGTACCCATCATTGGGACGTATATTGGCTGTAACTCTACTTTTTACATTAAGATATTTAAAATAGTTTAAATAAATTATTCATACAATAATAATAATAATATAAGATTTTTATTCGTCAGTTATATTCATCGGTACCCAAAAAAATTTAAATGATTCTGACTTTATCATCGCAACACGATGCAGGCTTCGACATTCTAGTTTTAAAAGAAAATAAAAGTAAATTAAACACAACATACACTTTCTTACAGACTGCAGTAATCAAACCCAATCCAATACCAACTCCGAAACCAACCGCGAAGGTTACTCCCTGGGAAATTCCCGGCATCCAATGCTACGAGCCGCCAGATGGTGTCTTCTACGCGCAGATGGGACCAACTGGAGGGAAACAAGGCTACTCCGCAATAACAGGTTCGTATTATTCATTGATGTTACTAGTTGCGTTTAAGGCAATTTATATCTGCTAGATTGCAGCTTGAAGCATTTTCAATATTCATTTTTTAATACAAAAAAGAAGACACCTGTGGACTTTCATCGGTTTTGCTCCAGTCAGAAGCACCTCACTTTGAAATAGTAGTAGATTTAAGATTGAAGAAAGACATAAATATAATATTTCATTTCTTCTACTAATACGGCCCATCAAGCCCATAGCTGAAATAACCCCCCCCCCTCCCCCAATTGCAGTGAAGTAGCGTTTTAAATACTTTTTATAACTCTTAGATTAACTCTTTCTCTCTCTCTTCTTTTTAAAGAACAAAAAGGACCTACGTCCACTTCCGGAATGTTGTGAATCACGTTGTTCATACTGATGATCCCAAATATTGAATATTAAACGAAAACTTGTTATAAAACTTATAATTACACAATATACAGGTCATGTTGGCTGGGGCATCTCATGGTACATCAACGGTCTGCTAATCCCTGAGATCACGGTAGTGCGTGGCAACAAGTACACCTTCGTAGTGGAAGGAGGCAGCAACCCCGAAGTGCCGGCTCGGTACCATCCCTTCTACATTACCAACGACCCCGTTGGTGGCTACTACCACAAGACCGAAGAGGAGAAAAAGGTGAAGTACAAACGTATAGTATATATAAAGTGATAGTCAATAAGTATATACTCGTAAAATGATAGTCAATAAGTTTTCGGGTGATAAATATTATCAAAAAGGAAAATTTAATCATTAAATAAAAAAAAACATGCGTGAGTGTCGTGGAACATCCGGTTGGAACGAAGTTCCTTTCGTAGTATATTATTATTGATCACCGTATTATATTATTGATTAACAAATACAAATAAATGATTTACTAGCATCTATTAAAATGAAGCGATATTTAAAATAATATTTCTTTCATTGCAAGATAAGAAAAAGTGCGAAGGAGATGGATATTATTCCATCTCGCTCACACTATAGAAAGGGGGTCGTGACGGAAAAATCTTACACTTTTTCTCGCCTAGCCCCTATCTGTCAAATTCGTACCGTGCAATAAGGAACTTCGTTCCAAAAAAAAACACAATGTAGCGCTGACGTAAAAGAGTCCAACACTTATTTTCATTCCAATTCATTCAACATTATTTCTTAATTTTAACATTATGTTTTCTTTTCATATGGTACGTTGCAACTTAGGAAGATGCTCGAAATATCTTACGATCTTTAATAAATGGCGGTATAAGCGTATTACTTTGGTGAAAGCGCGGTGATTACTATAACCCTCCCCCATATAACGGTAGGATGAATTTACATAATATACATAACACTCAAACCTGTCACCAAAAGGGTAGACAGAGACTACAAACTTCCATTTGGCAAGATCCTGACACACCTCTCTCGCCTCCTTTACATCTATATACTCATACCTGCTACCTACCACTTAGTATAAATCCACATACTTACGCTCCTCGGTTAAGGGTACTCTTCATTTAGCTCATATTCAATATATTGGTCGATAAACTTTAGGAAGAAAATGACCATCAGGTAATAGTCGTACCTTAATGATCTATGGTGAGAGCGTATAATATCATCCGTTTTTTTTTCTTTTTTTTTACTGAATATAAAAATAATAATTCAGGGAGTGGAAATCTACGCGGGAGTCCGACGCATGCGCAATGGCGATTTGATTCCAACGGGCGTGGGTCGCCTTTGTAACTGGACGCCTGATAACTCCGGACCAGAGGCCGACGAGTATCCCAGCTTCGGAGCCTACCAACGCTCGCTCACACTCGTCTGCGAGGAGGGCAACCCGGGCGTCGTCACATGGACTCCCGATAGAAATACTCCGGATACCGTTTACTATCAGGTGAGAGAAATCATTGGATCGATATTAATTGGTACTGTTGTTAATTTTATAATTTACTTCAAATGTTTTTGTCATCCTAATAACTTTATCTGTCACGTATATTCTAAGTATTAAAATCATAAAATTATTTACGAGTACTTGTAACACAATGAGTACTAAGTATATTTCAATTTGGGGATCTTATTTGCTAAATATCTTACCTTTCCATTTCTTCGCTATATAAATAATATAAATGTCTGATTCTTTATAAATATCTTACATATTACCAACCTCTAATTCATTATTGAATGTTAAATGTGAATCATATATTTACGTAGTATATGTGCTGTATTGTGAGCTTAAAATATGCTATCGGTCATGTTTGTTTTTACAATGTGAGATAATAAGATTCCATTCTTTCTGCCTGACATACTTTGTATATAACCTTTCTATTTTCTGTTTCAGCCTTTCAAGTCTTCTTTGTATCGCATGAAGTTCTGTGTATCTCTCGTTACTGGGTGACAGAAATTTATAATTATTGCTTCATGTTAATTCCGATGTGTAATCAGTATTTTTTTTACAGTGTTTCACACATCGTTATCTCGGTTGGAAGATAAATGTAGTAGACGAGTGTGATGCTACAGAGGTTGAGGAAAGCAGAGTAATCGAAAGTGTCGCTCTGCCAGGAGATTTGTTTGGCCAGGAGTCTATACAGGTACAAAGTCGTATTAAGCCTGACAATCTTTTTTTAGATGAACAGAAGAAATTCGAGAAAATAATGAATATGAAAACAAATTATAACGATTTCAGTAGCAATAAGGACATCTTCTCCCGGGAAATCTTTTCTCAAAGGAATCATCTTTATTCAAGCGGAAAGGAGTATGAATTGCCGATATCAAAATTACAAATAAAAGAAGTCATTGAAGCTGTGGAGAGCTTGGAGGATAGGATGAAAGGTGAAATGAAGAGCAATGCCACGCATCTACCTCAGAAACCCCTAGCCCAATATCAGGTTTATGAGGACGTCAAGGAATATATGCCTGAGCAACCTATTCGTGAAGGTGATGAATACATGATGGAGATCGGACAAGTTCCAAATAGTTTTCTCTTACCACCTAACCAAAAACCGTTAACACTTCAAAGTGTTTTAAGACCTAATATGCCAAGCAAGCCTGCAGGAAATTTAAGATTACATTTTAGACGACCTATTCCTCCTGAAATCATTTTACGAAGGCCTCCTGCTCATATGAATCAGAAAAGTAATAATGGAGGTTACCCATTATCAATGCCAAATTCTCACGGCTCGCATGGAATGCAGAAAAAACCTTTTATTAAATATTCTAACAACCGTATACCACCTAACATGAATAGACAACCACTACCAAATATACCACCCATGAAATCGATGCCCCCACTACATCATATCAAGGCAAGTCATAATCAAGCTCCTATGAAGTTCAATCAAGGAACAACGAAACTCCCAAATGTCTCCGTTCAGTCTGTAATTACAGGAAAATTAGGACACAATATTCCTAAGCCTACGCAAAGTCAAACTCTGAGTCTAGGAAAAACAGATATAATAGCTAATCAAGTGGTGAAAAGCCAAATAACTCTACCCGGAACTAGTGATGCTACTGCTCAACATAGTGTTCCTCAAATCTATACAACAAAGCCACAAGGACAAGGACAAATTATTTTGGGTAAGCTCGTTGAAAATCCGATTCCTTTAGATCAGCAAATGATTCAAACAAATCAGCAGCAATCTAAAACACAGTACGCACCCGAAATCACTCAATCATCAACTCCGCAAATTATACATGGGCAACATCAACCACAAAATGAAATTAAGTCCTCAGATTTTATTGGCCAGTCTTCTGAATCTTCTACGTTACGACCAGCAGTTAATACAGGGTTTAAGCCAGATTCCATTGTTATTGAAAGTGGTTTTAAACCCATAATAAGAGAACCTTTAATGGCTGGTGAAGATCGAATCGCCGATTTTGATGTAGATAATGCAAACAGGAGAGAAGACACTGACGTGGTAGAAGACTACGAAGAATCTCCACAGTATATTTCCAATCATGTTTATCCCATCCAAATATCAAGTGATAAAATCACGGAAACATTTGAACCTATGTTTATTCCATCACCACCTGATCACTTACTTACTACAAACGATAGAACAAAAGAGATATTTCCAAAAAATCACGCGAAAGAAAATAGACCACATCCTGTTTACTTGAAAACGGAAAGCGAATTGAATGCCTTATTTGGTAAAAAAAATATGGATAAAAATGTATCTTCGGACTTAGTTATGGAGTCTGACAGAGTTAGCCCACAGTATTTACCTCCAGATCCAAAATTGCCTAAAGAACACTCGCAAAAGTTGTCACTGGAGCAGACTTTTACAACTTATGATGGGAAAACTATATCTGCGGCAACGTTAACTAGTTTACCTGACATAAATAAAGTGAATTCAAAATTATTTTCTTCGAAGCTTCCGGCTAACACAGAACTACTTTTAAAGATGCCTCAATTTGGGCCATATAAAGGTGAGATTCCACCACCAGTAGCTGAGCACATAAAAAAAGACCCAATTCAGTCATCCCATTTACCGTTAACGCACCTTAAATTGGTAAGTTCACTAGCGCCCAAAAAAAGTGACAAAAAAGATGAAATAAAAGCGGCAGGAAGTGAAACTCACGAAGTTAAAACTAGGAAAGATAATGAAGATAACGATAATGAAGATATTGAAGCAGAAGAGTTTGATCGTGATGAACAAGAAAGTGATGGACAAACGCGAAAAAAGCGAGATGTAAAAATGGTGCAATTTGAAAGGGGCAAGGATAAACCATCTGAACATTTTGAAAATGAGGAGATTGATGATGACGATATGAAAAGTTACGTGGTATTTGAAGCAGTTGCTGCAGCAAATAGATCAATACACACTTATTTGTTAACAAATTTAACATTACTAATATTGTGTCTGAAATTATCCTAATATTGTAAGGCTAAGTATTTATTAATTTATTTATTTGATTAAATTATTAAGCCTTGCCATTAAATGCATTTTTAGAATGAAAATAGTATTTTAATGTAGGGGGAATAGGCTGTGGGGTATTTATTAAAACAAAATAAGGCGAATTTTTCACGTTCTGTCGAATGCTAGGCGATAGACTCCTTGACATTATATAAATTTAACCTCACCTGTTACCACTTATTACACGCATAATACAATTCAATACTCCGATAGTTTTAAGTTTTTTGTAAATATTTTTATTAATTTGTAATAATAAAATTAGATAACTTTTTGTATGAGTTTTATTTCCAAAATTTTAATTCTAAAACTATAAATGATTTCATATAAGATAATACAATAAAGTGATATGATGAAAATATAACTTAGAGCTACTTATGTTCTGAAATTTCGAGTACGAAAACAAAAACCCGATCAGACCAATTACAAAACGTGGTTTATTGATAGTCTCGAGCTTAAAAAAGAGACTTTGACAGGCAAGAAGTCCTTTAGCCGTGGCGCTATAGTCTTCGCAAAATTTATCTACATTCTTTCTTTATTAAAATTAAAAAACTACGATTGCCAGCATGCCATTCAATCGTAGCAATTTTGGCAAAATTTCCTACTATGAAGCAATCTATGGTGAAAGCCTATGTTCAGCGGTGGACTTTTTTAGGCTGTTGTGGTTGGATTGAAACACTAGTTCAAACCTGAAACAGAAACTACTTTTTGTAATAAGACTGAATGTGACTATTATACGACTATCTCGCTCCCGTGACGATGATAAATTAAATGATAATTAACTTGGATTGGGACCAAGAACCGTTGAGCAAGAAAGGTTCGAGTGGTAGCCTCAGTAAATTGTAGTTCCTCTAATGATGAATCGCCGGATGCAGGTGGCATTCTTCCAAGGCCAATGTTCAACAGTGATGAATGACGCCGATTATGAATTTTAATGACTGATTTTTCCTGTGTAATTATCGACCACATAATCAACATAATATCTACCTTAAGAGTATGCATGTAAATAGATAATATATTATTAAGTATTATTTCAGTGGTAGAGCCATGCTGCAGCTATATAGCGGTTGGCTTAACCGAGTAAGATCACCCTCTCACAGAATACCAGCGTAAAATAGCAGCTTAATGCTGCTGTGTTTCGTATGGTAAGAGTAGAGATCTGCAGATCCTTTTTACTGTAAAGGAGGCAAGCGATCTTATTTTTTAGGGTTGACAACGTTTTTATTTTGATTTTTAATCGAGGATAGATGTAGATGTCTATGGACCCCACTTATTAAAAAAACAGTTTAGAGCGCTTGTTGTCCGCACCACGCACAAAGCTGACCTATTGATATTGCAGCCATAATACAGTTGCAGCGTAGCTCTAGCATGTATACGTTTACTATAATATAGATATAAACATGTTAGGAAAGAAATTTATTTATAGTGCTTGTAAGGAGGAAATTTATTTAAGCATTGAATGTACACTGGATATCTTCTTAGTGATCCTGGTGAAGTGTGCAAGTGCTTTCTCATGCGGGAACCTTGCATCTACTCGTCGCAGCACCGAGTCGCGTCTGCGGCCACTGATGAGAAGTCATATAATTACAAATATACTCTTAGAAATCGGTTAAAAAATTTGCTTATAAAAGTTTGTTCATATCGTGTCTTATTTCATAATACTTACAGGGAAGGAGTAAAATAATCCGCCAGTATCTGTCTTTTCATCCGATTATGATGTAAATCTCTTCAATGCAAGAGTGTGTAGGCTTCTCTTAAGCTTAGCCAGTGCGTTTTACCGTCTTCGGTGCATGCATCACCACTTACCATCAGGTGGGATAGTAATCTAGCACTGGCTTACAACAGAAAAGTAGAATAAAGTTAAAAAAATACTTGCTCGTATTGTCTCGCAGATGCCTTTGCAAAGTGAAGAGTTTGAGGATTTTCTCATACATGCTATCATTAGATCTGGAACATACTCGTATTTACATGGGACCACTCTTGTACCCTCTATCTAAAAAAATGTCAACACTCCTGAACACAGGCCTCCGCCATAGATTGAATCATAGGGGGGATATTTGCCATAGTTACCACGCTTGGCAAGCGGGTTTCAAAATGTAGTGCTGCTGCCCATCTCCTGGTTCAGCTTCCCTCTGTCGCATCTTACGACACCCACGGAATGATAATATAAGTAATGATCTACAAGCATATTATACATCCCATCTCTCTTATGCATGGTATATCTGAGGAGTAATTAAATGAGAACCAATTTCTCACGTAAGCTGGCGAAGTTGGATAGCGTGCGATAGTACACACAAAACAGATGATCCGAGAATTCCTTGATTCGTTTTCGTTGCGCATATTATGTTTATGTAATACGTTGTTTGAATGCTTATTACATGTTCACTGGTCACATATAATCCAACTTGGAAAATATTTGGATAATCTATACAATTAAAATAGAAGTTTGTTTCTAATGTCAAAATTATTGAATATTATACTAAATGCATATGAAAGTATAGTATACAGTACTTATAACAGAAAAAACCATTTTAAAAATGTTTGTCTCTCTGTCTGTCTGTTTGTCTGTCTGTGCCGGCTAATCTTCGAAATGGTTGAACCGATTTTGACAGGAATTTCACTGGTAGGTAGCGGATGTTATAAGGAATAATACTTATACTATTATTATAGAAAAATAATTACGGCTCCGTGCAAAAAAAATTGAAACCCATAAAATCCAATCGTAATAAACTCCACGAAGACGAAGTCACAAGGTACAGCTAGTTAATTATATAAATATAGAAATAACGTTCATGTTTAGTAATTTTTCCTTCCTTATTTCTTCTCAATCAAAGTAGTTTATGACAGCTAAGTGGTGCAGTAGCTTGGCAATGAGTTGTGTCGCTGAAGGCCGCGGGTTCAAATCCCGTTATATATATATATATAGCTACTAATAATTGTTCCGGATGTGGATGTTTATCCTTGCGAAGTTTATATATGTAATCTGCCTCCACGAAACAGGAGAAAATAATAGTGTGGAAGTAGCTTTCTTAAAATAAAATATGGCAGTTCATGTAAGTTTTATGCTCATATATTATGAGCCATTTGGCATTCATCATGAGGAACATTTTTCCGATGAGGAATTAAATAATGGCCCACAAATAACGTTTTTTTCTTTAAATTTATGCAATTTCTTGATCAATGATCAGCGACCAAGTTGAAAATCAGTTCTCTTTTTAATATTTTTCAACCATTATAACTAACAGCCAGTTCCAAATATGTTTAATGTCATCAATATCTTTATAATAATAATAACATTTCTTTTATTGCAGAGCTAGATCCATTTTAATTTGCATTTATATTTTTATGTAATCCAAAGATTAAAAATAATCTAAGAAAACTGGTTATCATCATCAACATAATTAGAGGCCTTCACAAGTTCACTTCTAAACATAGGCCTCCCCCAAGGAATGCCACAAAACACGATCCTGAGCCACCTGTTTCAAGTGGAGAGTCGCCCTACAATTCGTTTACTCGTACGGGGTCCCATCGGTTGTCGGTTTTTCGGGCTATATAGCCGGCCCATTTCCACTTCATCTTACAAATCCGTAAGAAAATGATAATCTTACATATTGTCCTTCAGTAGTCTCGCTGCATCGGCGAGCGTAAGTCCAGCACGGTCTGTCACATTGACGCAACTACCTCGGGATATAAGCTCCTCTACGATCTCCGTATCTGCTCCCTGGCAAACTAATATTATAATTAATTTGACAATAGAAAAACTAAAAAATATAACTGAAGTAATAAAACCGTGGCGGTGTAAGAATATTCTTATCGCGCCGTGGGTGTAGAAAGGAGACTGATGGAAACTGCATAGAATAGAATTATTTTTATTCAATATAGATTACAAGAATACTTATTGAAAGTCATTTAAGCTTTACCACTGGTTGGAAAAACCCTGTCCTGGGTAGAACGAGCAAGAAATCCGGCGGGACTTTTTAAAGAAAAAATAATTTAAAATATACGTGTATAATATTTTATACAATTAAATATAAAGACATTAAGGCCCGTATTAATAAACGTTACTCAGCTCAAGTACACGCACTTGAGTACAATCTTGAGGTTATGATCTTATTAATAAACATATGTCAAGATGCGGTTTAGGTTTACGATATCAGCTGAGTGCCACACTGATTAATAAACGAAACTCGACTCTCAAGTGTGTATACTTGAATGCAAGTCACAGAACAGTATTCCTAAGTACAGCGTTTTGAGATACTGTTTTTATGTGTTTATTAATTAGCAACGATCTTGAGATGCTGATTTCGTAATGAGGGCGTATCAAATGATTACGCACTTGAGTTCGTCGTTGAGTAACGTTTATTAATACGGGCCTTAGAAACAGCATGAGATCACCTCATTTCCAGGGTTTATTATAAATCATGTACTCTTTAGTATAATAATAACCCTTACTAAACAATTTTTGCTTAATAAAAAATTTAAAACCTTTTGATAGATAAGTCCAAACGGAAACAGAAGATGGGCAGCTGCATTGTCCTGGTAACAACTCAAAATAATAAAAATTTGCAGTTGCCAACCCGCCTGCCAAGCGTGGCAACTATGACGAAATCCACCCTATAAGAAAATCTATGGGGAGGCCTATGTTCAACAGTGGAATTTTAAAGGCTGTAATGGAATATAATGGATGAAAACTAAATAAACTTTAGAGCCTATATAAGTCCCACAGCTGAGCATAAATCTGTTCTCATTTCTGAGATCATGATCGTCTCGTCTCTCTCACATACAGATTTCCTTCCCGAATTTTTCTTCACCGCCGAGCACGTGCTAAGTCGGCAATTAAAATTGCAATTAAAACTCGAACCCGGCATGCTATCGTATTGTGAAACTATGTCGAGCTACTGAGCTTTTTTCATAGAATAATGGTACCTGATGGTGAGTGGGTGCTGAAGCCCATAGATATCTATGTTTATCCTCGATTAAGAATGAAAATGCAGTTGCTTTATCATCCGTGAGTGCTAACATGGATTGCCTCGTTTCAAGTAAAAAGAGTCTCCGGTTCTCTACACTCACCATACGAAACACAGCAGCATTAAGCTGTCCTACCACGTACCAGCGTAGTCCTACCACGGTGGAGTTGACCTATTCGTGCTACAACAATAATAAAGATGCAGCGTGGCTCTACCACGTGTAAAAGCTACCACAACTTTATTATATAGCGTGATAGAATCTGAGTGAGAAGAGTTTAAGAGATAATGAAAAATTAAAATAATTTAACACTCTGCTCGGCGCGCGAACGACGCCTAGCCGCCTGATGAGAACCGAGAGAAACCAGCAGTGAATAAACGAGGTGCCATGTCGCGTGATATACGCGGGTGATACCGCGGTGAACAGCTAGTTCAGTATAAAGTGTTTCCAATTATCTCGGTCTCATCTGTGTGGTGTGCTTTAAAAATGGTTAATATAACTTTTAACTGTAAAATAAAGAATTAAATACTTAGAAATCTATTATGAAAAATAAAATTATTATTAAAAAAAAACTAGTAACTTAATTATCATACAGTAGGACTCCCCGCGGTATCGTGCCAAGAACGCTGGCTGCGTTTTCCCGCTGAATGGCTATACTTTAAGCCTTTGAGCGAGAAAAGAACCAGCCCTCTAAAATAAAATTAATTATAATGAATAAAATTATCCTATTAAAATTTTTAACAAGTCACGATTTCATATCTTACTGATTTATTTTAAATTAGTCGTGTTTAGGCCATGAAGTGTCTATTTTACGCACCACCTTGAAAGTAAATCAATTTTAGTTCGATAAAACTATTTTACCTATAGAATGAAGTAGACGTCGCTTTTAGAAAGCAGTTTTAGTCGAAAGAAAATATTCTTTTGATTTAATTAATACACTAAAATTTAGGCTCTAATGTCTAAAAATAAGGATTGTAACATTTATTTGCTATAAAATTAAATCTTTAGGTGTCTTATATCTTATGCCGCACTTGTGTTTGAAAATAATCAAATTAAAAATTAAAATGTTTTCGTTTTATATTTAATTCTACCGCGTGTGCGGTAGAAGGCTTCACTTCTACCGCGTGTGCGGTAGAAGTGAAGCCTTCAACTGCTGCTTCTAACTCCACACATGTTTTTTTTTTATTAAATAAGGGTTACATACGAGTACACAATCCACCTGATGATAAGTCTGAAGTAAGACATCTACGAATCAAAATGCAGTTATCACCCCTTAAGACTAGGATGGAATGCCTCGTATACAGTAAAAGGGGTCTTCGGTTCTGCACATTCATCACACGAAACACAGTAGTACAGAACAGTATTAAGCTTCTATTTTACGGTGGTATTCTGTGACAACGTGGTCCTTCCCCGGTCGATGTAGGTGTCTATGGGTCACACTATCTGAAATGAGAAGACATGTAGTTCGTTGCCGGCTTTTACTTATTCCACTACTCGATCAAAAATGAGACGTGATTTCTAAAGTAAACTGTTTTTTTTTTAAATTAAGCGACAAATGAACTTACATTCCTCGTGATACTAATACAACTAACCTTAACAGAGAAGGCTTTTATTACATCTTAGTAAAAAATATTCTGGCTCTCCATACTATTCAGTACCCAGTTCTATTTAGTTGATAGAATTAGGTAAGAGGATGGGTAAGAGGGTAGTAGGTTTAATGTGTCACGAAAGTGAGGTTAGATTATGTTTTTGTTTATTTTTGTTCTGTTACTTCTTATTACAGGTAGTCAGTGATTAAAAATGGTGCGCACGTATCAAAATATTCCAGGGTCAAAACCATGTAACATAATCCATGTAAAGCGGTGTCAAAGAAAAAGGCCGCAGAAACTTTCAAAGTGCCTTGGGTAATATTAGCGCGGAAGATGCTTGATAAGAATACCAGACCTGTTGCACATACAATCGTTTTAAGTAAGTCTGAGGAGCTGTTGATTTCTGATACCCTGGCTGTTGTTGCGAATTGGGGATTCCTCTTGACAAAGGCTAACATTCGAGATGTGGTGAAAAAATACCTGGATAAACAAGGCAAACGGGCCCAGGTCTTCAAAGGCAACACCTCTGGTCCGGATTTCATCGTTTCTATCATCGCCAGAAACAATCTGTCCATCGGGATTACATCAAACATCAAGCGGTCCAGGTCGCAGTTAACCGTGATGTCATTATGACCTTTTGATAACGCTGAGCATGCCCTTTCCTCAGGGAAAGGTGTAAACCTATACAACTGTGTTGACCTAGGCAGAAAAGGAGGTGGTTGGACTTCTTTTCTTTCTCTTTCTTTTAAAGTTCATACTTTACTTTTAATCTTACAATGAATATAGAAAGGGAATAATCTTCACTTACTTGCCCTAAATAATGGTGTCCACTCGTTGCTGTCTCGTACTTTAACGTCTCCATCCTTTTCCAGAATATATCGGATGACTTCCAAATTCCGAGAGTCGACTGCGTAGTGCTCCACACGTAATCCATTTATATCGCGAGCCTGATTGATTGTATAATTTTAATTTTGAGTTTTATACCGCTTCCTCGCTGTAATGGCGGAATTTACTACCTCATATCATTTTGTGAGTGTTAAAAAATATAAATAATTTATATATTATAATATTTTTTTTATTGAAAATGCAAACCTATATAATATAATGACCTATCGCAACATATAATTAAGTAACATTTTCAAATTTATTCAAATATAATTATAATAAGAGTAATATAATGAAATAATAATAATTATTGCAACGAAGTTCCTTATCGGACGGTACGGATTTGGCGGATGGGGGCTAGGCGAGAAAAAGTGTAAGATTTTTCTGTCACGACCCCTTCTGACGTAGTGTAGACGGTCTTGGTGGCTATAAGGAAGCGGGATGGAATAATATCCACTTTTTCTTATCTTGCTATGAAAGAAATATTATTTTATTTTAAATGACGCTTCATTTTAATAGATGCTAGTAATTCATTTATTTGTATTTGTTAATATATACTATAATATACTACGAAAAGAACTTCGTTCCAACCGAGTGTTTCACGACACTCACGCATGTTTTTTATATAATATATATAATAAATATAATATAGTATAATAAAATTTGCATTAATGTAAATTTTAATTTAGATGTATAATATATTTGTATATCTAAGGGTTGAATGGAGCGAACGTAATTAGTATTTTGAGATCTATTCTGCCTCTTTACCTATATTCATTTTACGTGGTAGAGCCATGCCGCAGTTATATTATGTTTGTAGCACCAATGGGTATGCTCGACCGGGGAAGGACCACGCTCTCACAGAATATCAGCTTAAAATAGCAACTTAACATTACTGTGTTTCGTATGGTGAGTGTAGAAAACCGTGATACTTTTTACTGGAAACGAGGCATTCCATCTTAGTCCTCACGGGTGACAACGCATCTGCATTTTGATTCTTTATTGAGGATAGAGGTAGATAGAGGTAGGTAGAGGTCTATGGGTCACAGCAACCACTTACTATCAGGTGGACTGTGTGCTCGTTTGTCACCCTATCCTATAAAAAAATATAAAAAAAGTTCACAAATAAAAATAAATTTATATTAAGTTTGAATTTGAGTAACTTACAAATATAAGTAGATTAAAAATTATTAAATAATATGTTTTTGATGGGGAAAAAAGGTTCTCGAGTGGTCCACTAGATGGAATGACGACCTGCTAAGAGATGTAGGAAGTTGATAGATGTAAAAGCAAAAGACGTTATTAGGGGAAATGAAGCAGGAGAAAAAAGTGTGCGTGTAATTGTGCACCCACGTACAAAGAGAAACTTCTTTACGACATATCATTTTTATTTTACAATAATAGTATACTCAATCAGCCCCGGTGGTGAAACGTAACAAGAAAACGTGATGTTTTTGTTTTTTAATACCGTACTAAATTTCTCCACTAAGTCGATGAAGAAGTTTCACTTCAAAAACTACGGCTTATGCGGATTACATGTTCACAGGGTTTTTTTATAGAATAAGGGTGACAAACGAGCACACTGTCCACCTGATGGTAAGTGGTTGCTGTGGCCCATAGACATCTACATCTATCTTCTTTTACGAATTTAAATGCAGATGCGTTGTCAGCCGTGAGGACTAAGATAGAATGCCTCTTTTCCAGTAAAAAGGGTCTCCGGTTCTCTACACTCACCATACGAAACACAGCAGCATTAAGCTGCTATTTTACGCTGGTATTCTGTGAGAGCCGACCCATTCGTGCTAAAACTATAACTATTAATATAGCTGCAGCATGGCTCTACCACGTAAAAGGATTTTTTTAAATCTTACTCAAATACTCGTTTCGTTCGCCATCAGCGTCGCAACTCAATGCATATACATTCATACACCCTATAAAAAGTCTATGGCTGAACATAGGCTTCTCCATAGATTGCCTCAAAGGGGTGATATAAGTAAGGGGGTTGGCAACCTCAGTTATTTACTATTTAGTTGTTGTTAGGAAGACGCTGCTGGCCTTCTCTTGGTTTGTTTCTCTCTGTTGCTGCTCGACACTCACGAGACGATATGGAGCAATGGATATTTTTACACCTACACTACACGGGCACAAGATTTGTACATATATCTTAAAAATGAAAAAAAAAATGGACAGCACATTAATAAAAAAAAATTGCAGCGGTTCTCACACTAGGCGCGCAGACCTGTATCGTTAGAGCCATATAGTAAATGAGTACATCTTAGGTCTATAATGTTCATATTTAAAAAAAAATATTATTAATCTCTTTTGTAATTTTAGGCCAACGTTATTCTTCAGAAAAAAATTACAAAAAGTTATCTAAATGCTTGTACATTTATAGTGGAAGATTACCTGAAAGTCGGCTGATTTTTCCAGTAAGATTTCAATTATAGCTAAGTGTCCTTGTAGCACAGCCAGGTGAAGCGGAGTCTGACCCGTGGTCAAGGCCAGATTCACATCAGCGCCCGCTTGCAGTAGAAATCTGACAGTGTTTATGTCACCTTGCAAAAATAATGCCAATGTAAATGATATACTGTTGCCAACACTTTGTCTGTATATGGGAGAAATTACAATCCTGGTAGTAAGTGGTGATGAAGCCCTATAAGGTAAATTGCACTGTCTTTTACCCTGTGTGTGATTGTATGTATTCAATCTTTTAGCCGACCCCCCACTAGATGGAGTGACGATCTGGTAAGACATGCAGGAAGTCGATGGATGCAGGTGGCTCAGGACCGTGCTTTGTGGCATTCCTTGGGGGAGGCCTATGTTCAGCAGTGGACTTGTGAAGGGCTGTAATGATGATGATGATGATGAATCTTTTACCCTGTTCATACTTGCTTAGAAGACACCTAGATTATGATAGAGCGGAAAGGCCGACGCTGGCAAATTATTCCTCCCGCTTACTGCTAAGCATAACGAAGGTCAAAGCAAACCGTTTGTTTCGAATGCGTGGAATATCGGCAATAAAATGGTAAAGACCCAGCAACCACCTGGTAGTCTGATGGTGGAAAGAAGTGGGAGGAATTAAGGCGTAAAGCTGTGATGAATACATGAGCTAATAAACCAGGCTTAGGTATAACTCCACCTGGTGGTAAGTGGTAATGATGATAAGTCGTACTGTGTTAGCTTAATAAAAGCCTATTCACTCTTGCTTTGAAGATATCTAGATCTTAATAAATAATATTTCTGCGTTCATGGTAAACACACGCTTTTATTACATTATTATTGACTGCTTCGTTTGTTTTTAAGGGTCGTAAGCCCGACTGTTGATCATCTGTTCCCAGGTTCGAATCCCAAGTCAGGCCAAAACAAGTTATTGGATTTTTCTGTCAAGGAATTACCAGTAGTAGCCTGGAGTCAGGAAATTGGCAGTGTTTAACTCCCGTGCCTCGGAAATCACACGTAAAGCCGTCCTGCGCCTGAACTCTCCGCGGTCGTATAGGCTTTCCCTTCGACTATGAGAGTGAGAGAATAGAGAGTGCACTTGTTTTTGCGCAAACTCTCGAACACTATAATTCTGTCCTGTGCAAATGGTTAGTATCCGTTGAAACTGGCCGTCGTGACTGAAATCCGGTCTGGAAAACATTACATTTTATTACATTATTAATATATTATAATAGCATCCACAGTGGCAACTGGCGGGCATGCGGTATTATAGAACTCTGCCTTGCCGAACGCTCCCTTGAGATCATTAACTTAGGCTAAGACAGCACAAGAACCGAATTTTATACACGAAATTTCATAGTTTTTTAACTTTGGGCAATTAGAACTGTGTAAAATTGCCAGCTTACTTCCTGATACGCGAAGCATTACTTCGAGTAAGTGAATTTGCTACAATACACTAAAGAAGTAATCTTTAGTGTATTGTTTTGAATTTCTTCGCTTTACAAGTAATATTTAATTTTTTTGCTTTTTTATAGAATAAGGGTGACAAGCGAGCACACAGTCCACCTGATGGTAAGTAGATTCTGTGGCCCATAGACATCTACGTCTATCCTCGTCTAATCAAAATGCAGATGTGTTGTCACCTTTGAGGACTAATATACGTTTCGAGTGAAAAGAACATTCGGTTCTCTTCAATCACCTCATCAAATACAGCAGCATTATCCTGCTGTTTCACGCTGCTATTCTGTGAGAGCGTGGTCCTACTCCGATTGGGCCGACCCTTTCCTGCCGCAGCCATATATAGTTGTAGCATGGCTTTACAACGTAAACTACATTATTAAGTAACGTGCAGATTGAAAAATGAAGTGTAGGTCAATTTAACAAGTAAAGTTACAGTTTGTATACATCTAATTTATGGGTAACCTCCTCTAATTGGGATGAATCTAGTGCAAGGTATTCGCTCCGCTGCACCAATACGTGTGGGATTAGATTTTTTGACGAGCTCACGACGTTTTCTTTCTGAGCCGAGCACTTGGCGAATCAGCTTAACAAATGCATTGGCATTGGTCTTTCAGTTGCTGACATACTGTGAAATTTTCGTCGAGTGCTTAGACCCTGAGCTACCAAGACTGTTGAGTTAATATAAACTTTAATACTTGTGTTAACAAAAACTGTCCCTTAAACCTTGTCTGATGGCAGTTGCAAGTGGAGTGAGTCCGTTTGTAGAGGCGATGTCCTTTAGCTCCGGTCGTTCTTCTAGCATCATCTGCAACTGCAACGATCATTTATTCGTAAAATAAACTTTAAAAATAATTTTAAATAATGATTATATTTTCATACCTACATGTTTTACGCATAAAATAGAATAGAATAGAATCATTTTTATTCAATAAAGATTACAGTACATAATACTAAGTGAAAATCATTTTTTACTTTTACCACTGGTTCGCAAAAAAACCTCTGTCCTGAAAAGAAACAGCAAGAAACCAAGCGGGAGGTTTTTTTAAAAAGCTCAATTTACAATATAATATTTTATACAATTGTTATGAAAATATTTAGTAACAGCATGGTAGCAATTACCTCATTCCCAGGGGTTATTATCAGTCATGTACTCTTTAGTAGTATAAATAACCTTTACTAGACAATTTTTGCTTAATAAATAATTTAAACCTTTTGATATACAAGGTCTGCATATTTTCTGGGAAGGAAATACTGACTCTTTAGAGTCAAGTAACTTGTATAACTAACTTGTGCTTGTTCTTAGTATTTACAGAATGTACATTACTATTTTTAACAAAACTATTTTTGTTTTTGTGAACATACATTAAATTCTCGTAAATATATTGAGAGGCCAAAATTAATATATTTATTTCTTTTAATTTTTCTCTAAGGAATTCTTTCGAACCTAGGTTATAAATTGCTCTTATGGTTCTCTTTTGCAAAACAAAGATAGTTTTAATGTGAGTCGCATTATCCCATAGCAATATTCCATATGACATTATGCTATGGAAATAACTAAAATAAACTAATCTGGCTGTTTCAACACTACATGTGTTCATCTAATCTTTTTTACTAGTTTACTAGTTTAGATATATGAGGGCCCCATTGAAGCTTTGCGTCAACTGTAATTCCGAGAAAAACAGTGAATTCAACAAGGCCCAGCTCCTCCCCATTTAAAGGCACACTGATATTCACCTGTTTAACATTAGGTGTAGTGAATTTAATAAATTGCTTTCTATTACCCTTCAAAAGCAAATTATGGACGTTAAACCAGTATACTACTTTTAATATAGCATTATTTACTTCGCCATATTTCAAAAATTGCTTTTTTAGTCGGAAAATCAACGAAGTATCATCAGAAAATAATACTATATCGTGGTTATTCCCTACCAAGTAAGATAAGTCATTAATATAAACAAAGAACGGAAAGCGACCAAGAACTGAGCCCTGAGGAACACCCATAGATACCACCGATCCAGAAGAACTGCTCCTATTAATAACAATTGTTTGTGTTCTATTATTTAGATATGACATAATAAGTTTAAGCGCTATGTTTTTACACCATAATGATGTAGCTTCCTGATTAATGTCTCATGGTGAACACAGTCGAAAGCCTTGGAAAGATCACAAAATATACCCAAAGCATCTTCTAAATTTTGCCACGCACAGAAAATATATTTGATTAGCAGAACACCGGCATCAGTTGTCGAGCGACCCCTTGTAAATCCAAACTGATTGTTATGGAGTAATTTATTTACATTAAAAAAAACTTAACATTCATTCAGGCAATTCTTAACAGGCATTCTCAATTTTGGTTCTTAAATGTAAAGACTTGGCTGTGCAACATACTCTTTCAAATATTTTGGAATATTTTTTTACATATTCTGTAAATGGAACACTATGATTATATAATATTTCATTGTAAAGGTCATATAACTTTTGTCTACTCCTATGGAGTCCTATTGTCGCCCACTCATTAAAGGATTTGCGACTGTTTAAAGAGAGTGTTAAGAAGTAAATGTTTTATTAAATTAAAAACTTATTAGTTGAAGTAATGATTCATATAAATAGTTAGTATTGTTTTTATATGGAAGAAACGGCAGCTTTTTCACTATACTACTTCTAAATCTCTCTAAGCGATGTTAATTTATTTGGAACGAGCATAACTTTGTTAACTTTCTGATTTTTTTGCATATAAGGTAGCGAGACCAGTTAGGTAGAGTGATTAAATTTTGAATAATTAATTTATGTAAAGGCTCAACATCAGTAAAAATATTATCTCTTCAAGTTGCACTAGGCCCTGCAATACGTGTTGCTCTAAGAACAAATTAACAACGTTGTATGATTTGATCAGTGATCTAAAGTTAATACTCAAGGAAGAAGTTTCAAGGAGATTGATACTAAAGTCTCCACATAGGACGACAGATTTATTCTGTTTATTAAGCTTAATTAAAATTTCCTCCATTATTTTTTCAAAACAATCATACATAGAATGTGGGGGTCTGTAAACACTGACAACAATGAAGTGCTCGAACTCCACACATGCCATTTCTATAGTTCGCTCAACAGAGAGGCTCACAATATCCTTACGTTCTTTACTTATTAATAATTTGTTAGCAAATATTAAGGAGCCAACGCGTAAATTTTTTGCTCTGTTAAAGCAACTGACCTGATGTTTACTGAAATTAAACATATTACAGTTATAATCTTTTAACAAATGTTCAGTACAAAAAATATGTATGTTGTTACTATTTAAAAACAATTCAATTTCTAATTCTTTCCCAACATGCCTTGCATATTTTGATACACCATGTGTATACAATTTTTATGATGTTTTTATGACAAATTATACAATTAACTATTTGTGGGCTACATTCTGAATAATTTAAATTGTTATTATGATTGCTAGAGATTACTCTATTGTGTTATTTTCTAATTTAAATTACTTGGAACTGATTTTGAATTCAATGTAAAGTCATTATACTGCTCAATAGAAGCAGATGTCTGGGTAGCCAAATCCTTGGCTGAGTTAAAATATAAATAATAAGATAGCACATTTGCTATCAATCTTATACTATACTTGGATAGGTAACACCTATCTCCAGTCAAAAACTTCTTAATTAAATTATTTATGTCAATCACATGAAATCTATCATTACAATTCGTACAATTAAATGTCAGATTTAAATTATTATAACATGTCAAGTTATTCATTAATAAATTTAAATTATATCTTAGATTATTTTCCTGTGGCCACCCCTGTATGTAAAGCAATGTAAACATGATAACTTTATATACATTTAAGTTATTAAGATATTCAATATATTTTAATAATTTATTTTTGTTCACCTTACTTCTTCGTCCTACAAGAATGATTATTATAGTATTAGGGCAAAATTTACTAGTTAAAATTTTATTCATTATTTGGCTTAATGATGCTCCAGCCATGCAATAATTACGTATCTGTTGCCCTTTTAAATAGTTATTCCCAAATTTTTACCTATGTCATCGCTATACACAATAACTTAATTTTTTTCATTATCTGGATTACTTTTTAGTTTCTATATTCTTTTTTATAGTACTGTCGATGAACAAAATGAGTATTATTGCTTGTCGCGTTATTAACACACACTGTCCCTAAAGAACCCGGCACTGAGCGCTGATACTCATTTTCTTCGTTATATTTACATGACTTTACCAGATTATCCGTGGCCAGTTTGTGTTCTTTTATCTCATTCTCTGCTGATTTATATTTATTCGACATAATTTGTAATGAGGTTTGAGAAATAAAATTTCTGAATTAAGACACTCTATATCAATTTCATAACAATTTTTCATGTTTTCCACCTCAACTGAATATAATTTAAGTTTGTTAATTAATTCTTGCTTTTCCTTACATACATTTAAATAATTTTAGTATTAATTTTGGTTTTAATTAATTATTGCATACTTCTAATATATTTCTTAATTTTTATATATTTCCTTAAATTCCTTCTACTGTTCTTGTTTCATTCTGAAATAACTGTTGCGAAATAAATTAATGTAAGAATTAGCCCTTTTCCTATTTCAACAGATACAGTATTGATGAGAAATATATATTCATTATTATCATCATAAAAGACTTAATCCACAGGTGGACATCCTCTTTCAATTTATCGGATTTGTCTTAAGAGCCACTCATGGTGTGCAAAGCAAATAAAACGGCTTGGAACTGTAGTTTTCTTCTTTTTCAAAACGCTACCTCCACAATACTACTATACACTAAAAGTGAAAGAGCCATGCTGCTATACTAGTAGTATAGTTGTAGCACGAATGGGTAAGGACCACGCTATCACGGAAACCCAGCTTAAAATTGCATCTCAACACTGCTGTGTTTCGTAAGAACTTTGTGGTGAGTGTATAGAACCGGAGACCCTTTTTACTGGATACGAGGCATTACATCTTAGCCCACACGGGTCACAACGCATCTGCATTTTTATTCGTACTCGAGGAAAGATGTAGATATCTATAGACCACAGCAATTGGTATCCAGTGGCCACAGCAAATGGTAAGACGTCAGGTGGACTGTGTGTCACACTTACATTATAAAAAATAGCACTAATATTTTCTCCTGTATGGTGGGGGCACTTTACATACATTACATATATTGAGTAAAAAAGCAACGATCATAATAGTTCTTGCAGGTCGCAGTAATACTGGTTTTATTAGACCTGCATAGCTGCTCGCACAAATAATAAAAAAGGGAATCTCACTTGTTTGACATATCCACAGCGTACCGCCATACAAAAGCAGACAGCTGACGCGCCATCCGTATCTGTACTGGTCCACACCTCCTCTGACCACTGCGTCTCCAGCCACTTCTTCGTATTTAATTTACTGTTAATGATACATGTTTTCATAACAATTGTATAAAATATTATATTGTAAATTGTGTTTTAAAAAAAACCCGCTGGGTTTCTTGCTGGTTCTTCCCAGGACAGAGGTTTTTTTGCGAACCAGTGGTAAAAATGACTTTCAATAAGTACTATGTACTGTAATCCATATTGAAAAAAAATATTCTATTCTACAGTAATTCAGAACTGGTAAGGCATGCAGGAAGTCGATGGATGCAGGTGGCTCAGGATCGTGCTTTGTGGCATTCCTTGTGGGAGGTCTATGTTCAATAGTGGACTTGTGAAGGGCTGTAATGATGATGATGATACAGTAATTTAGAACATACATTTTAACTTCATTTTTACATTTTAGCTGTGGTAACTTAGTGACTGAACGTTCTTCGTTTATTTTTACCAAACTGTCCAGAAGGAGGGTAGTTTTTTTCGAGTGTATGCATGCATGTATATATGTTTATTTATTTGGCACGCTCTGTAGTCTAAACGGCTTGATCGTTTGTTGAGCATGTATAGTACGCATTACGCGAGCAATATGGGGTTAATTATCATCGGCATCAATGAAATTTTAAAATGCAATACCAAGCTCTGATTTACCACGTGCTTGGTATTATACGTAGTAGAGCCACGCTGCAGCTATATTATGGTTGCAGCACGAATATGTCTGCTCGACCGGGGTAGGACCACGCTCAACACAGAATACTAGCGTAAAATAGCAGCTTTATACTGTGTTGTTTCGTATGGTAAGTGTAGAGAATCGTGATACTTTTTACTGGAAACGAGGCATTCCATCTTAGTCCTCAGGGGTATCAACGCATCTGCATTTTGATTCTTAGATGAGGATTAATGTAAATGTCTGTGGGCCACAGCATCTATATAATATCATGACTGTGTGCTCGTTTGTCACCCTTATTCTATACGAAAATAATAAAGAAAAACATCGTGGGAAATCTGCATGCATGAAGTTTAAAATAAATATCTCGAGGACATGTAAAGTCCGCCAACACGCAAGTAGCACAACAGTCTAAATGCTCCATAACTCTACAAGAAATGAAGGAGGCCTGTGCCCAGGCTGTAAGCAGTAACGTAATAGCATAAATTTATGTTTTACGATTGGGTACTGAATTCGCTTTCATTATTGTTTTATATATAAGAGCCGTGGTAGCTCAGATGGTTAGAGCTCGCTGTAAGTTACACAGTACGCGAGCAACCCGGGTTCGATTCCCGCCGGCACCAATAAAATTGTTAATTGCAATTTTAAGTGCTGATTTACCACGTGCTCGGCGGTGAAGGAAAACATCGTGAGGAAACCTGCATGTCTGAGAAATCAAAAAAAAATATATATATTTCGAAGACATGTGAAGTTCGCCAACACGCATTGGGGCAGCGCGGCGGACATTTCCTTGCCCTAAAACCCTCTCAGAAATGAGAGGAGGCCTGTGCCCAGCAGTGGGACGTATATAGGCTGTAACTTTACTTTACTTTACTTTTATTGTTTTATAGGTAATGCTTACGAGCACACAGTACCTTTGTTTCTAAATGTTTTCATAACAATTGTATAAAATATTATATTGTAAATTGTCCCAAGTCCCGCTGGGTTTCTTGCTGGTTCTTCCCAGGACAGAGGTTTTTTTCAGAACCAGTGGTAAAATTAAAAAAAAAATACTTTCAATAAGTATTACATGTAATCTACAATATTGAATAAAAATAATTCTATTCTATTTTATTCTATTTGAGAGCCGTCGTAGTTCGGATGGTTAGGGCTTGCTGTAAATTTCACAGTACGGGAATAACCCGGGTTCGATCCCTGCCGGCACCAATTAAATTGTTAATTGCAATTTTAAGTGCTGATTTACCACGTGCTCGGCGGTGAAGGAACATCGTGAGGAAACGTGCATGTCTGAGAAATAAGAAAAAAAATTTCGAAGACCTGTGAAGTTCGCCAATACGCATTAAGGCAGCGCGGCGGACATTTCCTTATGTAAACCCTCTCAGAAATGAGACGTATATAGGCTGTAACTTTAACTTTAACTTTTAACTTTAACTGTTCTATTCAGAAGGTGACTGGATCTTTTGGCCCATAGAAAGCAGATGCATTGTTAGCCCTTAGGTCTAAGTTAGAAAGCCTCATTACAAAACAGCTCACCATTATCCTATTATTTTATACTAGTATTCTGTGGTTTCCATGTAGTGGCGGCGTGAGAGAGTCGGCTACCATATACCATTCAATGAATGTCGTAAGTAGAGACAGAGGGAAACAAACAGGGGATAAGCAGCAACATCTGTCTGATAACAACTTAATTATAATAACAAACCGCAGTTGCCAACTTGCCTCCCAAGTGTGGCAACTATGGCAAATAGGGGACAAGCCTATGAGTTAATATATAGAGGAGGTTTAAGTTATTTTAGTGAGAGCGTGTTCCTTTCTCAGTCAAGCAGATCAATTTGTGCTATATTCATAATTGAAACGGCGTGAATTTACAATAAAGAATTATTGGTGAGTATTTCGGAGCAAGAAAAGTCCACGCTACTCTAGTGCTAGTATTGATCAAATTTACATCACCGATTCTTTTTTGTAATACCAGGAACTATTATAATTATTTTATACATAATAATGTATCACAGCGTTAATAGTTCCTTAATTTCATATAAAACAAATAAAATTAGAAAAAGAAATGTCTTTAAAGGCTCCCACATTCGTTTAAAATTTAAAAAACACAGTCGCAGAAGGTCAACTTTCAGAAAATAATGAAGACAATGTATGAACTCTACCTTACGCGTATCTTAATACTTGATGAATATTTCATTTCTTGAATATGCTGCTTTCCGTATAATGCTAGTAAACATTAATAAACTCATAGTTAAAATATTATCACCTTAAGCCTGATTCCTATAAGGAAGTTTCGTTCCCATTACGATCCGTTTTATTATATCCGAAGAGCACGTAAAAAACCTTTTTATTACAAAGTATTCATCGTTCGATCGTAAGTATTTGAAGTGATTTTTTTATTCTATAAATTTTTTCTTTAATCACTTTCTGCACTGTATAACGATTGGTAATGAACAACGAAATATTTTCTTTTATACAGCATGTAAAAACAACCCGTAACAACGACGTAAAGATGTACATACAGGTATGGCATTTATGACGGTAAATAAAAGGATTTTAGTGTTAACAACAGTAACTTATTACGAAGGTATTTGAAAATATTGTTACTCCCCGGCCACAATTATTTGAAACTGTAATGACAATAATTATTTGAATTAAATTTGATTTCTTTGTTTACTGAAGTAAAGTTATTTCTAACGGGAACCACAGAGTTTTGGTTGAAATTTAGAATCGTTTGGCAGGAGGGTGGGGCAGGGGATGAGGGGAGTGGAGGGGGTGAGCGTCCACTTACCCTCGACCCCACTCCCATTAAAAAGTAATACACCGTTCTTGAGAAAAATCAAAAAGAAAATTCTATAGAACTAACCTCAAAATGTTAACATTTATCGTCTTCGGCAGGAGGAGGAAAGAGAGGAGCAGGAGTGTGCCTTCTCAGGGAAAGCCCCTCTACCCTTCCCTCCTTGCGGAAAAGTATAGTTTATGAGTAATGGTTTTTTGTAAAATCATAACCTCACTTTTTTACACAGGAATATTGATCCAAAGTTACTTCTACAACGGCTTCGACGCTGCGGGAAGTGCAGCCCCTTCGCCCTTGCGTAGCGAATCACAGGCACCAGTGCGAGCCGTAGCGGCTGAGGCTGGTCGCCGAAGGCAAATAATAAGCCGAAGTTTCGGAGGCGGGCGGGGGCTGCTCTCCCTCCGCTCCTACGGCTTTACAAAAACACTAGGAGTAGGGCAGACAAGACTACGTGGAGTCTGGGCGTGCTGATTCAATTTTAGTACAGATTCGATCAGATCAGATATCTTATCTATAAATCAGGTTGCCTTCGCTCCTGCCACAACCTTCTAAGCTATTACAACTGAAAGTATTTCTGGGCAGTTTTAAACAATTCAGAAATAAAACACAAAATGCATAAAAATTTGTATGTTATGCGATTTGACACTTGACAGAGAGTATAGACAGTAGAATAATGTGACACTAATCTTACGTCTTTGTCTCACTTACACAAAATTCTGTATGCTATCCAGCTTTCACAGTAATATTGCATACGTTTTTCCATATTTTACGCATTTTAGGTTATAATAGTTTTTATTTATTTTTTCGTTAACGGTGCAATTTAATGTGAGTGGTATTATTATAATCGGGGACCAAACTTCTACCAAATAAAACACCTTAATCCCCCAAATTCCTGCCAAACGATTCTAAATCCAACCCCAATCTACTGTAGGTTATAGTCCTGTCCCATAGAGTAAATGGAATAATATATGGTTTCTACACAACATGTAACAAAAACTCTGGGTTGGATTTAGAATCGTGTAGATTGCTTACTGCTAAAGATGTTTTTTATCAATTCGTTAATATATTTTTTCATTTCTTTGTTCCAAGATCGATACCTTTTGTTTGTTTCATAATCAATTTCCTCCCTTTCTTCTTCGCCGTTAATATTCCCGATTTCTTGTAATTTATTGTTTAGAACTTCTGCATCTCCATAGTAATTAAGAGCGTTAACGACTAGGGAAGGAACGGCGGAAGCCTTCAAGATAACTTTTAGCCTGAATTTATGAGGGTGAAGCGGAGCTAAATTTCCAATCGTTTTCATCGTTTTACCACCGCTGAAATATAAATAAAAGTTAGTATATAGTTAAAAAAGCTCCTTGGCGCAGTGGCTTAGCAATGAGTTGTTGCGCTGGGGCCGCGGGTTTGAATCCCGCACGGAAGTTTTTTATGGCCTACAAATAATTGTTCCAGGTCTGATACAGGAGAAAATCCTAGTGTGGGGTAACGTAAAAAAAAAAAAAAAAAAAAAGAAAATCTATGACCAATAGAAAACAAAAGTATTTTAGTAAGAGAATACAACATTCCGTATTCTCCGTGGGTGTCGGTTAAGGGTACTCCCATCTGGCCCATTTTCAATATATCGCCAATTTGGTCGATAAACCTTCGTCTAGGGCTTCCGTCCCGACTCTGCCGTTCACTTCTGCAACATAAATTTGCTTTGTCACTCTTTCCTCGTTTATACTTTCTACATGACCAAACCACCGAAGCATTCCTTTCTTAATCCTGGTCACAACGTCATCTTGCAAACCACACTTTTCTCTTATCACACAATTTCTCACCCTGTCATTCAGATTCAGCCCTAGCATACTCCTTAATGACCGCATTTCTACAGCATTTATTCTACTCTCGTGCTTCTTCTGCCAGACCCAACTTTCACTACCATACATTAAAGTAGGGACTAACACAGCATTATGAATTGCCATACGTGCCCTTTTTTTGACACATTCTGACTTTTCATAATAGCGTGTAAAGCCCCATTCACTCTATTCCCTGCGTTTATTCGTCGTTCTATATCCTTATCATATCTACTATCCCTGTTAAATACACATCACAAATATACAAACTCATCCACTTGCTCAATCAACACCCCTTCTATTCTTATTTCACATAACGTTTTGCTTTCTTCTCTTTCAAAAACCATCACTTTCGTCTTAATTGCGTTCACTTTCATACCCCTTTCTTTTAATAACCAGTTCATTAAAGTAACCATCATTTGCAACTCGGCCGCCGACGATGCAAATATGACTTGATCATCGGCGTACAAAAGGCATTTGACGGTTAACTCACCCATTCTCAAACCACATTATTCAACTTTCAAAGTTTCCAAACAACTGTCCATAAATAGGTTAAACAGCCATGGGGAAGCTGCACAGCCCTATCTTACACCTTTTTGGATGCCAAACCAGTCCGAGTAGACCCCGTTGATCCTGACACAAGTACTATAGTCCCTATAAAGACCCCTTAATGCCTGTATCAAACCAGCGCTCAACCCAAATGAGTTCAGTATTTGAAATAACATATTCCAGTCCACTCTGTCATAAGCCATTTCCAAATCCATGGACGCACAAAAAACTTTCAGATTTTTGACTAAAAACTTCTCCGCAATCATGCGCATGGAAAAGACTTGATGCGTACACCCCATTTCCCTTTCTAAATCCAGCTTGCACATCCTAAATTTTTCCATCAGTTTCTTCCATAACTCTTTCAATTAACACCTTAGCATACAGTTTACCCACAATGCTAAGCAAGCTGAACCACGGTAGTTTTTACAGTCCTGCTGTGACCCTTTTCTCTTATATATTGGGACTATAACGGCTTTGCACCAGTCTTACGGTACCCGCTTCAGTTCGCAACATAAATTAGACAAGGTGTACAGCAGGCCTGCCCCACTCCCTCTCCAGCCCTTAACATTTCGAGTGATACTCTATCATATCTGGCTGCCTTACCTGCTTTCATGATTTTAATTGCTTTCATTATTTCATCTACTCTTATCTCCCTACCTCTCTCCACTTCTTTCAGGTTCTATTTCAATTAATTCAGACGACTCTTCACTCATAAACACGCATTCAAAGTATTTCTTCCATCTCTTTAAATTTGATACTTCGTCATTCAGCATACAGCCATTCAGTTCTTACGAGTTTCCAGAACATTGCAATATTTGCCTGTAAGTTATCAGAAATCCTTCTATCATTTTTATCCGTTCTTTCTTGCTTTTTCCTTTCACCAACTTCTTTTACTTCCTTATTTATACGTCTAAAGTCTGCCTTTTTTATTTCAATCTCATCATTTATACCGCTAGAATTACCAGCTTTGGTTGCTAGTAAATCTAGCCATGCTCTCTTTTTTGCTTCAACTTCCATCCGTACCTCATCATCCCACCACAACGTATTATTTTTCCTTTCATTCGTTCTCTTACTTACACCACATACTTCGGTGGCTGCATCCACCAAAACTTTCTTAACATTATTCCATACAGTCTTCAAGTCTAAATCATTCATACATAATTCATTCAAACCACTTGTATTTTCCTTTAGTCGACATTTATACTTCTCTTTCACACCTTCATCTTGTAACCTCTCTATTCTTATACGCTGTAACGCAGTGGTAGACACAGATGTCCGATGCCGCCAACGCCTGAATAGACCATTAATTCGGCATAAGACCAAGTAATGATCCGTCCCTACGTTGGACCCCCGGTAAACCCTTGTATCTACCATTGCGCTCCTCATTATTTCATCCACAATTATGAAATATATCATATTTCTATCATCACCTCTTTCCCATATATACATGTAAATCCTCTTACGACGAAAGAAAGTGTTCGTCACAAAATATTCTTTCTACACATACGGTGAGGATGTCTTCACCATTCTCATATATACTTTCATCGCCAAACGTTCCTAATATCCTTTCATAACTATTTTTTTTTTATAGAAGAGGGGCAAACGAGCCTGCGGTTCACCTGATGTTAGTGACTACCGCCGCCCATGAACAACTGCAACACCAGAGGAATTGCAGATGCGTTGCCGGGCTTTTAAAAAGGAGAAGGCTCTTTTCTTGAAGGTCCCTAAGTCGTATCGGTCCGGAAAATCGCTGGTGGTAATCGGTTCCACAAGGAAGTAGCGCGAGGAAGAAAACATCTTCTAAATCGCACAGTGGTGGACCGCCAATCATCCAGATGGTATGGATGGTATCGCGAGTTTTGTCGCGATGTGCGATGGTCAAATTGAGCGGCTGGAATTGGTCGAACAATTCCTCAGAGCACTCCCGTGGTACATGCGATAAAATACGCAAAGAGATGCAACATCTCTACGCAGTGCTAGTGAGTCAAGCCGATCGGAAAGAACTCGGTCGTCGACGATTCGATCCGCTCTGCGCTGAATGCGGTCAAGTGGAAGGAGCTGGCACTGGGGAGCCCCTGCCCAGAGATGGGAACAGTATTCCATGTGAGGCCGAACCTGCGCCTTGTAAAGTTGCAGGCGGTGTGCCGGCATGAAATACTGCCCGCTCTACTGAGCACGCCAAGCTTTTAGAGGCTGATTTTGCCTTCTCTTCCAAGTGACCACGAAACTGCACGTCACTCGATATGTCAACGCCGAGGATTCCGATACTGGCTGAGGGCAACAAAGTGCCTTGAAACTGAGGTGATACGACAAAGGGTTCCTTTTAGCGGTAAACGCGCAAACTTGTGTCTTCTGGGGATTGAACTGGACTAGATTTAGTCGCCCCAATCCGAGACTTTGTCCAACACAGTGACTGAGGTCTTGCGATGTTGACCCAATACAAACGTACATGCAGACACTAACATGATACATACTCGTACATACATACATACATACAAATACAACCACTACATCATTATGGTTATCACATTTATATCATTATCTGGTGATGATAATGATATAAATGTGATAACAATAAATTTTGAATAAATAAATAAATATCTAGACCTGCGATGGGCAGCAGTGGCAAAAGTGCAATACGTCTGTAACAACGATTATCCATCTGACTGACAGAGGAACATAGAGACAAATCCTCTCTATTACGGGAGAAAGCCATGTCCAAAATATTACGTGGTGCTTAAGAAGAAAAAGGCGAAGAAAAAATATTTTTCGTTACATATAAATAAAATTGCACTGTCATTCTGTAGTATCAAAATAACTGGCTTCTATTAAGCTCGGGGAGTTATTTGCATTTGAAACAGAAACAGAAACATTATAGATTATAAATAATACTTATTGAAAGTCACTCTTTTGTAAAATTACCACTGGTTCGGAAAAAAACCTCTGTTCTTCTTCCCAAGACAGAAGTGTTTTTCCAGCTAAAAACCAAGCGGAACTTTAAAAAAATAACAGCTTACAATCATGTATGTTACAAAATTAACAACACAAAAGAAATTAAAATAGCTTGGTAGCGATCACCTCATTCCCAGGGGTTATATATTATCATCCATAAATTCCTTAACATTGTAATAACCCTTTTTATATTAAACTTAGTTTAATAAAGTTTTTGAACTTTGAGCAGGTTAAATTTTGTATATTTTCTGGGATTTTGTTGTAGAAGCGTACACATCGCCCCAAGAATGAATTACTGACTTGGTGGAGTCGAGTAATTGGTACTACTAGCTTGTGTCTGTCCCTAGTATTTACAGAATGATAACATAAACACTCACGCCTGTCACCCAGAGGGGTAGGCAGAGACTACAGACTTCCATTTGACACGATCCTGACACACCTCTCTCGCCTCCTTTACATCCATATATCTACGTATACACGCTCGTCGGTTAAGGGTACTCCCCATCTGGCCCATTTTCAATATCACAGAATTTCTCAACCTGTCATTCAGATTGAGCCCTAGCATACTCCTTAATGACCGCATTTCTACAGCATTTATTCTAATCTCGTGCTTCTTCTGCCAGACACAACTTTCTCTACTATACATTAAAGTAGGGACTAACACAGCATTATGAATTGCCATACTTGCCTTTTTGACACATTCTGACTTTTCATAATAGCGTGTAGAGCCCCATTCACTCTATTTCCTGCGGTCACTCGTCGTTCTATATCCTTATCATATCTACGATCCCTGCTAAATACACATCCCAAATATACAAACTCATCCACTTGCTCAATCAAATCCTTCTATTCTTATTTCACATAACGTTTTACTTTCTTCTCTTTCAAAACCATCACTTTCGTCTTACTTGCGTTTACTTTCATATCCCTTTCTTTTAATAACCAGTTCATTAAAGTAACCATCATTTGCATCGTCGGATGCAAATATGACTTGATCATCGGCGTACAAAAGGCATTTGACGGTTAACTCACCCATTCTCAACCCACTTTCTTCAACTTTCAAAGCTTGCAAACAGCTGTCCATAAATAGGTTAAATAGCTACGGGAAGCTACACAGCCCTGTCTGATACCTCTGTGGATGCCAAACCAGTCCGATTAGACCCGTTGATCCTGACACAAGCACTAGAGTCCCTATGAAGAGACCTTAATGCCTGTATCAAACCAGCGTAAAATTGCATCCCTGCGGATTATATTGGAATGCCTCGTTTACAATAAACGGGGTATCCAGTTCAACCCAAATGAGTTCAGTGTTTGCCATAACACATTCCGGTCCACTCTGTCATAAGCCTTTTCCAAGTCAAAACTTCTCCGCAATCATGCGCATGGAAAAGACTTGATCCGTATACCCCATCCCTTTCTAAATCCAGCTTGCACATCCCAAATTTTTCCATCAGTTTCTTCCATAACTCTTTCAATTAACACCTTAGCATACAGTTTACCCACAATGCTAAGCAAGCTGATCTACAGTAGTTTTACAGTCCTGCTGTGACCCTTTTCCCTTATATATTGGGACTATAACGGCTTTGCACCAGTCTTCCGGTACCCTTCAGTTCCCAACATAAATTAAACAAGGTGTACAGCAGGCCTGCCACCACTCCCTCTCCAGCCCTTAGCATTTCGAGTAATACTCTATCATATCCGGCTGCCTTACCTGCTTTCATAATTTTTATTGCTTTCATTATTTCATCTACACTTATCTCCCTACCTCTCTTCACTTCTTTCAGATTTCTATTTCACTTAATTCAGGCGACTCTTCACACATAAACACGCTTTCAAATATTCCTTCCATCTTTTAAATTAGAAATTTCGTCATTCAGCATACAGCCATTCTCGTCTCGTATAGAATTCATTCTACGCTGTTGTGAATTTCCCTGGCAGTTCTTACGAGTTTCCAGAACATTTTAATATTTGCCTGGAAGTTATCAGATATCCTTCTATCATCCTTATCCGTTCTTTCTTGCTTTTCCTTTCAACAACTTCTTTTACTCTCTTATTTATACGTCTAAAGTCTGCCTTTTTATTTCAATCTCATCATTCATACGCTCTATGCTCTCTTTTTTGCTTCAACTTCCATCCGTAACTCATCATCCCATCACAACGTATTATTTTTCCTTTCATTCGTTCTCTTACTTTCACCACATACTTCGGTGGCTGCATCCACCAAAACTTTCTTAAAATTATTTCCATACAGTCTTCAAGTCTAAATCATTCATACATATTTCATTCAAACCACTTATATTTTCCCTCAGTCTACATTTATACTTCTCTTTCACACCTTCATCTTGTAACCTCTCTATTCTTATACGCTGTAACGCAGTGGTAGACACAGATTTCCGATGCCGCCAACGCCTGAATAGACCATTAATTCGGCATAAGACCAAGTAATGATCGGTCCCTACGTTGGACCCCGGTAAATCTACCACTGCGCTCCTCATTCTTTCATCCACAATTATGAAATCAATCATGCTTCTATCATCACCTATTTCCCATATATACATGAATCCTCTTATGACGAAAGAAAGTGTTCGTCACAAAATATTCTTTTCTACACATACGGTGAGGGGTCTTCACCATTCTCATTTATACCTAATATCCTAATATCCTTTCATAACCAGACCTCTTCACCCTAACCCTTCCATTAAAATCTCTAACATAATAATATTTTCATTTCTCTTACATTTCATCAACACCATCCTTACCGTGTCCCAAAACTGCTCTCGGATATAAATGGGCTTAGACATGTCTGGGGCGTACACCCTAGCACTAACAACTTCTTTAAGCCCACTTTCATTCGTATCCATAGCAGCCTTGGGCTCACACATTCATACTCTTTCACATTGACCCATTCTTTCTGAAAGGATGACACCGACTCCTTAGCATGCCCGCTCGGTCTCGTCTACACCAGAACAGCAAGCGGTATACATGCCATGTGCAGTGACATTCTTTCCCTTTCGTTTCGTCTCATTTACACATAACACATCTATTCCTCTATCATTCATCATTTCGCATACTTCATCCATCTTATTATTAATTGCTCCACATACATTCAGCGTAGCCAGACGGGCCTCCGCAATCCACTTTTCGCCCCTCCGGGAGACAGAACGTGATGGGTGGCGAACCTCGTCACCAGTTTTCCTCCCGGAGATTCTTCACACCCCTGCCCCATTAAAGGGGCGCCGGGAACTCGGGGCCATTTCTTTTGTTTGTTGGCTCATGGAACTAAGGGGTGGTAGATTTTACGCCGCTACCAGGAGCCGAGTCTATCCTTTCGGTTTTGTCGCTCGTTTAGCACCACCCGGAGGACACGGGTAGGGTGGGCCTAGGGTTAGGTGGTCGAAACCTACGGACGAGAGCAACTCATCCCCCTATTTACAGATTAAATATCACTTATTTTTGTTAAACTACTTTTATTTTTGTGTACGGACATAACATTTTCATAAACGTATTGAGAGGCTAAAGTTAATATATTAATTTCCTTAAATTTTTGTCGCAGCGAATCTTTAGGCTTTAAATCATAGATTGTTCTTATGGCCCGCCCTCATTTAAGACATAAATAATCCTTTTTAAAATTTTTGTCTGTCTGTCTGTCCAACCTAATCTTCAGATTAGCTAAATCGATTGTAATGAAACTTTACGAACAGATGTAAATGCTAGGAGGGATCTAGGTTATATGTTATCTGAAAAACTTAAAAATACTTTTTTGTAACAAATGAAAAATTTATAAAATAAATGGTCTTTGATTATCTTTAATCTAAACAACGCCACATTAACAGATACGGTAGTTTAATATAAATAGATCATGAAACTATTTATAGATTGCATATAAGTTACAATTGATATAAATATAAATACATAACTGTACCTATGTAATCGATATAAATATTGTGCGTTGCCGTTTTGGAATGCGTTTTGTTCGCCACATATGTTGAATTAAATAAATAAATAACCAACTACTACATATCATTCAGTGGATTTCGTAAGCGATGGAAGAGAGAAATTAAACAGAAGATGGGCAGCAGGGTCTTCCTAATAACAATAAAAAATAAAAAAAGTGCGGGCACCAACCCGCATACCAAGCGTGTCAGCTATGGCAATCATCCCCTCTAAGAGGCAACAAAAATAGTTTAAAAAAGTATAGTAATGCACATTCTGTATATACTAGTAACAAACACAAGCTAGTAATAGCAGTTACTCGACGCTAAACGCTTAGTAATTCCTTCATGGGGCAATGTATACGCTTTTACAAGAAAGTCCCAGAAAATATACAGGGCCTATCTACTTCTTTCAAGGTTATTTTTTATTTAATAAAATGTAAAGAGTTATATCGTCTATCCTCCTAACCTCTGGAAATGAGCAGATCGCTACTAATTTGTTTCTAATTGTTTTCATATTACTTTACTAAATATATTGTAATTTTCGATGTTAAAAAGTTCCGTTGGATTTCTTGCTGGTTATTCCCAGGACAGAAGTTTTTTTTCGAAACAGTGGTAAAGCTTAAATGACTTTAAAGAAGTATTCATGCAATCTATATTGAATAAAATCATTCTATTCTATTATATTTATCTAAATATCGGTTTGGAAATACCTGTACACTAGAACCCAGGGTGGAATTTTCTCCTGCTTCTCCAGTTTATACAGCAATTGATTTCCGAGGAAACCGAAGGGCTCTCCGAGTTTCCAGGTCAGCGTAATATCATATTTGCTTCTACTCATCACTTTTGGTGGAGGTGGTTTCCAGCACTTAAATTTATAACTTAGTAATTTTTCAAGATCCATTTATGTTTTGGTAATTTTAGTCAAAGACGTAATTAAAAACGTCTTAGTTTTTAGTATAATTATTTTGATTCGATTGTTTTTAAGATTTATAATTTTATAATCAATGCTACAATAAATATATTGAAACAAAAGTTCGTTCAATTTTGACTATTTTGAAGAGCTTCTTGCTTAAACACAGTAACTACTGACGACGAAGTTTGATCGATTCAATATCTGCAATAGATAATCTAAAGTTATATGCTACCATCGTTTCTATAATGATTTCTCATGTTTACGCGAACATAGTGTTCGCGTAAACCCATTCAAATGGGTGCAAACCCATTCCATATCGATGAAACCAAAAATTTAACATTAAAAGCTGAAAGTAGTCCCTACTGACTGCGTCCTCAGGACGTCAATTAATAATAATAATAATAATTTCCAGACCAAATCTCACTCACAGTGGCCTGTCCCAATGGAGACTAACTATCTGTGCCAGTTAGGATTATAGTGTACGAGTGTATGCGTAAGCACAGGTGCATTCTCTATTCCCTGACTCTCATAGTTCGATGGGACGGTAAGCCGACACGATCGGAGAAAGATTAGACGCAGAGCCAATGGCTTTACGTGTTTTCCAAGGCAACACCGCCAACTACCTAACTACGGTCTACTACTGAGAATTTATTGACAGAAAAACCTAAGAACTGATTGCGACCCGACCCGGGATTCTAACGCGGGATGATTAACATCAGTGTTTACGACCATTAGACCAACAGTCGTCAAACATGTATATGGTAAAAGTATACGCTTTAAATACAAACAATGTCCTCCTCCATTTCACCATTCTAAAAGAGATTAGGGATCCGTATATATGAAAGTAATTTTCCTTCAATAACATTATTTGGTATTTTCTGATCCAAAAGCGAAACATCGAGACTCAATTCACGTGCCGGTGTTGATATTAAATTCTTCGGAGCTCGACTTCGATATTTATGGAGTTATTACTTGAGAGATACACGCGTTGGAAGTTACTATATCGTGTTTCTGATATTTTTAAGCAGCTTCGAATGATTTTCTTTCTCTTTTTTATTTTTAAATGCGGTTCCTTCTATGATACCAGTTTTTTAAGAACCTATGCATGTATTTCTTTATATTTATTTTTTGAAATGCGTTACCATTTATACGTACCCATTAATACACAAGGATATTCTTCTGTATCGTGAAGGCAGTTTACATACATACATTTCAGAAGGACAAACAATCAGACATGGAACAATTATTTGTGTACAAATACTTGTTTCTTGCGGGATTCAAGCCCGCAGCCCTCAGCACCGCAACTCAATGCTAAGCCACTGCGCCCCGGAGCCGTCGAAAGAAGAAAGACTTTAATTGAACCAATTTAAAATAGAACCCAAATGTTGAAGACCTTATTACTTTATTACTAGATCATTCCCATTAGTATATGTAATAAGTCGTAGTATGATTCGTCACTCTCGTTGATTTGTGAAATGCCGAAGGAAAATTGATACGTCGTCGTCTGATCGTAGAAATGGGCAGATCATGATGTGCCAGGGCATTTCATAATACGCCGCCATTTCATGATTTATCCGCCATTGCACTTTGTGCCTAATTTGTATAATATATAAATGTACGCGACTTTGGCGTGGTCTAAGGGCAACTCCAGTCGCATCTTAACATACTGTCGCTAATATTACTAAATAGTCGCTTCCTGTTTACAATATATTAACATAAGTTAAAGTTAAAAATTATCGGCCAAACATGAAATGGCGACGTAAAATGGTTCAAAGTTTGTCAATAAACAAGTTTAAATGTTTTTTTAAAGAAAAATTGTACAAAACGGATTATTATAATATCAAAGAATACATAAATGAAAATAACCTCTGGGAATGAGGTGATCGCCACCATGCTGGTTCTATAAAATTTCATTTAAAAATTGTACAAACATAATTACTGTAAAGTGAAATATGTTTAAAAATGTCCCGCTGGGTTTCTTGCTGGTTCTTTCCAGGACAGAGGTATTTTCCGAACCAGTGGAAAATAAAAATAAAAACTTATATTATGTAATTATTTATATTGAGTAAAATTCTATCATGAAATGCCCAGGCAGATTACACAAAATGACGAGGCACTTCACAATTTGCCTTTGGGATTTCACAAGCCGCCGAGTGTTTGCAAACAGACGACCCCGTATGTGTTATGGCCAATCATACAATCTGCCGACGACGTACTCCAGTGAAGGAGTTATTAAAAAGTGGTCGTGTAGTTTTTAAAAGAATCGCATATATACAAACATTCGGTAGAAACAGAGGAACTGCTTTTTTAAAGTTGGTTAAATAGTCGTATTACATACATATTTTAGATTCTACTTTTTATTTTTCAGTCTACACTATCTCAATATCACTATAGCCCACAGGATTTAAATATAGGCTTCCTTATAGTGTCAAATTCTTGTTCCAGTTAAAGTGATTGAAGCAAATATTTGGAGAAAGAAATACGAGTTTAACATGATGTAGTGCTTGTATTTGTATGTATGTATGTATGTTTTTATTACGTGGTAGAGTAACGCTGCAGCTATATTAATAGTATAGTTGTAGCACGAATGGGTTGGCTCGACCGGGGAAGGACCACGCTCTCACAGAATACCAACGTAAAATAGCAGCTTAATGCTGCTGTGTTTCGTATGGTGAGTGTAGAGAACCGGAGACCCTTTTTACTGGAAAAGAGGCATTCTATCTTAGTCCTCACAGCTGACAACACATCTGCATTTAAATTCGCTAACGAAAATAGATGTAGATGTCTATGGGCAACAGCAACCACTTACCATCAGGTGGACTGTGTGCTCGTTTGTCACCCTTATCCTATAAAAAAACATGGGAAAACATTTCCACAGAAAGTGGAACTGGTTGAGCCCCGACGGTTCGACAAAACACGAGATGACTTTATTATGACGACCAGATGACAATTGTTCACCGAATGGTAAGAGGCACACTGAACCTTAACGTTAAGTTGGAGAGGTCACGCTTAATGAAGTCAACGCTCCGTCCCCCTCGTGCACTAATCCAAAGTCCCGAAAACTTTCAGCTCGAGTTACAAAATCGTTTTCAGTGCCTAGAAGATTGCAATGCAGTGCACGATATGAATGCCAAGCTCGTGGAAACTGTCCATGCGGTCGGAGCTAAGTTCTGCAAGACCCACCGCAGAAGGACACAAAAACTCTCTGATCACACTCTCAATCTCATGGCTGTTAGACGGGAGATGAAGCTGCAGTGTTCAGCAGATTTGACAGCTTACAGGCAACTAAACAGACAGATCTCCAAATGCATGCGGCGAGACTTACGCAACTTTAATACAGATCATATTGAAGAAGTGATTGAGCGGATCCAGGGCTCCAAAGTCTTTGCCAGAGATCTGTCTGCCAGAAAGAGCTAACTGTCAAAGCTGAAGACCGAGTGTGGCAGCATCGTTTCCGGGACACCTTAGAGTTTGAGTGAGATTGAGAGTTCTGTACTGAGCTGTACACAAAATCGTTGGAGCCACACGCAAGTGTGAGTAACGATCCGAGAGCAAGACTTATTCGACACTATTCTAATGATATTCCGAACGTCAGTTTGAGCGAGATTAGAATGGCTCTCCAACACCTTGAAAACGGCAAGTTACCAGATGAGGATGGAATTACAGCAGAGCTTCTGAAAGTGGATGTAAAACCGGTACGTGAAGTCCTTCAAAAGCTTTTTAATTTCGCCCTCCATGGTGGCACTACTTCGGTGGCGTAGAGCAAAAGTGCGGTGGTCTTGTTCTTCAAGAAGGGCGACAACGCTCTCTTGAAGAACTATAGACCGATTTCCCTTCTGAGCCACGTCTACGTGCTATTTTCGAGAGTCATTACGAATCGTCTTGCACGCAGACTCGACGACTTCCAGCCTCCCGAACAAGCCGGTTTCGGAAAGGCTTTAGCACCATAGAACACATACATACCCTTCGGCAAGTTGTACAGAAGACCAAAGAGTACAATCTGCCACTTTGTCTTGCGTATGTGGACTATGAGAAAGCCTTTGATTCCGTCGAAATTTGGACGGTTCTGCAGTCCCTTCAGCGGTGCCAAGTTAACTGTCGGTATATCGAAGTGCTGAAGTGTTTGTACAGTAGGGCTACGATGACTATCCAAGTACAGAACCAGATTACGAAACCTATCCAACTGCAGAGAGGTGTAAGACAGGGTGACTTCATATCCCCGAAACTCTTCACCGCTGCATTGGAAGACGTTTTCAAGCTACTGGACTGGAAAGGATACGGTATGAACACCAATGGCGAGTACATCATTCACCTTCAATTTGCCAACGATATAGTCCTTATGGCAGATTCGCTGGAGGACCTAAGCACTATGCTCAATAACCTCAATAGTGCCTTCCAACGGATAGATCTTAAGATGAACATGGACAAAACAAAGATCATGTGTAACGTCCATGTCACAACTACGTCAGTAGTAGTTGGGAGCACTAAGCTCGAAGCTGTTGACGAGTATGTTTGTCTGGGACAAATACTCCGACTAGGTAAGTCCAACTTCGACCGAGAGGTCAATCGACGGATTCAACTCTACTGGGCAGCGTTTGGGAAATTACGACACATCTTCTCGTCAAGTATACCTCAAAACTTGAAGACGAAAGTGTACAACCAGTGCGTGTAGCCAGTGATAACTTATAGATGTGAGACGTGGTCCTTCACTGCTGGCCATATGAGGAAGCTCAAGGTCGCTCAGCGAGCTATGGAGAGAGCTATGCTCGGGATTTCTCTGCATAATAAACTTAGAAATGAGGATATCCGCAGTAGAATTATTGTTGAATTATACGTGGTAGAGCCATGCTGCAGCTATATTGATAATATAGTTGTAGCACGAATAGGTCGGCTCGACCGGGGAGGGACCACGCTCTCACAGAATACCAGCGTAAAATAGCAGCTTAACACTGCTATGTTTCGTATGGTGAGTGTAGAGAACCGGAGACCCTTTTTACTGGAAAAGAGGCATTCCAACTTAGTCCTCATGGGTGACAACGCATCTGCATTTTGATTCTTTATTGAGTATAAATGTAGATGTCTTCGGATCACAGCAACCACTTACCATCAGGTGGACTGTGTGGTCGTTTGTCACCCTATCTTATGAAAAAAAAGAAAAAAAGTATCAGAGTGACCGATATAGCCCAACGGATTAGAAAGCTGAAGTGGAAATGGGCCGGCCATATAGCTCGAAGACCCGAAAACCGGTAGGGAAAAAAGGTTCTCGAGTGGCAGCCTCGTATCGGTAGGCGAAGTGTAGGGCGAACCTCCACTAGATGGAGTGACGACCTGCTAAGACATGAAGGAAGTCGATGGGTGCATGTGGCTCAGGACCGTGCTTTGTGGCATTCCTTGGGGGAGGCCTATGTTCAGCAGTGGACTTGTGAAGGGCTGTAATGATGATGATAATGATGATTGTGGATATTAGCGTGCACAAACATGTATATAGTTTAATTATTGTTTGATTTACGTAAACGATTATAATCAACAATTATACCTAAATAAAGCCGTATATTATATTTAAACTTATCGTTTGAATCAATGAATAGTGTTTTTGGGATCATTAATAACTTAAACGTCTCTCCTTGCAATCTGTTGGACGTGATCCAAATAACTAAGCGAGTTGTGCGATCTGCTGCAGCCAGTACCCAAGCGGCGACGAGTTCAAGTTATGTTAAGATTAAAACTGCTCCGAGCGGTTAATTACAAAGTTTTATCTCTCCTTAAATATTATGCTTAAACTTATTTTGAATACGTTTTTACGTTGTAGAGTCAGTGCTCCAAATACAAACGAAATATAAGCGTGAAATAGCAGCTTTATGCTACTGTGTTTTGTATGGTGAGTGTAGAGAAACGGAGACTCTCTTTACTGAAAGCAAGGCATTCCATCTTAGTCCTCAGAGGTGGAGGCATTTGCATTTGGATCCTTAAACGAGGATAGATGTAGATCTCTATGGGCCACATAATCCACTTATCAAAAATTTGACTGTGTGCTCGTTTGCCACCCTTATTCTACATAAAAACAAAGACTCTTCCTTACGTATTATGGAAAACCGTGTAGTAATGGCGTAAGATAAATGACTATCCGATTACATCCTATGGGTGCCGAAAGAGGCGACAGGAGAAACTGAAATAGGAAATGGTCAACAACATCTTCCTGACAACAGCACAAAATAATAAAAAACTACAATCGCTACCACGTGTATTAAACGTGGCAGGTATGGCAAATATCCGATCCTATAATATGAGATAATCTATAGAAGGCTATCTTTAAATGTGGACTTTTGATAGTCTGTAATGAATGGTAAATGATCATATTAAGATTTCTTATTTCTTCCATCTTAATATTAACGCTTTGACTGCTAATCGAGGGTAGGTGTCTATAAGCCACCATGTAGACTATTCTGTATGCTCGTGTGTCATACTATAAAAAAACAACACGCATTGATCATGAGCTGTGATGATCCTGATAATTATTTTATTTTATCCTGGTGATCTTGATCAGGATACTAGGATAAATTATTGTATTGTCATCGGTTTTTGACACAAGTGCAAATTTTCAAGTCAGTCGGCCGTCTACAAGTTGGTAAAAATTACATTAAAATATTACGTTACATAGCAGATAGATACCCGCGAAGCTAATAAAAGCGTGTTAAAAAATGAGTCGACTATACGTAATGTGTTACAATTTATTATAATAGTGTTTATTACATGGCCTTGACACATGTAAATTATACGGTCTTTGAATGCACAGTATGGCGCCAGCTTTATAGCTAATAAGAGGTTACAAGTGTACCCGGTTGATTTATGCCCTCTTTAGTTATACTGCTTCGCCTCTGACAATAAAGCTATTCTAATAGTCTTTGGCTACATAGCGAGCAATGGAACTAAATGTATGTCGAATAACGTGCAACATTTTAAATGTGTTTCGTAAAATAATTTAAAAAAAAAGTGCGAGAAATATTTTGTTACATGGAAGGACCACGCTCTCACAGAATACCAGCGTAAAACAGCAGCTTAATGCTGCTATGTTTCGTATGGTGAGTGTAGAGAACCGGAGACCCTTTTTACTGAAAAAGAGGCATTCTATCTTAGTCCTCACGGCTGACAACGCATCTGCATTTAAATTCGCAAACGAAGATAGATGTAGATGTCTATGGGCAACAGCAACCACTTACCATCAGGTGGAATGTGTGCTCGTTTGTCACTCTTATTCTATGAAAAAAACATATGGAGCTCAAAATCGTATTATTATTATCTATACATATAAATACAATTGAAGTTATATTTGTAATATTGAAATAACTGGCCTGTCTGTCTGCCTGTCACCTAATCTTCGGCATAGCTGAACCGATTGTGATGATACTTTAGGAACAGACGGAGAGCAATGCCAGGCGGGATCTAGGCTATATTTTATCCAAAAAAATTTGACACTTAAAAATAATAATAGATCATACCCAGGCGAATCTGTCTTTTAATCGGATTAAAATGCGAATAGGATAATATTTTGTTAAGATAAATCAGTGTGCTTTACCATATTCGGCTGTATCACCACTTACTATCATTTGAGATAACAGTCCACCACTGGCTCATAATAGTTCATCCATTCATTCATTAATTACAGTCAAAGTCCTTTATTGATTGCCTTATAGGATAGCTGACACGCTTGATAGGCGGTTGACAATCTCTTGTTCCATACCCTTTGTCGCCTTTTACGACATCTTACGCGGCGGACACGTAAGAAATAGTATACTCTACTACAGGTTATCTATTTGTTACATTGTTTCTCTGTTCACTAAACACGGCATTAAACCAAAAATTTCACTGTGCAACTTTGCAGCAGTGTAATGGACAATAAAAGTTTAACACAAGTAATGCTTCCGCGAATAGTTTTCATTTCCTAAACGACAGTAATTTCCTCTCGGTGTAGCGGCATATTGCTGCAGCATGTGCCACTTATATAACTTATATTACAGCATTTGGCGTAGCAGTTAACGGATATTGAGAAATCGTATCACCGTTTTAGAACAAAATAAATAAGTAAAACAGTGACCTCTCTTCCGATTATGTGCATTAGCGTTAGTTTAAAATTTTACCCTGTGTTTAGCGTTCATTAACATGTTTTTTTATATAAACTGAGGTGGTAAAAGAACTTTCAGTCCACCTGTTGGTAAGTGGCTACGGCAGTACATGGACATCTGCAGCCATCTTAAAACGAAGATAACATCTACATTCATCCTCAATTAAGAACAAAAGTGCACATGCGTATGTCATCCCTGAGGACTGAGATGGAATGCTTCGTTTCCACTAAAAAGGGTCTCCAGTTCTCTACACTCACCATACTAAACAGAGCAACATTAAGCAGCAGCTTAATAAATTTTACATTTGTATTCTGTGAATGCTGCACAGAATATCAGTGTGAAATAGCAATTTCACATTGGTATTCTGTGAGAGCGTGGTCCTGCCCCGGTCAGACGAACCATTCGTGCTGCTACCATAATATAGCTGTAGCATGGCTCTACCAACACAGAATTCAATTCTAATATTAGTATATTTAAAGACTTAAGACAAGCAACACGTCTCACAGTAAAATGCATTGACACGTTACATTTTACTGTGTATGTAATACGTCGCGTAGTGGCTGCTTAAGTGAATCCACTATCCTATATCAACTCATAGGTGTCGTAAGAGGCGATAGAAGGTAAGAAACCAGAGATATGAGATATGCAGCAGTACCTTTCTGATAAGTAAACAAAATATTATTAATTTGCAAATGCATCGTACTTTTCTATTTACTTTTATAATATTGTATGTGCATGTTATGCATTAACATGCATGACATGTATAGTCAGGAGATGGCACCAGCGTCTTCCCAATAACGACTGAAAATAAAAATTGCGGTTATCAACCCGCTTCCCAAGGTGGCAACTATGGCAAATATCGCCCTCGTGGGGCAATCTATGAGGGAGGCCAATGTTCAGTAGTATACTTTAATAGGTTGTAACGATAACGGTAACTCATAAATAATTTAAGTTTATTGACATGATATGGTTTACTTAGTTCTAACATATTGTTTTAACAAGGAATGATTGCAGTGAATGAAATGAAAGAAAGGCATTTAATCAGCCCAATGTAACCTTTAGTTTAAGTTGTTTTGCAATTAGTTATTTAGTTGTTTTAAAATTACGAAATGTATGAAGTCTGCAGTACGACGTTGTGTACACCCTCCTCTCCCCCACCGTTCAGCAGAAATTGCAAATTGGTCAAATAACTCGCGAGCTCCGACAGCGAACTGAATATCACAATATCAATGCTAAGGCTCTGACTTGATTTATTCAACTGTAAAATTCAGTACAATATTCACTTTCAACTTTTTCCATTTATTCTTTGTCGTTGTGCTTCGCTGAGCGTAAAATCCTAGTTTATCAATTTTTCGAGTCGATCAAATTGTTTGAACACAGACCTTGTTTAACAGCTACAGTGTGTACCACTGTGAATGTGTCATTATAGATGTACTTAATAACATTAATGTGTGAAGGACTGTAATGACAATGATGATGATGGAAAATACTAAAACTAAAACCTTGTATTATCATGCAGTTTCACTACCAAAAATTACTTTATTTACACAGGAATATTGCACCGGCTATATTCCTGTGTAATAAAGTATTACTTTTGCAACGGCTTCGGCGCTGCGGGAAGTGCAGCCCCTTTGCCCTTGCGTAGTAAGCGGGCGGGGGCTGCTCTTCCTCCGAGCCTACGGCTTTACACAAACACTCTAGGGGTAGGGCAGACAAGACTACTACTATGGAGTCGGGGCGTGCTTATTCAGTTTTAGTATTCGATTTTTGAGTATCGATATCTCAGAAACCAAGAGAGATATCGAAAAATTTTATTCTTACTTTTCGGCGTATCTCGTCGAGATCTGTGGGAATCGCCTTCAAATCGTGGCGCCGTAGGAACCGTAGAAGCTCTTAGATCTGTCTTCAATTAAGAATCAAAATGCAGATGCGTTTTCATCCTTGAGGACTAAGATGGATTGCCTCATTTCCAGTTATAAGGGTTTCTGGTTCTCTACACTCAACATATGAAACACAGCAGTATTAAGCTATTGCTTGCTTGTGGCTGACTATTAAATGGCGGTCAGCCACCGTAGACCCGTAGAGTCTGGTGGTGCTGGGATTAGTGGTGACGCACGCAATTGCGGCGGGAGGTGCTGTTCAAACTAGGTAAGGCGACATTTTATTTTACTACGCGGATCTTAGCTAAATAATTTTCAACATCGTTAATATAATGGATTTCCACAAAGTAACGCCTGATTCTATTCATTATCTCAAAATTAAGCTTCTTTAGTTATTCTATTTTATAGTACAAACATACCTGCATACAAAGATCAATATAAGATACAAAAATCAGAAAGATTGTAAAGGATGGTTATATTAAACTTTTTTGTTTAATTTTCGTATTGTGCTGTTCTTCGGAGAAATTGCTCGATCGTGCGGAAATGGGCCGATAAACTTCGAACTTTTGTTTTGAAGAGAACTAATAAATACTCAACAAAAATTTGGTGGAAGTTACGTTTTTAAATTTGATTGTTACGCTTTTCGAGATTCAATTGAGAGTTTTGTATAGATGTGGCTATTTTGCTATATTAATTATCGGTCGTGGAAAAAAATTCTTCGTATTTTATATACAAATTCATGACATTTTTTTAAAAAGTTAGATTACATTTAATTATGATATATATATGCCATTTTGTTCGATAACTTGTTGCCATCTTGTAGGTAGTGAGTGACATAATCCCGTTGCTGTAGAAATCTTGGGATTTTTTATCAAAAAAATCCGACAAGTAGTTTTGACAGTCCTCTCTTGATGTTAACCTAACATTACCCAAAAAACTCTAAAGTGAGCAAAACAGGTGAAAATCTGAGATTGCAAGGTCAGGACTATATGGTGGATGCATTAACACTTCCCAACCAAGCTCTCTCAACCGCTTTTGTTGAGTGGCTAAAGATGTGTGTGGTCTGGCGTTATGATGATAAAACACCTCTCCTTTTTTGTTGATCAATTCCGGCCGTTTTTTCTCAATTTCTTGCTTGAGTCTCATTAGTTGTTGGCAGTAGAGATCCGAATCGATGGTTTTGCCAGGCGGTAAAAGCTCATAATAAACGATGCCCTTCCAAATCCACCATACACACAGCATCACCTTATTGCGTTTTAATCCGGGTCTCGCTACAGTCTGTGGAGCATGACCACCCTTTGACCATGACTTTTTCGCACGTTCTTGTCGTAGGTGATCCACTTTTTATCACCATTGATCAATCTTTTCAAAAATGGTTCGGTTTCATTACATTTTAATAGAGAATCGCAAATGAGTACACGATTCTTTCGGTTTCTTTCAGTGAGCTCGTGTGGTAACCAAATATCGAGCTTTTTTGTATAGACAGACTTTACCAAATGGGTTAAAACAGTTTTGTGGTCAATCCTCAATTCCGCGGCTATATTGTAACTACTAATATGCCGATCTTGCTCCACTTTTTCAAAAGTGGCATTGACTTTATCCGTATGATGGCGACCAGAGCATGCTGCATCTTTGCCGGACTGAAAACGATTGAACCAATTCTGTTGGCTCTCCGGCAACTCTTACTGACACTGCATTAGGTCTATAAACGTCAAAATTTTTTTAACGTAATAATTTAATATCAAGGGCCGATTTTTACAAATCGCAAATACAATTTATTCATAGATTAAAATACAACATAATCAAATGTGTAACATAATTTATGTGTATTCAAAATTATAGTGATACAGTCCCCCCCGTGACCATGGGTGCTGTAAAGCACCCGAAACTAAGGGAATCAAAATTACTAAAATTAAACGCGATAAAATCCGTAAAAATAGTTTTATTCAATGTGTAGTGTTCGCGTAAATATAAGAAATCATTATATAGTGATACGACTTAAATATTTCAATGTGACATAATTGAAATATTTAAAAAAAATATATTCAGTAGGTTTATAATTTATTTGATTAATACATTTTCCCGTTATAATAAAATAAATTCCAACAATGAAAATATCCTTTTAATAAAAATATTATTAAAAAGAAGAAAACGCTTCTCTGACATGAAACCGTGACAAATTTGCTACAATTTTCTGCACGCGATATTTAATACACAAGCACATGCGATAAATAATGCATGAAACGTATCTTCTTTTATTTGTCGCTTACACTGATGTTTTTATTGTATAAATCTATTACCAAGTTTATTTCTTTATTTTTTGATCGTTATGCGGTGGTTTATCTTTTTTAGGGATTTTTTATCCTCAGTTAAAATTTATTCATAAGATAAAATGCAACACAAAAAAATAAAATTACAGATAAATGAATAAAATCGTTCCCTTGTTTCACTTTACATTCAGTCAGGTTATTATTTATTTGATGGATAACTGTTATCTGAAGATTGAAAACTGTGCCCTTAGTGTAGTGGTGTTGGGCTTAGTGGTGATAGTGTAAGTAATTGTGGGATGGTTCACGTGGTAGAGCCACGCTGCAACTATATTATAGTTGTAGCACGAATGGGTCGGCTCGACGGGGGTAGGACCACGCTCTCATGGAATACCAGCGTAAAATAGCAGCTTAATGCTGCTGTATTTCATATGGTGAGTGTAGAGTACCGGAGACCCTTTTTACTGGAAATGAGGCGTTTGATCTTAGCTTATTCTATAAAAACATCTTCATTTTATTTTCATCCGAATTTCAGCTAATTAATTTTCACAAACAGGACAGGAAACTTGTGTCTGAAGTCGAGTCTTTGCTGAACAAAGTCTCGGATTGGGGGCGACTAAATCTAGTCCAGTTTAATCCTCAGAAGACACAAGTTTGCGCGTTTACCGCTAAAAGAACCCCTTTGCCGTATCTCCTCAGTTTCAAGGCACTGCTCTTGTTGCCTCAGCCAGTATCGGAATCCTCGGCGTCGACATATCGAGTGACGTGCAGTTTCGTGGTCACTTGGAAGAGAAGGCCAAATTGGCCTCTAAAAAGCTCGGCGTGCTCAGCAGAGCGGGACAGTATTTCATGCCGGCACAACGCCTGCAACTTTACAAGGCGCAGGTTCGGCCTCACATGGAATACTGTTCCCATCTCTGGGCTGGGGCTCCCCAGTGCCAGCTCCTTCCACTTGACCGCATCCAGCGCAGAGCGGCTCGAATCGTCGACGATCGAGTCCTTTCCGATCGGCTCGATTCATTGGCGCTGCGAAGAGATGTTGCATCTCTTTGCATTTTCTTTCGCATTTACCACGGGGAGTGCTCTGAGGAATTGTTCGGATTAATCCCAGCCGCCAAATTTCACGAACGCACATCGCGGCAGAACTCCCGATACCATCCACACCATTTCGATGATTGGCGGTCCACCACTGCGCGATTTAGACCATGTTTTCATCCTCGCACAACTTTCTTGTGGAATAGTTTACCACCAGCGATTTTCCGGACCGATACGACTTAGGGACCTTCAAGAAAAGAGCCTACTCCTTTTTAAAAGGCCAGCAACGCATCTGCAACTCCTCTGGTTCCCCTGGTGTTGCAGTTGTTCATGGGCGGCGGTAGTCACTTACCATCAGGTGAGCCGCATGCTCGTTTGCCCCCTCTCCTATAAAAAAAAAATAAGGAAAAAATGTGGGAGGCTAAGATCGACTTCTATGTTACTGCGCCACAAGCGTGTGTGAATGTGAATTTTCACATATTTAATTATTAATGTTAAAGTGGTTATTGCATTAAATCAACATCGATTAAAGTAGGCCACAGATGCGGCGTCACCCTTGAGGACTAAGGAGAAACATACTGAGGTTATACTGGTTCTTTTATCCTTTATACTGGGACATAATAGCTTGTAGCAGTTTTGTACTAACTCAAGCGAACTCCTAGACAACCACCAGGGAATTTTATATAGAAAAAATGGTGCCACTACCCAGTAAAGCTATAAGAATATTTTTAATAAGATACTTCTTGTTAAACTTACTTCACTTTATTACTTTTATCATTTACTTTTACCTGGACTTCACAAGTCCACTGCTGAAAATAGGCCTCCCCCACGGAATGCCACAAAGCACGGTCCCGAGCCACCTGCATCCATTAACTTCCTGCATGTCTTACCAGGTCGTCACTCCATCTAGTGGGGGGACGCCCTACACTTCGCCTGCCGGTAGGAGGCTGCCACTCGAGAACCTTTCTACCCCAACGGTTGTCGGTTCTTCGAGCTATATGGCCGGCCCATTTTTCACTTCAGCTTACTAATCCTTTGGGCTATGTCGGTTACTCTGGTTCTACTGCGGATATCCTCATTTCTAAGTTTATCACGCAGAAAAACCCCGAGCACAGCCCTCTCCATAGCTCGCTGAGCGACCTTGAGCTTCCTCATACGGCCAGTAGTGTGGGACCACGTCTCAGTTCCATATGTCATCACTGGCAACACGCACTGGTTGTACAATTTAGTTTTGAGGTTTTGAGGTATGCCTGACGAGAAGATGGGTCGTAATCTCCCGAACACTGCCAAGCCGAGTTGAATCCGTCGATTGACCTCTCGGTCGAAGTTGGACTTACCTAGTCGGACTATTTGTCCCAGGTAAACATATTCGTCAACAACTTCGAGCTTAGTGCTCCCAACAACTACCGGCATAGGTGTGACATGGACATTAAACATGATTTTTGTTTTGTCCATGTTCATCATGAAACCTATCCGTTGGGAGACACTGTTGAGGTCATTGAGCATAGTGCTTAGGTCCTCCAGCGATTCTGCCATAAGGACTATATCGTCGGCAAATCGAAGGTGAGTGATGTACTCGCCATTGACGTTAATACCGTATCCTTTCCAGTCCAGTAGCTTGAAAACGTCTTCCAATGCAGCGGTGAAGAGTTTCGGGATATTACGTCACCCTGTCTTACACCTCTCTGCAGTTGGATAGGTTTCGTACTCTGGTTCTGTACTCGGATAGCCATCGTAGCCCTAATGTACAAACACTTCAGCACCTCGATATACCGACAGTCCACTTGGCACCGGTGAAAAGACTGCAGCACCGCCCAAATTTCGACGGAATCAAAGGCTTTCTCATAGTCCACATACGCCAGACATAGTGGCAAATTGTACTCTTCGGACTTCTGTACAATTTGTTGAAGGGTATGTATGTGGTCTATGGTGCTAAAGCCTTTTCGGAAACCGGCTTGTTCGGGAGGCTGGAAGTCGTCGAGTCTGCATGCGAGACGATTCGTAATGACTCTTGAAAACAGCACGTAGACGCGGCTCAGAAGGGAAATCGGTCGGTAGTTTTATACGTGGTAGAGCTATGCTGCAGCTTTATTACTGGTATAGTTGTAGCACGAATGGGTCGGCTCGACCGGGGAAGGACCACGCTCTCACAGAATACCAGCGTAAAATAGCAGCTTAACGCTGCTGTGTTTCGTATGGTGAGTGTAGAGAACCGGAGACCCTTTTTACTGGAAGAGAGGCATTCCATCTTGGTCCTCACGGGTGACAACGCATCTGCATTTTGATTCTTTATTGAAGATAGATGTAGATGTCTATGGGTCACAGCAACCACTTACCATCAGGTGGACTGTGTGCTCGTTTGTCACCCTATCCTATAAAAAAAAATCTTACTGATCCACTCCAGTTACTTTTGTTCATCTGTTGAAATCCTCGTTGCAGATTTAATCTCGCAAAGAAATTCCGAGCTTAGCCCTTTCCATCGCATGCAGAGTGACTAAAAGCTTTTTCATACCGCCAGCATTAAAGACGTTTCAGTTCCATAAGTCATCACTGGCAACACGCAACTATCTATATATCAGATAGCTATATCGAAAGATAAATATTTTGGCAGCCATGCGGTCATTTTAACTTTTCCCATAGTCGCCCGTTACGACACCCGTGACGAGATGCGAGATAGGCAATAGGTTATTCACAGATAATATTAAATAACTTTGTTTGTTTTCGCCGCTCATGTCATCTTCGAACAAAAACTCGTAGTCGTCTAAAGTAAGCCTAGGAGGCGGTGCTAAATCAGCAGTTAAAGCTACATTTAACAATTTTAATTATGGCATTTTTGGGAATCGCACACAAGTTGCCTTAAAGAGTCGCCTTAAAGAGGATTACAGCATCCCCTATGAGTAACTACACCAAATTATGTTTGAATTAAAAAATTTAAATTATCGTATATGTATATGATTTTAATTAATTGCAAGCATTTTGCTCGCTTAGAGAAAATAAGCTTACAGTAAGCCCTATGAGTTATTACATCATTTTTTTAACAGAATAAGGGTGACAAAAGTGCACACAGTCCACCTGATAGTAAGTGGACGCTGTGTCCGATAGACGTCTAAATTTATTCTCGATTAAGAACGAAAATGCATATGTGCCATCATCCCTGAGCATTTAGATGGAATGCCTCGTTAACAGTGTAAAGGGTCTCCGGTTCCCTGCAATCACCATATGAAACACAGCAGCATTTAGCTGCTATTTTACGCTGGTATTCTGTAAGAACGTCGTCCTACCCCTGTTGAGTCAACCCGTTCTTGCTCCAACCATAACTTAGCTGCAACGTGACTCTATCACGTATAAAATAAAATTATTTTTGCAGTTAAAAATTTCAATTATGCTATTTTTGGTATCAAACAAAAGTTACTCGCCTTAAAGAAGATTAGAGCGAGCCCCTGAGTTACTACATCGGATTATGTTCGTATGAATTCACACGTAAACCTTGAACAAGAAACGGCAGACTCGCTTGTATGTTATTGATTTTCAATTAACGCAAACCATAAATAACTGTAAGCGCGTTATTAGTTGGAAAATTAATTGACTTATTTGCATAATGGTCTAGCGATGATGTTTGACACGATGGCAGTTCGGATCGGATGCTTTATTGGAAATTTAATGTTAAAAATTATGTAAATTCAGTACACGAACCTGTGGAACCTGTCAGCTTATTTTTAACAATAAAGTGATATATATATATTGTTAATTATTTTTTCTTTTTACAAAAACAACCTTACAGTGCGTGAAAACCTTCAACCGCCTTCAAATAATGAAGACATATGCTTTTTCCTATGAGGACTAAGATGAAATATTTATTTATTTATTTACTTATTTACACTTTATTGTACACCTTAATAAAAAGGATTACTAAGGGCGGACTTAATGCCTTTTGGCATTCTCTCCCTGAGAGTAAAGTAGTTATACGGAAACACAACAAGAGTTTTCATGTTCTTACACTGCATCAATCTTTAACATGCTAGTATTATGTAGGCCTTAAAGCAAATATAGTCCGTACACTCAACGTGTTGACATAGTATTTTTATATTTAAAAATATATCAAAATTCCGCAAATTGACAGCTATACGCTTTGTTGTAGTTGATTTTGAACTATTAATAACAAGGTAAAGGCTCCTCCTTCCGCGGTATTTTTACTAAAACTCGAATGGAGATCAAAAATTATGCATTTATTGTACTCTTTTGAAGGTTTGCCCATTTTTATCAGAACCATAATTTTTTATGCTCTTGAAATAGATAATAGGTTTGGCTATTAGACTGTAATTTGTATTCTAAATTAAATAAATATGATAATTTAAAATTAAAAATTTGTACAACCGACTTCAATGTAAATTATTAAGAATAACTCAAAAACTATTAATCAGACCTTGATCAAATTTATATGGGACCACATGTGAGACATCAGCTTTCAAACAAAAAAGAATTATCGAAATCGGTTCACCCAGTAAAAAGTTATAAGGTAACACACAAAAAAAAAACATACAGTCGAATTGAATACCTCCGCCTGTTGAAGTCGGTAGAAAAGAAGTCGGATGCACCTCATTTCCATGTAAAAATCCTTATTTCGATGTATTTGATTCTTAGTTCCGAGTGTACAAAATGCAAAGGAAGAAGGTAGGAAGAAAAATACATGGTGCTCATTATCCTACGACCAACATTATTATAATAAAAAAAAAATGAATAATTATCCCCGTGGGTATAGAATTAATTAATTAACAAATTGCTGTTGACCAATTTTAATTTTCTTTCACAAAACCTACAGCGAGAGCAAATTTTCCAGAAGTATTATCTTTGAATGAAAATGAAATGGAATGAAATGAAATGAAAATGAAATGAATGAAAATTATATTTATTTCTCCACCACAAAAGTATATAGGTAGGTCTAGTAACAAAACTTAAGAAAATATGAAATATTGTAATACGGACTGGAGCCTAAACTAGGGTATCCCTGTATTTCAGGACTCGAGGTCGCTCGCTCGCTGACTACTTCCGAGTTTGTCGGAAAGTGTGTGTGTGTGTGTGTGTGTGTGTGTGTGTGTGTGTGTGTGTGTGTGCGCGCGTTTGCGTGTGCGTTTGCGTGTGCGTGTGAGTGTGCGTGTGCGTGTGCGTTTGCGTGTGCGTTTGCGTGTGCGTTTGCGTGTGCGTTTGCGTGTGCGTGTGCGTGTGCGTGTGCGTGTGCGTGTGCGTGCGCGTGTGCGTGTGCGTGCGTGTGCGTGCGTGTGCGTGTGCGTGTGCGTGTGCGTGTGCGTGCGTGTGCGTGTGCGTGTGTGTGTGTGTGTGTGTGTGTGTGTGTGTGTGTGTGTGTGTGTGTGTGTGTGTGCGCATTCGTACGTGCGTGAGTGTTAACTTACAATCGCAACAAATGATTCAGTGTCGTCTAACTAAGCTTTGAAAGATATTCTTTTAAAGAAAACTTACATTCATACAAAGTTTTTGGATAAATGTTTAATAATGAATTTATTTTGTTGTATAAATAAGGAGCGAGAAAGGAACATTGTCTTCTGAATAAGGCTGTATTATGTCTTATATTACTACATATTCTATTGTTTCTTCGCTGGTTATCAATAATTTTAGGGTCATAGGTTAATTTTTTGTGCTTGCGCAAAGTTAGGTTTAATATGAATAGTTGTCTTACAGTCAAGAATTTACTTTCTTTGTACAGACTGAGTGTTGAGTATCAGTAAGGCTTTTTTAGCATTTATTAGCAGAGATCTCTGTGCGCATTCCACCTTAATAATTCTAGTTTTGCATGCTCCACCCCAAATAGAGATGCAGTAGCTTAAGATCGACTGAATTAGAGCATAATAAACCGTTTTCAACAATGTTAGTTTGAGTAAATTTCTAAGTTTTTTAAAAATCCATATTAGCTTACACTTACTTGCAGATAAAAGATCTAAGTATCTAAGTGTGAAATCCACGAAAGTGTTTCACCGAGTTGAATACCAAGACATTTAATACAGTGAGTTTTTTGTAATGGTAGACAAGAGTAAGTTGAAGAGTTTACTTTATCACAATTATGCATTTTTAGATTTAAGTTATTACTGTTTGGCTGTGTGGATTTATTTATAGAGAATGTTATTTAACTAGATTCTTGAATGTTAAGCGTTAAAAGGTTCTTATTTAACCATAGGTATATCTGATGAAGCCCTTTTTCAGCAGTTGAATGTATTTCGGCCCAAGTCGCTCCTTGGAATATGATCGCAGTGTCATCTGCGTACGAAAATATTTTTCCATTAGGTGGTATATACTGGCAGAGTTCATTAATATAAATCAAGAAGAGACTTGGGCCAAGGACACTACCCTGCGGTACACCGCAGGTGATGGGTAAGGGACTGCTAACATAATCACCTATTTTTACGGATTGAAATCTATTATTTAGAAAGTCTTTGAAAATTTGAAGGGGTAAGCCACGTATGCCAATTAACTCCAATTTCTTTATTAACATGTTAGTAGAGACTGTGTCGAACGCTTTAGCTAAGTCCAAAAAAACACCAATGCATTTACAGCCAGTATCTAAGTTTTCTGCAACATAAGTGGTGAGATGTGCAACTGCATCTTCGGTAGATTTATTGTGTTGAAAACCATATTGCGTTTCAGCGAGGATCTTTTCTTGCGTAAGATATTTCATTAGACGAGTGTTGATAAGCTTTTCAATTACTTTTGACAACGCGGTCAAAACGGAGATTGGGCGATAATTTTCGACACAGTCTCTGCTACCATTTTTATGAATGGGGTGTATGATTGAAAATTTAAAGCTGTCGAGAAAAACGCCGTTGTTTAAACAGAGATTAAATATGTGTGTTAATACAGGACAAATGTCGTCTTTTATGCGTTTTAGGAAAGCTAAAGGTATATTGTCCCCTCCAGAAGCTGAATCGTTTCCTAAGTTAAGGAGTAGTGCCTCGACTTCCACTGTGTCAGTTTCGATCAGAACTAATGATTTTAAACGGGAGGAACTCTTAATATTGCACTTTATTTTATTTACGTCAATAGCTTCGTGAATTTAGTCAGCGAGCCTTTGGCCAGTCTTGGCGAAGTACTCATTTACTTTGTTTACTGATAACAATGCATTACCTGGATATACATTCAAGAGTTCAACGGCATGATTTTTATTTTCTACGGTATCGGTGGTTTTACGAATTGCTTTCCACGTTTGTTTGGGGTTTTTACATTTGGAAATCTCCGAGCTTTCGTACTTTTCTTTAAGATTGTGTCAAAGGTTGTTACAGAAATTTCTGTATCTGCTGTACGAGATTTTTAGTACTTCGTTAGTCGGCGAGGCTTTTTGCTTTTTGTGAAGAGCATCATGATGTGAGATGCATCTAAGTAAGCCTATAGTTATCCAAGACTTTAAGATATATTTCCTATTAGGGGCTTTACGAACTATGGTACTTGCATTTAAGGATTGTTTTATATATTTTATTAGTAATTCAATTGCTACATTAGGGTCGTTAATATCTAAAAGTTTTGAGAAATTATAGTTCTTAAAATTATTTGCTGCATTTTCATAATTGACTATCTTTATTAATTTATAGGAATTGTCCTTTTTGGTAACGCTAGATTTAATAAAACAGGGAAATGGTCAGTTATATAAGTCTTGATCACAAATGTTTGAGCTAGCCTATTGCTTTTTATGTTGACATGATCAAGGCAGCTGTTGTTACGTGTGGGAAATACGTGTGCAGGCAGGAGGCCATGTTAAGCAAGTAGATTGAGGTACTCTTGGGTTTTTTCAGTCACCGTTAATGGGTTTAATATTTATATTAATATCTCCTGTCACGATTACTGTTTTAAATTCGCGAATAAACTTCAGATTATTGTCCAAGGATGTGAGAAAATTATCCGTGTTTTTTAAGATGGAGATATGTAGATACCGAGAATAACAATGGCTGAAGTTTTTATAAGTAAATAGTTGGCATCACAAAATTTGGGTTCTTCAATAGTATGGGTAACTTCATTGTGAGTATAAATAACTACGCCATCGTTTTGATTATGACAATCGGAGGAGTAGTATAGTTTAAAATTTTCTAATAGTGGAGGATGTTTGTGATCAGACAACCAGCATTCCGTGAGTACGATTATATCACAATTAAGGCCTAAACGTTTTAAGAAAATAAGAAATTCGTCAAAATTATGGTAAATGCTTCTTATGTTGTGAGTTATAAATTTTTAAACCCTTTTTGGGGATTTTTGATCATCTCTGTGAGGATATTAGGCTCAATCACTACAGATTCTGAGACGGCGATGTTATCTAGCTCATTTTGTATGTTAATTTTAGTGCTCTCTGTGAAAATAATTATATGACAGAATAAGTAGAGGAGATATTTTATTATGATTTAAGAAGTATTTTATGAAACATAATACAGGGGCCCTTGTCCTGGAAAACTTTGCGAAAATCCATCCAAAAAACTTAGTTATTATTACACATGAGAACCTACGGTATACAATGTTTGAATATTCTAAGGAACTAAATTTAAGCGTATGTGAGTGAGTTGTGTATGCATTAGTTTGTGTTATGTACGTGTTAGTGTTAATGCATGAATAAATAAACAACATACCACAGTGCATGCAAACCTGTTTACAATATATAAGTAGTCATTTGGTAGGGGCCAGCATCTTGATATCTTCTTCACTGAGTACATATACAAAACCGTGGTTAGTCCAACAGAATTTGTAACTGTTTTCATTTGCAAATTTACGTGCCATAGCATAGATTATCTTGTTTTGCGATGTCAGGCTTTCCGATATAAAAAGAGGCTCCACTGGGCCGTCAAGTTTGGCGTGTTTAGTCAATAGGTTACTTTTTGTGTCCTGTCTAAATTTTCTGACGGTGTTCAAGACAGCTTCTTTTTTGATAACCGAGGTGAACTCGACAACAACTGGCATTTGTGAGGAAGTTTTAGATTTATATTGGAAAATATTTTTAATGTCACCGTCATTTATATCGGTTTTAATAAAAACATAGCAACCTCATCCTATGTTTTTTATCATGTTGATTAATTCTGTCTTATTATCAAGGTACTTTATCGGGGCATTTCGTATTTCGATACTTGTATTTCTAGAACTACACTCCAGGTGAACAATTCTGTCTTCCAGTTTCTTAATGTAAGCAAATTGTCTTGTTCTTTCTTTTTCGTTCTCTTCTAATTTAATTCTAATTTCATCGTATTTTTCCGAAATGAATTCAGTTGCCTTCGAAATGTCGTTGTTTTGCTTCTTTATCTCTTCAATTGCGGTATGCAGCAAGGTGGTAAGTTTATGATTTTGTGCATCCGTAGCCGTAGAAATCATATTCTTCACTACGATCATAAATGTTTTAAATTCTTCATCCAGAACATGACCTCGCTTCCATTTTTCTTGTCTAGTTACACTCGCAGGCTGGGTTTTAGACTATGTAAGAATATGAAAATTTATATTATATTATGTAAGAATGTAAGAATTTTTGGGTATATATGGATTGATTGCGTGATAAGCGTCCATTCTCATAACCAATTAAAACAAAATAAAATCCTATTATTACCTGATATACCTAGCTATTCAATTTTATTTATTTTAATACTCGTCGTATTATTACAATAGTAGTACAAACAATATGTGGCTCTTTCTTAAGCAAGATATTGTGTCCATTAATCCATCCATTACAGCCTATAAAAGTCCACTGCTGAACATAGGCATCCCCCATAGATTGCCTCATAGGGGGGATTTTGCCATAGTTGTCAACCGCAGTTTTTAATTATTTTGAGTTCTTATCAGGAAGATGCTACTGCCCATCTCCAGTTTGAATTTTCCAGTTACCTCCTATTACACCCACGGGACGATATGGGGGAGTGGATATTCTTACACCCCCACTACACGTCAAGATATTTTGTAAAATGATATAATGTAGTTTGTAAATAATTATTTATAAGTGTTTACAACTACTTACCTAAGTTTGTGAAAGTTATTATAAAGGAAATAGGAACCTACGCGTTATTAAAACTAACGGAAAGTGTTTAAAAAGTTGCGTAAAATTGTGAACACTGTATTTTGCGTGTGTATTTGCTGCGGAATAAGGTGCTCATAGAGCTTTATCACCAAAAAAACTCGTTTCCTATCCGTGCCCATCTCCAAGACATGATATGGGGTAGTGGATATTCATAAACCGCCACTATACGATACAATGACATAATAATTTCCAAAGAATAATAGTATAATATACATATAATAAAGTCTAAAATTGACGACTATATATCCTAAACAGAAAATGCTGATATTGTATTCATATTCAGACGCCAGACATAAATAACATCACACAAATTTTGATTCTTGTGATTCCCTGCTGTTGCGACGTTACGTATATTCAAATGCATTTCATGTTTCACAAAGTTTACAATAAATAAATCTTTTTTTTATAGGAAAGTTGACAAACAAGCACAGTTCACCTGATGGTAAGTGGTTGCTGTGACCCATAGACATCTACATCTATCCTCAATAAAGAATATAAATGCAGATGCGTTGTCACCCGGGAGGACTAAGATGGAATGCCTCTTTTCCAGTAAAAAGGGTCTCCGATTCTCTACACTCACCATACGAAACACAGCAGTGTTAAGCTAAAATAGCAGCTTACGCTGGTATTCTGTGAGAGCGTGGTCCTTCCCCGGTCGAGCCGACCCATTCATGCTACAACTATACTACTAATATAGCTGCAGCATGGCTCTACCACGTATAAAAATCTATATTTTTTTCCTTTTTTCTATTGCTTTTCACTCTCTTTCTTTAGTTTCTATGAAAATTAGTAATGGAGATAAACGCTCTGCTTTATAGTTGAGTGAAAAGATTTAAGAACACGTTACCACATAGGAATATAGTAAAGAACACACAATATATAATGTATTATAATATACACTATGTAGAGTACATATTAAACGCATAGTGGTGGTGTAAGAGTATCCACTACCGCAAAACCAGCGGTGGGCGCCGAAAGAGGCGACAGAGAAAAACTGAAACAGAAGATGGGTGGCAGAATCTTCCTGATAACAAACTAAAATTGTAAAGAAACTGTGGTGGTCAATCCGTCTGCCACCGTGGCAACTATGGCAAAATCCTCCTTATAAGGCAATCTTTGAAAGAGGACTATGTCATGCCGGAGAATGTTTCTATATATAAAAATCAATTGCTGTCCGTAAGTCTCGCAAAGACTCGAAAATGGCTGGACCGATTTTGATGAAATATTTTGTGTTTATTTGGGTAGGTCCCTGGATGATCTAAACGATTCATAATTGAACACGGTAGGTTGCGCTGTTGACGAGATCCAGAAATCACCCGTGCAAAGCCGGGGCGGACTGCTAGTATTAAAATAAAAATTCATCATAAGTTCATTTAATGCTAATAGTGTTATATATTTTTAATAGTGCGATATTAAGTAAATATTTGAATATATTATTACAATTTCAAAAAAATATTTCATGACAAAAGAAAAACTAACAGAGACTATTTTTCATTTACGTGTTCGTACGTGACGCATTAGAGCAGTGTATTATTAATGGCGTAGCAGTTCGTAGCAGAATTGCTACGAACTGCTACGCCATTGCAAATTTGTTTCAACGCTATTTCTGAACATCAAACAAAACTTTCTGTTGTTTTATCTGAACATGTGTGTTTGTGTACATTTTATTACTATAATTTCAATTACTATTACCATACATAATTACTTTTACACTTATAAAAAAGAGGGAAAAGACAAAATGTTAAAGATATTGTGCCATTTAAATCATAGTACGTAGTGGCAGCATAAGATAATTCACTACCTTATATCATCCCGTGGGTGTCGTAAAAGACAATAGAGAGAAATGAAACTGGATAAAGGCAGTAGCACCTTTCTGATAAAAACTTTACTTGTTTTGAAACAACCGTTACGTGACAAAACTGGCTAAGTGCTGGTTCTCAAAGATTATTACAGCAAAAATAAAATTACAAATACACGATGCTTTTGCAATCTATCGCAAGTGATGAAATCACCGTGTAGTGGCAGTGTGAGGAAATCCACTACCCCATATTGTCCCGTCGTTTCATAAGAGGTAACAGCGGGAAACTGAAACAGAAGATGGGCAGCAGCATCTGCATCTTAATTTTCTCTATTAATTTTTTTCGCGACTTGCGACGAATTATTACCTTTTTGTAATAAAACTTCAGAATGTATATAATTTCTTCGTTAGATTCAATCATTTTGGCGGACAGAAAAACCATTGCAAAATGGCGGGAAAATCTCCTATATGTATTGATATTAAAACCAGCCAGATACAAACAGTTCAACCAAAGAGATTTTTCTTCAATTTTATACAAACAAAATACGAAGAAACTTTTTTATCGACCTATTAGAATTGCGTCTGTATAGTTACATTACAATTTCTTCTTCTATTTTCCTCACCCTTAAAGGTAGAATTTTGTTTTCGAATTTAAATGTTTCTAGAGCTGTTTTAGTCAAAAAGAGGAGGAGATTCTCAATTCGACTGTATGCTTTTTTGTGTATAACAAAGACATCGCCTAACAACGCGATGTCTTTGTCAACTGGAAACTGATTAAGATATTTATTTTTTATTAAATAGGTTATACTCCTGAGGTAGTCCCATATTACAGATTAATTACTTGGAGAATCAATTTCACTCCTAAGGGTGCTAAATAGTAACTATTGAGACAACATTAAGATTGTTATTAATAAGTTATATCCTTAGTCCACTAAAAAGGATAAAAATTAACTTTTAATAAATACTTTTACTAATTGGTTCACAATTGGCTAAGATATCGCGTAACATGCTTTGAAAATAATTGAGATATAAAAGGAGAAGGCTCCTTTTTTGAAGCCGGCTAAAATAACAACAAACGAGGGCCGTAGAAACTAATTGTATTATCTAGTGAGAGCCGTTGAACAAGAGATTTTGTACGTCGAGCAAAAAAGGATTTCTCGTGTCCTCCGCTAACTACATGCTTAAACAAAATTAGGATTTTTAAACGTTCAAGATAGCGTTATTGTTTTTTTTTTAAAAAGGGTTTTACATAGCAGCACAATGCTGCTTTTGACTGGAAATGAGGCATTTTAACTTAGTGCTCAGAGTGACAACGCATCTGTATTTTGATTCTTAAGTGATGATAGATGTAGATGTCTACAGTATCCACTTACATCCACTTACCAAATTTGTAGGCGTGATTACAGCAGCAAAATACAGCTTTGTGGTACCAAGGGAATAATTTTCTAACATCTGTCTTTTAATCGGATTACAATCTAGTGTCTTCAAGGCAAGAGTGAATAGCATAATATTTTGTTAAGATAAGTAAATTTTATTTACCATCTTCGACTACATCACCACTTACCTTCAGGTGGCATAGTAGTCAAGAATTGGCTTATAATTTTATTTTATTTATTTTTTATGTTATGGAAAACCAACAGCTTATAACACTTAAAGTAAATAACAATATTAATTTACAAGAAGCCAATAATTGTTTTTCCATCCGTCTATTGAGCCTATAAAAGTCCACTGCTCAACATAGGCCTCCTCTTAGACTGCCTATTACGGATGCCGCGCTTGACGGCCGGGTTGGTAACTGCAGATGTTTTATCATTTTGGTTTTTATAAGGAATATGCTGCTGCCCTCTTCTAGTTCGTTCCCCCTGTCACAAAAAAAATCTCTTACGCTGCCAATACACAGGAACAGTATTACTATACTGCTCGCGACGTAGCGTAGAGTACTAGTAGCTCGTAGTAAGTTACTACCGAACAAATTGAGGAAATAGTCAACTGAACAAATCATCTAAAGAATATAGTGACCAACTGATAGTGAACAACCGATATAGAACAACCGTAGTTGAACAACCATATTCAACAACCGTGGTCAATAACCAACAGTCAGATTTTCGTTCGCAAAGTTCGTGCATTTTGATTGGAACCCAGTCCACAGTACCCCAGCCGCACCCGCAAAGACGGCAATAGAAGTATCCACCGGAACCTATAGGTGTAGGACGTGAGCGACTCGCGGAGTATCTTCGACAACATTTACTCCCGAGTTTCGCCCGTCCGGCACATATACGTAAGAAATATGTTACATTGTTTCTGTGTTCACCAAACACAGTATGAAATAACAAATTTAACTGTGCAACTTTGCAGCAGTGTAATGGACAATAAAATTTTAACACAAGTAATGCTTCCGCGTATTGTTTTTTATTTCCTAATTGACAGTATTTTCATTTAAGTGTGGCATATTGCTGCAGCAAATGGCAATTATATAACTTATATTACACCATTTGCCGTAGAGTTAATGGATATATACAAATCGTATCACCATTATAGAAATAAATAAGTAGAACAGCCACCTCTCTTCCGATTTTTATTACGGGCAAGATGTTCAGCCCAGGGAGCGGCCAACGATCCGTGTATTATTTCGGAGCTGTTCTATATATAGCGCGTTAACTTCAGAACTTGCGTCGCGACGACAGCATCGCCAAATCATCCCCCTGCTTAGACCGGAGGTCGATAGTACAGTTTAGATGAATGTGCAAGTTGCCAGAGATTGCCTTGTAGTCTGCGGTGAATCGAGAAGAAGGCAAATAATCTGCAAGAGAGCCGTGAAGCAGAGGTGAGCAGTAAGGCTCAAAGCCGTGCCAAACACTGTAGCGCAGAGAGTAGCTTAAAGGAACAGGAAGCATTATTCCAGTGCTGCAATGAACCTTGTTAAACTAGATGGTTTGCAGGATGTGAAGACTGCTGACAATATCTGCTCGGGGGCGAATGAATGGGGTACTTGAGGGCGATGACGAAAGCTTGAAGTAAAAGTTGCCAAAGGTTGTTGGTTGCGATTGCGTGTTTACATCACGTCGGGGTCACCAATGACGACTTTTTCTGCCACCTGGGCGGCGCCACTAGAAAGTAAGGTATAATATTTGACAGATTTCATAGCGGCGAAGTTAATTTGTTCGGAAAATGTAAAATTTATTGTTTATTTCTGTACTATTAGCTATATTTTATATTAATAACATTAAAAATAAATAAACCAAACTACAGATATTCATAAAAGTAGAAAAATTAAAAAGGTAAAAATGTGCAAAAAATTAAAGAGCAAACGCATTGTTTTGTGTATTAATTTAATACTCTAGAAACTGATACACTTTTATTAAAAAACAACTTCTCAATTAAATTACATTGTGTTACAAAAAAACTTTACCTCAGTGTCAACTAGCGACACCTGGTGAGCAGAAAATTATTAGCCCTCAATCAGCCGTGTTAGGAAAAGGGGAGATCTCTCACCGCGCAAGGTGGTCGGCTCAAGGAGCGGCCAACGCTCCGTGTCTTATTTCGAAGCTATTCTATATATAGCGCGTTAACTTCAGAACTTTGATAGCGCGATTTATGCTTCGGTGCGTTTCGCTTACGGCGCGACGATAGCGTCGCCACATGTGCATTAATTTAAAATTTTACTCGTACTGTGTTTAGCGTTTATAAACATGTTTTTTTTAGGTTTCCGTAGTTACACAACAAGGAACCCTTATAGTTTCGCAATGTCCATCCGTCCGTCCGTCCGTCCGTCCGCGGTTTTACTCAGAGACCCTAGGTGCTAAAATATGTAATTTGGCATAGTTATAGATATTAATTACGCCTAGAAAACTGTGAAATAAAATCTTAAAAAACTTTTGACGTGACAACGTCTTATAAATTGGTTTGCCGGGTGACACTTCAAGAAACTGCGTTACGCTCCGCTCACGTTATGCGCTCACAATGAGAGCGAGTGAGAGGCACGCGTCCCTTCCACTCGGGCATGGTTAGCCCGCCTAAGAGCGAGAGAGACAGACATAATAAAATTATTTTACCACTCAAAGTCGTTGTCACGTAAAACTTTCGCCCGTATACCGACTTTACAGGCAACCAATTTTTTTATTATGGGTATCTCTCATACAAGTAAATGGAGGGTGATTTTTTTTACCCGTCTATTCCATCGTGTGAAGTTTCGTTGGATAGGTCTTTCGAAAAAGCTCCGGGTGTGAAACAACATCTTTACGATTCAGGGGTCTGTTTGCGAAATATTCAGCTTTAAAGTGGTATTTTTCATTAGAGTTATGTGCCCCCCCCCTCACTCTACCAACTGAACCGCTGTTTTTGGAAATGTGAAAAGGATACACGATAGTAGTATATATAATGAAGTTGAAAGGAAAATTAACACAGTTAATTAGAATTTGGAAGTTAACGAGTAATAGTCGACCAACTAATAAAATGCACTTGAATTAGTAAAAATTTCGTTACAACTCCATAGGAAATGACATAAAACTAGCTACATTATAACCTTGTAATGTTATCGTAAACTGTAAAAAATAAACATTATATGAAGGAAACGACTTATATGTAATTACTACTATGGCTTTACTTTTTCATTTGCGGGATAGGCAGGGAGGATCTTACTTACTTACTACTTTCACTTATTTTTTAATTGGTAGTTATTGTAGGCCTCATTCAAAGTATTCATACAATCATATAGCCTCATACAGATTCATTCATCATACTACTTAAAGGCCGGCAACGCATCTGCAATTCCTCTGGTTCCCCTGGTGTTGCAGTTGTTCATGGGCGGCGGTAGTCACTTACCATCAGGTGAGCCGCATGCTCGTTTGCCCCCTCTCCTATAAAAAAAAAAAACGCGGTGGTTTACGTGAAGGGTCGTTACCGGCAGTGCAACCTACAGTCATATTATATACATATAATATGACTGTAGGGTTGCACTGCCGGGAATATATAGATAGATAGTCAATTATGTCCAAAATAAATTTATGAGGCACATGTACTTCAAACAATATGTGCACTGACCTCTATATATACACAAGTACGCTGGACTAGCTATACCATACAAAATGCTTATGCCGATTTGAAGCGCCCTCATTGTCTGTACCTGGAACTAAAATTGACATAATATGCCGAAGTCTGTTGTGTTATTTAAATCGTATCTCTGTATTTTGAACTTTTAAACTAAAAAATGAAAGTATTTTCTGTGGTTTGATTATGTTTAATTTTAGTTACATAATAAGAATTATTTTTAGTAATAATGAGTGTGCTTAATATGTAAAACCTGTTACCAAAAGAAAAGTGGGATAACATTCCACAAGTAAGTGAATTTACAGCTAATATTAAACAAATTAAAACCATTTGATAATATAGGTACTTAAAAATTTGTTACTAATTTTAATATCGTAATTACCAACATGTTTGGCTTTATATTACTGAGTTTTGATAAACCATAAAATTCAATAGGGTTGTCGAGTTCCTTGTCTATAATACTTATCGATGTTCTTTTCTACCCATATCTGTTAACACCCAAAGTCGCTGACAACAGATAATTATCAAATGTTTATTAATTAACTAAAGCACATAAATTGGGAATTGGCGTCCGAAACAAAATGATTATCTTTGTTCTAAACACTTCACATACCACTGTTTTATTGGATATGAGAATGGCACCCCTTTGTAAAAGTGCAAAACCCCCAATATTTTCTGATAGTACCAATACCAGTAAGTATAAAAGTATTAGACTATTATTTCGAATGATTTTTATTTCTTCTCTCCTTGTTTTCCCCCAAACTCAAGGGCTATAGCCAAGTGTAGAAAGGTCGCCTGATGATGACTTTGTGTTTACAAGACGAAAGCGTTTCCGTGACCTTGCCAATGTGTGGGGAAGGTGGAACACCATGGGGTTTTAGTAGTTGCGAGTCCGACATAATTCGTTTTTGCTCCCGCGAAGCAGGTATGCGTAAGTATTTCCTCATTTGAAACCCGGAACAAAATCCGTTCTGTAGTTCCGAATAAAAACATAAATAGACCAACGCAGCGTCGATCTTGGTTTTATACGAGGTATAAAGCTTGCGACAAAGGCCTAGGTATTAATTGATACATTTATTTATATTATTTATTAATTTGATAAATAAATAGAATGGACGTTACGGGTAGGCCTGGGTATAGAATTTTTATCGATATATTTGTCACACTCTATTATTAGTTCCGTGGACGATCACTTCTGAAGTCAGCGCCAAAATGGCGAAAATCAAATCGCCTCATTATAATGATTTCTTATATTTACCCGAACACTAAACATTTAAATAAAACTAGTTTTACGGATTTTATCGCGTATATTAACTTATTTTAATTTCCCGACGTTTCGAGTACTTTACAGCACCCATGGTCACGGGGGGGACTGAGGTGTATCACGTCATTACACTTGACTGATGATAAAAACTGACTAATCTTCTTCGGCGGCTTGAAGTATGTTTTAATGGAAGCACGCTTCAAGATGTAGCCAATCTTGTCAGTGATACCTCTGACATATGGCAGTACAGCAGGCACTCGCTCGACTGTGGCCGGCTTCACTGTGAACGAGGACGTACTGTGACGTAGGCGCGGGTACCCGAAGCTTATTGTCGTGCAAAACTTGCTTGACGTGTTGGAGATCGGTGGCCAGGTGTTTACTGTCACAGATCCCTCGTGCTCTCTGAAACAAAGATTTACCCACGGTAGCTAACTGTGAAGGATGGTGATGAGAATCACCGTTTAAATATTTATCTGTATGGGTCTTTTTTCTATACACAGTGTGGCTCAAAGTGTTATCAGGATTCCGAATTACTAACACATCTAGAAAAGCTAAAGAATTGTTTGCCTCTAACTCCATTGTGAACTGAATTTTAAAATTTATGGAGTTAAGGTGGTCTAAAAATGCAGTTACTTTATCTAAAGGTAGAATTGTGAAAGTGTCGTCTACGTACCGCTTGTAGAATCTTGGATTTACAGGAGAAGTAAGCAGGGCTTTTTCCTCAAAGTATTCCATGAATATATCGGCGACAATGGGAGATACAGGTGAGCCCATCGCCACACCATCTAATTGCTTGTAGAACTCTTCCTTCCACAATAGGTAGCCAGATGTAAGGCAGTGTCTGAGTAATACTGCATATTCTACGGGCATGTTGTTTTCCTCCAGCCTTCTAGTAACAATCCAGATGCAGTCTTCAACAGGTAAGCATGTGAACAGAGACTGCACATCAAAACTGACCATAGTTTCATTGTCTGCCAGATGTAGGATTATGTCACGGTGTATAACCAGTCCATATATAGAGGTCAGTGTGTATTGGGTATATCCGTTTTACGCTTTGATGTACCCCAAATTGTTCGAGTTCAGCTCAGAGTGAGATGGGAGTTTGCCATGGCTGCGTACGTAGTGAAGTTGCTCCGCGGCGCCGCGTGCAACCCGGGGGTGCTGCGCCACCTGCAGCTGTGCGCACCGGTACGTGTGGAGGCGGCGTTGCCCGCCGCTGCTCGCGCTGCCCGTTGCCAGTCAATTTGCTTAGTAAATCACCTCTATCTCGAACAATACTCGTAGTGAACAAAGTTCACGAGAGGATATCAATCCTCTCGTCAAATATATCAATATTTTCGAGTAATTTGAGTGAACTCGCTGAGGTACTTTTATACATAGTTATGTAAGTTACTTGTGATACATATGTGTGTGTGTGTGAATGCGTGCGTGCGTCCGTGGGTGGGTGCGTGTGTGTGTGTGTGTGTGTGTGTGTGTGTGTGTGTGTGTGTGTGTGTGTGTGTGTGTGTGTGTGTGTGTGTGTGTGTGTGTGTGTAATTAAATAAATAAATAATTTGAAAATAAGTCCTTCAGTTACGATCTTCCTATTTGGGCCCATTTTAGTCGTTATAGCTGTCAAACCGCGAACTCACTTATAATGCTCATTATCAAGAAAGCCCACATATTATGACGGGCAACTACGGAATCCTACCTCTACATTGTGCGTGACCCGACACGCACTTAGCCAGTTTTTTTTAAACTGAAATCGCAAATTAACTTTTTTTTTTATAGCATAGGGTGACAAACGAGCACACAGTCCACCTGATGGTAAGTGGGTACTGTGGCCCATAGACATCTACATTTATCCTCAATTAAGAATCAAAATGCAGATGCGTTGTCACCCCTGAGGACTAAGATGGAATGCCTCGTTTCCAGTAAAAAGGGTCTCCGGTTCTCTACACTCACCATACGGAACACAGCAGCATTAAGCTGCTATTTTACGCTGGTATTCTGTGAGAGCGTGGTCCTACCCCGGTCGAGCCGACCCATTCGCGCTACAACCATAATATAGTTGCAGCGTGGCTCTACCACGTAAACAAAACACAGTACAGTCTATTTGTTTGTAAGTGGCTACTGTAGTACATTAACAACGAAGGTATGCCTCTTAGGATTAACATAGTCGCGCATGAGCAGGTTTTTCTATTTCTCTATTTCTGCTACCAAATAGCAGTGCAGACACTGCTATGTTCCAGTGTAAAGGGTAGAAAAAGCAAGCAATTACAGGCTGTGAGTCCTCAGAGTTTGATTGCAAGTGTCCATGGGCTGCTGTAGTCACTAACCATAAGTTAGGCTGTAAGTTAGCTTGTAAAATAAAAATAGATAATAAATTACTCGCAGTCCGTAATTATACTTACTCTCTATAGCTCTATACTGCAAGTGCTTGCTCACTACTATTTGACGGCAAAAATAGGTAAAGGGTGGTATCTACCCATAAGGATTCTTAGGCAGAAAAAAAGTCCTGCCACCTAGATATGTAGTACGTGAAAGTCGAAATCTGAAGTAATAATATTTATAATTATACATGTAACAAAAACTCTGTGGTTCCCGTTAAAGTGCGTTACCAGAATCAGTATTCAAACGTATAAAAATATTTTGTTTTCAAAAAACTCGACCATTAAAAAAATATTTTAATAAAAAAAAAATTTTATAGGAGAGGGGGCAAACGAGCATGGGGATCACCTGATGGTAATTGACTACCGCCGCCCACGAGCAACTGCAACACCGGGGGAATTGCAGTTGCGTTGCCAGCCTTTAAAATGTATGTGGTTATGTGTAAATTGTATGTGGTTTTATTATCTCTAACTGACACGAGCACCGGTAAAGCGGAGTCTTTGGCAATCCTACTACTCCCCGGACAATGTAGGGGTTATAAAACCATATGCAATTTTTTTAAAAATTTTTTTATTAAAATATTTTTTAATGGTCGAGTATTTTGAAAAAAAAATCTACAGGGTTTTTGTTACATGTTGTATAGAGAGGAAACAAAACTTATGAAAAAAGAATGAAAAAGGAAAATCATATGTATATTGTGGTTAAGGCAAGTAACATAAATTGAACTTGATGATTACACATGATTTTACCATACAAAACGCTTTAACCAATTATGTAAAAGCATTTAAATCACGTTTATGGTATGAGTTAAGATCCCTTTATTGCGATTGAAAATATTACAAAGTAAAGATATGAAAACAAATACTTAGCGATGTTTCCATTTCATTCGAATTAAATTATCTTCACTTTCAAGCGATTTTATGTTTACTGAATTTTAGTTATTCATTTCTCATGCCTCCTTTTTGTCCTATCCCACTCTTTCCTTATAGCGTTCAGATTAAAATTGATATTTATATACATACAAACTCCAAGTTATTATATGAAAAGAAGTTGAATTTTGTTATTTTACAATTTACTGATACATTTGGTCCAATTTCTACCAGAGGCGGTACTAATACATGCTATTACATAAGCATCACTTACAATTACAGTATTTTCTAGTCCACCGCTGGGCATTTGCTACTGGATGCTACACATAATATATCAGATTCACATCAGCTATGTTCAGAACACATAGCTGATGTGAAGAATCGACGTTCCAGGAAGTCTGCAGTCTGTGAACATGTACAGGATCGCCCCCGTCACTACATTAGATTTGATAGACCACAAATCCTCGCTAAAGAACACCGATTCCTTCCAAGGATAATTCGCGAGGCTATTGAAATCAAAAAACAACCTAATTTCAATAGAGAAGATGGCTGGGTGCTACCATCTGCTTGGGATTCTATAATCCTGCAAGACTTCAAGATACAGTAAGTTCATACTGCGTAGATCGGAACAAAAATTAATAATTTTTAATCTGGAGGTAACCGTGGTTAATTATGACATTGGGACGTCAAATACCTCAGTTCCTCCGTCACCATGGGTGCTGTAAAGTACTCGAAACCTCGAATGCTTCGGTGGTTTGGTCATGTAGAAAGAATGAATGAGGAAAGAGTGCCAAAGCAAATTTATGCTGCAGAGGTGAACGGCGGAGTCGAGAAGGAACGCCCTAGGTGAAAGTTTATCGACCACAAGGACTTTCTAGAATAACAACTACGAAAAAACTAAAAAAATAAATTATCAGATTAATAGCCTAACTCCCCGCGGTATTGTTTTAAAAAGATGGCTGCGTTAACCCGCTTGCTTTTGTTTTACATTACCATAAAATTTTGTAGCAATTAGATTACACAATATTGACCTCGACGTCACGCCCGAGAATTGTGGAATATGTACAATCGGTAAATTCGGTAATGGTCTTTATAAAACATTCGTCTAGCACCTGATAACAGCGTTATATATTTTAAGATTTTTATTTGACTGCCTCTTTGGTCCAGTAGTTGCAAATGCAATTGATGATCTTGAGGTTACGGTTTTGAATCCCGGGTCGGGTCAAAATCAGTTATCGGGTTTTTCTTAAAACAAATTCGCTGTAGCAGCCTGGAGTCAGGATGTTGGCGATGTTGGTGCCTGCGCCTGCTTTCCCTCCGGTCGTGTCGTGGGAATAGAGAGTGCACCTGAGCTTGCGTGAACACTCGGGCACTATAATCCTGTCCTCCGCAGATGCCTGGCCGCCGTGACCGAAATTCGGTCTGAAGGTTATTACATTTTATAAGAAAGGAAACAAGGATAAGCCAAGAAAAATCAAATGTATAATATTATGATGTAGCTTCCATATTACGTTTGTATTCAATTCTAAGATTAGCATAATTAAAGACTTAGAACATGCAACACGTCTCCCATTGACTCATTACACTTTACTGTGTATGTAATACGTCGTGTAGTTACGGTTTAAGTGAATCCACTATCCCATATCAACTCATGGGTGTCGCAAAAGGTGACAGATGGAAACAAAGATATATGGGATATGCAGCAGTACCTTCCTGATAGACTCAAAATAATATTATTAATTTGAAAATGTATCGTACTTTTCCATTTACTTGTATATTATATAAAATTATATTATATTATCCGATTGCCAAGCGTGGCACCTATAGAGCAATCTATCAAGGAGGCCAATGTTCAGCAGTGGACTTTATGTAGGCTGTAACGGTAACGGTGAGTCGTAAATAATTTGAGTTTATTAACATGATCTGTATTACTTATTTTTAAAATATCATTTTAACAAGGGTTGATTGCAGTGAATGATATGAAAGGAAGGAATTAAATCAGCCCAATGTAACCTTTGTTTAGGGTAACCTTTGTTAGAATACTATTGGAATTAGAATGTAATATTAAAATTACGAAATGTATGAAGTCTGCAGTACGACGTTGTGTACCCCCTCCCCTCCCCCACCGTCAACAGAAGTTGCAAATTGGTCAAATAGCTCGCGAGCTCCGACAGCGAACTGAATAACACAATATCAATGCTAACTAAAGCTCCAACTTGAATTATTCAACTGTAAAATTCAGTACAATATTCACTTTCAACTTTTTCCATTTATTATTTGTCGTTGTGCTTCGCTGAGCGTAAAATTCTAGTTTATCAATTTTTCGAGTCGATCAAATTGTTTGAACACAGTCTTTGTTTAACAGCTACAATGTGTACCACTGTGAACGTGACATAATGATAAATCTGTACTTAATCATCATTCATCATCATTACAGCCCTTCACAAGTCCACTGCTGAACATAGGCCTCCCCCACGGAATGCCACAAAGCACGGTCCCGAGCCACCTGCATCCATTGACTTCCTGCATGTCTTACCAGGTCGTCACTCCATCTAGTGGGGACGCCCACACTTCGCCTGCCGGTACGAGGCTGCCACTGAGAACCTTTCTTCCCAACGGTTGTCGGTTCTTCGAGCAATATGGCCGGCCCATTGCCACTTCAGCTTACTAACTTTGGCTATGTCGGTTGCTCTGGTTCTACTGCGGATATCCTCATTTCTAAGTTTATCACGCAGAGAAACCCCGAGCATAGCCCTCTCCATAGCTCGCTGAGCGACCTTGAGCTTCCTCATACGGCCAGTAGTGAAGGACCACGTCTCAGTTCCGTATGTCATCACTGGCAACACGCACTGGTTGTACAATTTAGTTTTGAGGTTTTGAGGTATGCCTGACGAGAAGATGGGTCGTAATCTCCCGAACGCTGCCCAGCCGAGTTGAATCCGTCGATTGACCTCTCGGTCGAAGTTGGACTATTTGTCCCAAGTAAACATATTCGTCAACAACTTCGAGCTTAGTGCTCCCAACAACTACCGGCATAGGTGTGACATGGACAGTAAACATAATTTTTGTTTTGTCCATATTCATCTTGAGACCTATCCGTTGAGAGACACTATTGAGGTCATTGAGCATAGTGCTTAGGTCCTCCAGTGATTCTGCCATAAGGACTATATCGTCGGCAAATCGAAGGTGAGTGATGTACTCGCCATTGACGTTAATACCGTATCCTTTCCAGTCCAGTAGCTTGAAAACGTCTTCCAATGCAGCGGTGAAGAGTTTCGGGGATATTACGTCACCCTGTCTTACACCTCTCTGCAGTTGGATAGGTTTCGTACTCTGGTTCTGTACTCGGATAGCCTTCGTAGCCCTACTGTACAAACACTTCAGCACCTCGATATACCGACAGTCCACTTGGCACCGCTGCACCGCCCAAATTTTGACGGAATCAAAGGCTTTCTCATAGTCCACATACGCAAGGCAAAGTGGCAGACTGTACTCTTCGATCTTCTGCACAATTTGCCGAAGAGTGTGTATGTGGTCTATGGTACTAAAGCCTGTTCGGAAACCAGCTTGTTCGGGAGGCTGGAAGTCGTCGAATCTGCGTGCGAGACGATTCGCAATGACTCTCGAAAAAAGCACGTAGACATGGCTCAGAAGGGAAATCGGTCTGTAGTTCTTCAAGAGAGCGTTATCGCCTTTCTTGAAGGACAAGACCACCGCACTTCTGCTCCACGCCTCCGGAGTAGCCACCATGGAGGATGGAGTTAAAGAGCTTCTGAAGGACTTCAAGTACCGGTTTTCCACCCGCTTTCATAATCTCCGCTGTAATTCCATCCTCACCTGGGGCCTTGCCGTTTTTAAGGTGCTGGAGAGCCATTATAATCTCGCTCAGACTGACGTCCGGGATTAAGAGTGTGAAAATTTACAATACCTAATGTAAAACATTCGAATACCAATGTGCTCTTAAATGGGGAGGAGTTGAGTCTTGTGGATACCACTGTTTTTCTTGGTATTACTATTGACACGAAACTTCAATGGGGCCCCATATATCTAAATTAGCAAGCAGACTTAGTTCTGCAGCATATGCTGTAAGAAAGATTAGAAGTCTCACAGATGTTGAGACAGCTAGATTAGTTTATTTTAGTTATTTTCATAGCGTATTCTCTTATGGAATTTAGCTATAGGGTAATGCGACTGATATTGAAGCCATATTTGTTTTGCAAAAGAGATTATACGAGAAAAGAGATTGTACGGGCGTTTTATAACTTAAATTGTAAAGAGTCCCTCAGAAAAATTTAAAGAAATAAACATATTAACTTTGGCATCGCAATATATTTATGAAAATGTTATGTATGTACATAAAAACATAAATAGCTTTAATAAGAATAAGGATGTTCATACTTTAAACACTAGGAACAAACATAAGCTTGTAATGCCAGTTACTAGTCTCCACAGAATCAGTAATTCATTTATGGGGCAATGTATACGCTTTTACAACAAAATCCCAGAACATGTTCAAAGTTTGTCAATAAACAAGTTTTATTAAAGAGAAACTGTACAAAAGGGTTATTATAATATCAAGGAATACATGAATAAAATAACACCTGGGAATAAGGTGATCGCCACCATGCTGGTTCTATGAAAATTTCTATTCTAATAAAAAGGTTCTCCCCAGGACAGAGGTATTTTCCGAACCAGTGGTAATAAAAAATTACATTCAATAAGTATTATCTAATAATAAATATTGAATAAAAAATCATTCTATTCTATATATATAAATATGTATGTGTATATGTATATTATAAGTCGAGCTAAAAAAAGCGTATTAATAAATCAGGAAGATTGTTAGGATCGACATATTTAGCTCTTTTGTTTAATTTTCGTATTGTGCTGTCCTTGAGTGAAATTGTAAAATCAAGCGTTGACAAAAAGTGAAGCCGTTATGGTTTTCCTGCACGCAAAATACTCGCGCATCTCAGCGCGAAATGTATAAAGTAATATAAGTATTTTTTTGTAATATAATTTATGTAATATATTTAACAAATCAATATAAATAATTAGTTGGGTTTACTTCCTTAGGTTTATTTGCTTACTTCCTTTGCCTATTGCATACATTTTAAGACAATCGTTTTTCAGGAGTAAACTCCAGTCATGCATCAGAGCTGACACGCATAATTTTTTCTCTCTCAATCTTTTATTTTCTCGTGTTATTTTCCTTTTTTCTTTTTATACTCTTATTGACAGAATTTGGGTTTACTTGTTTGATTTTCTAACTATATTTTATTTTATTAACCATAAAGTTTGATGGACACAAATTCTATCAAGATGTACAAACATTTCGAAATCGACCCCTATACATAATATAAATAAATTGAAGTGTCTGTCTGTAATATTGAAATAAAACTGGTTTCTATTAAGTTCAAGGGACTATTAGCATGCTATTAAGACATAAACAACTATTGTTTAAATTTCTATCTGTCCGTCTCTTTGTCCAGGCTTATTTTTGGAATGACTGAACTGATTGTGATGAAACTTTACTAACAGATAGCGAGCAATACCAGGAAGGATTAAGTCTAAAATATCGTTTTTCATCCGAAAAACTTGGAGATTAAAAAAAAAACTAAAAATTGATAAACTAACTGGTCTTTGACTATCTTAAATCTAAATAACGCTGTATTAATAGATTCTATCCAGGCAAAGCCGGGGCAAGTAGCTAGTGATAAAATTCCTCCAGCAATAAAAGTGTTATTTTGGTAAAATTAATATCAAAAGAAGAAAACGCTTCTCTGACATGAAACCGTGACAAATTTGCTCCAATTTTTGCACGCGATATTTAAAACGCAAGCACATGCGATAAATAATGCATGAAACGTATCTTCTTTTATTTGTCGCTTACAATGATGTTTTTATTGTATAAATCTATTACCAAGTTTATTTCTTTATTTTTTGATGGTTACGCGGTGGTTTATCTTTTTTAGGGCTTTTTATCCTCAGTTAAAATATATTCATAAGATAAAATGCAACATAAAAAAATAAAATTACAGATAAATGAATGAAATTGTTCCATTGTTTCACTTTACATTCAGTCAGGTTATTATTTATTTGATGGATAACTGTTATCTGACGATTGAAAAAAATGGGGAATTAGTGTAGTGGTGTTGTGCTTAGTGGTGATAGTGCAAGTAATTATGGGAGGGTTTACGTGGTAGAACCCGCTGCACCTATATTATAGTTGTAGCACGAATGGGTCGGCTCGACCGGGGAAGGACCACGCTCTTACAGCGTGACAATGCATCTGCATTTTGATTCTTAATCGAGGATAAATGTAGATATTTATGGGTCATAGCATCCTCTTACCATCAGGTGGACTGTGTACTCGTTTATCACACTTATTCTATAAAAAAAAAATTCTAGACAAAATCGGCGATAAATCTCTGACAAAATCTCGAAAAAGAATAAGATGTTTACGGGCCATATTACCCACTTACCATCACGTGGACTGTGCGCTCTTTTGTCATCCTCATTCTATAAATTGGTACTATACAACGAGAAGTATAGCGTTATTATTATGTCAAATATACCTTATTCTATTAAAACATCTTAATTTTACTTTTCACCCGAACTTCAGCTAATTAATTTTCAGTTTCAAGAAGAAGTGTTATACTGGTTCTCTTATGCTTTAAACTGGGACACAATACCTCGAAGCGGTTTTGTACCAACTCAAGCAAACTCCTAAACAATCACCAGGAAATTTTATGTAGAGAAAGGGTCCCGCTACATCGTAAAGCAATGAGAATATTTGATAAGGTACTTCTTGCTAAATTTACTACACTTTTTAACCTACCTTTATGCGGCCAAGTTTTAGTGCTTGTATTCGGTGTGAAGGGTACAGAGAGTCAGTATAACTACAGCATAGGAGGCATTCTGGCTTAGTCTACAGAATATATATATATATATATATACATACATTCTGTAGACTATATATTTAGCATAGCAGTAGCCATTTACCATTTGTTGGACTTTAATTTCGTCTGTCACTTCAAAAAGAAAAGTAGACAATTTATCCTACTTCTTTTTTATAGGATAGGGTGACAATCGAACACACAGTCCACCTTATGGTAAGTGGTTGCTGTGACCCATAAACATCTACATCTATCCTCAATAAATAATCAAAATGCAGATGCGTTGTCACCCGTGAGGACTAAGACGGAATGCCTCTTTTTCAGTAAAAAGGGTCTCCGGTTCTCTACATTCACCATACGAAACACAGCAGTGTTAAGCTGCTATTTGACGCTGGTATTCTGTGAGAGCGTGGTCCTTCCCCGGTCGAGCCCATTCGTGCTACAAATATACTTACTAATATAGCTGCAGTATGGCTCTATATACTTAACTAATAATATATAATATATACTTAACTATATACTTACAATAATAGAAAATTATTGATATTACTGGCTGTTATATGCTATAGAGTCTACATTAAAATGTGACACTCTCACGTGTTTCGGCTTGAATCGAGGTTAAGTGTTTTGAGTGAAATACGAGGTCATGCTATCAAATTCTTAGAGCTCTATATTATAAATAATTCAATACAATAATGCGTACAGGATTCTTACGAGGTTGCCGCGGTATTTTAACGCCTTGGGCATGTTTGCACAGGCACATGTTGATGGGTTCGAAGTCCACGCTGAGTCGCATGCGGGCTAGCACCAACATCATCCTGAGCGTACTAGCGGATTTATGGGAATTACCAATTTTGTAGCGTGGGATGAAATTTCACATTGTTAATGATGGCTGATTATCTTCCATTCACCAGATGTCGCCAGTTGGGACTGAGGTGAAGTTTTTATTACACAATGTCATTTAATCGAGAAATCGCGTTTAAAGTAAAAAGTTATCGGTTTCTAGAGTATTAAATAAATACACAAAACAATGCCTCAATGGTTAGCTTCTTAATATTTTTCTCATTTTTTAATTCTTTTTTTAATTTTTCTTCTTTTAGGAATATCCGTAGTTTGGTTTATTTATTTGTAATCTAATTTAAATAAATATAACTAATATTACAAAAAGAAACAATACTAATAAAACAATTGCCAACTGTTGTCGGTTTTTCGTTATATAGTTTCGATATCTAGCCGGCCCATTGCCATTTATTTTACAGAGCCACTGGGCTAGCCAGTTAGTTTTGTTATTCTGTTGAAAAGAACGCTGTGTATATAATCTCGCAGAGAAATTACGAGTTTAGTCCTTTCCATCGCATGCAGAATGACTGTGAGCTTTTTCATACCGCCAGCATTAAAGACGTTTCAGTTCCGTAAGTCATCACTAGCAACACGCAACTATCTATAAATCAGATAACTATATCGGAAGATAAATATTTTGGCAGCCATGCGGTCACATTTTAACTTTTTCCATAGTCGCCTCTTACGACACCCGTGACGGGATTCAAGGCGATGGGTTCTTCACTGACAAGACTAAACAAATTAGTTTATTTTCGCCGCTCATGCTATCTTCGAACTAAGACTCGTAGTAGTCTAAAGTAAGCCCAGGAGGCGGTACTAAATAAGCAATCAAAGTTACATTTAACAATTTTAATTATAACATTTTGGGAATCGCACACAAGTTGCCTTAAAGAGTCGCCTTAAAGAGGCTTACAGCATCCCTATGAGTTACTACACCAAATTATGTTTGAATAAAAAAAAAATATGCCATTTTTGGGAATTGCAAGCATTTTGCTCTCTTAGGGAAAATAAGCTTGCAGTAAACCCTTTGAGTTATTACATCATTTTTTAACAGAATAAGGGTGACAAACGAGCACACAGTCCACCTGATAGTAAGTGGATGCTGTGGGCCATAGACGTCTAAATTTATTCTCGATTAAGAATCAAAATGTAGATGTGTCGTCACCCCTGAGGACTTAGATGGAATGCCTCGTTAACAGTGTAAAGGGTATCCGGTTCCCTGCACTCAACATATGAAACACAGCAGAATTTAGCTGCTATTTTACGCTGGTATTCTGTAAGAGCGTCGTCCTACCCCTGTTGAGCCTATCCATTCGTTCTACAACCATAATTTAGCTGCAACATGACTCTACCACGTATAAATTAAAATTATTTTTGCAATAAAAAATTCAATTATGCCATTTTTGGTATCATATACAAGTTACTCGCCATAGGGAAGATTGGAGCGAGCCCTGAGTTAATAAATCGGATTATGTTCGTATGAATTTACACGTAAACCTTGAACAAGAAACGGCTGACTCGCTTGTATGTTATTGATTTTCAATTAACGCAAACCATAAATAACTGTAAGCGCGTTATTAATTGGAAAATTAATTGACTTATTTGCATAATGGACTGGTGATGAGGTATGACACGGTGGCAGTTCGGATCGTATGGTTTATTGGAAATTTAATATTTAAAATTATTTAAATGCAGTACACGAACCTGTGGAACCTGTCAGCTTATTTTTAACAATGACGCAATTTTAGATTTAAAGAAAGCGATACATGTATTTTTTTTTCTTTTTACAGTAACAAACTTACAGTCCGTGGAAGCCTTCAAATAATGAAGATAGATGCGTTGTCTTGTGAGAACTAAGACAAAATATTTATTTATTTACTTATTTACACTTAATAAAAAGGATTACAAAGGGCGGACTTAATGCCTTTTGGCATTCTCTCCCTGGGAGTATGTAGTTATACGAAAATACAACAAGACTTTATAATAATAATAATATAATAATAATATTTATTTGCATAAAACATGGTACATTTTTAGATCTTATAACATAGTGTGAACATGCATGTTTCACCGATTTATCGGTATGCAAATATTACGTCGACATGCAATTGAATAATTGAAATTAGAAAATTATAAAATTACCATAACATTTCATATCATAATTTAATAAAACGGTATAATCTCAATAAATTTAGGGTGTAAAAAACAGAAAAAAATAAAAAATATACAGGCATGGTCATGTCATAATGCATAATGTCAAACTAGTATAATGTCAACCTTAAAATTCAAATTCATTTGTCTATTTAAAATTTCAAACATCAACAACAATTCGCTTGAGCTGACCGTCACGGCAGAATTTAATAAATTCATTTATGTCATAAAAACAGTTTTCAATCAGAATCCCAAAAATATATTTTTTTAAAAGATTAAATGTCAAGTTTTGAATGTGGTTTGGAATTAAATTAAATAGTCGAACGCACATGCTATAACTATTTTTAGCAAAACAAGTTGTGGCTGCCTGGGGCACAGATAATTTCCACGGATACCTTCTTTTCATGTTCTTACACTGCATTAATCTTTAACATGCTAGTATTATGTAGGCCTTTAAGCAAATGTAGTCCGTAGATTCAACGTAGATTAGATTAGATTAGATTTAGATTTAACGTAACATAGTATTTTTATATATAAAATATACCAAAATTTCAAATTGAAAACTTTACGCTTTGTTGTAGTTGATTTTGAACTATTAATAATAAGTATATAGAAATATAAATAGTTCCCTTAATATGCGTAGGTATAATTATGTAAGTTATAGAAGTAAGAGAAGCGTGTCAGGATCGTGCCAAATGGAAGTCCATAGTCTCTGCCTACCCTTCTGGTTAACAGGCGTGAGAGTTTATGTTATATGTAGTTTTCTAGCACCCTTGAAGCTGGTGCCCGTTAAAGGTCTGAGTCTGGCGAAAACGAGATGATTATATCGCCATATATGGATAGCCGTAAGATTTGTCTAGTATTTCCTATAGTCACCTCTTAGAACACCCACAGGACGAAATGAGGTGATGGAATCTCTTACGATACCATCAATGATAGAATACCGTTACCGTTACCGTTACAGCCTATTAAAGTCCCCTGCTGAACATACGCCTCCCATATAGATTGCCTTATAGATATTTGCCATAGTTGCTACGCTTGGCAAGCGGGTTGGCAACCGCAGTTTTTTTATGTTTAGTAGCTATTAGGAAAACGCGGCAGCCCATATCCACGGGATGATATGGGGTAGTGGATATTCATACACCGCCACGACACGGTACACAGAATAATTGCTTAAAAAATAATAGTCTAATATTTTTTAAGCAATTATTCTCATAATATAATAAAATCCATAATTGACGACTATATATCCTAAACAGAAAATGCTGATATTGTCTTCATATTCAGACGTCAGACATAAATTACATCACACAAATTTTGCTTCTTGTGATTCCCAGCTGTTGTGACGTCACGTATTTTCAAATGCATTTCATGTTTCACAAAGTTTACAATAAATAAATTTATATTTTTATTTCTTTTTCTATTGATTTTCACTTTCTTTCTTTGGTTTCTATGAAAATTAGCAATGGAGATAATTGTAGTTGAGTGAAACCTATTTGAGAACACGTTACCACATAGCAATATAGTATATAACACACAATATATATAAACTATAATATTAATCTACATATTAACCACGTAGTGGGCGTCGAAAGAGGCGACAGAGAAAAACTGAAACAGGAGATGGGCAGCGCCTGCCACCGTAGCAATTATGGCAAAATCTCCCCTATGAGGCAATCTATGAAAGGGACTATGTTATGCGGGAGAAAATATTAAAATAAAAATTCATTATAAGTTAATTTAATGCAAATAGTTTTATATGTTTTAATAGTGCGATATTAAGTAAATATTTGAATATTTCATTTCAATTTCAAAAATGTATTTCGTGACAATAGAAAAACAAACACGACCGTAGAGCAAATATTTTTCATTTACGTGTTCGTACGTGACGCAATAGAGCAGTGTATTATTAGTAAGTTGTAAAATTAGTTCGTAGCAGAATCGCTACATCACAGCAAATTTGTTTCAACGCTATTTCTGAACATCAAACAAAACTTTCTTTTGTTTTATCTGAACATGTGTGTTTGTGTACATTTTATTACTATAATTTCAATTAACTTATATAATTACTTTTACACTTATAAAAAAGAGGGAAAAGACAAAATGTTAAATATATTGTGCCATTTAAATCATAGTACGTAGTGGCAGTATAAAATAATTCAATACCCTATATCATCCCGTGGGTGTCGTAAAAGACAATAGAGAGAAATGAAACTGGATAAAGGCAGTAGCATCTTTCTGATAAAAACTTTACTTGTTTTGAAACAACCGTTACGTGACAAAACTGGCTAAGTGCTGGTTCTCAAAGATTATTACAGCAAAAAAATAAATTACAAATACACGATGCTTTTGCAATCTATCGCAAGTGATGAAATCACCGTACACCTACCGTAAATATTTATCCCGTGCGTGTCGGTAGAGGTGACAGGGGAAACTGGAACAGAAGGTGGGCAGCAGCATCTTTCATAGAACAATTCAAAACAATAATAAAAGAAATTGCGGTTGCAAACCAACACTTGGCAAATTTTCTCTCTATAAGGAAATTTTTGGGGAAGGCCTATGTTCCGCGGTGGACTTTTGATATGTTGTAATTAATGAATAAATTAATTTAAAACATAACCGCAGATGTTATAAAATTTACTACTAAAACAAAATAGGGCTCACCCTGAGTTTATCTCGAATTATGTTTATAAATAATTCAAATGGTTATTTATCTAAGAGAAGCATTTTAACCTAATGTTTCCTTTACAATAGTTAGAACTATAACTTAAATTTTATTTTCAAACAGGCAGCCAGGAAAAGTGTAGCCTTGAAAACTCTTTTATATAAATATCTTATTCGCTTTTGTTATTAGCCTGATACAATATGCTGCTACTGAAATTCACTTTCATTAGCCATTTCATTTCATTTCAGCGTTAGTCATCACTATGCCTTGTTCACAGCATCATATGTATGTGGAAACTGCAGCAAGGGTAGTTGCCATGCTTCAGAGGGGACGGTCTCAGAGATCTGTTCCAATACGTCTCGCTGTGTCGCGATGAGCTACTTGAAATGCGAAGAACGGTATGAAGAGACCGAAAGTGTTGCTATAAGTTCTGGAAAAGGTAGAGTTAGAGCCACAACTACGTATGAAGATCGATACATCAGGTTATCTGCAAATCGTTACCGTACAAAGACTGTCCGGACCTTACAAACTCGGCTACGACACTAATTGTAGACGAGTCGGTGATCAAATCATTAGGAGTGGACTCCACGAAGATGTTGTGTGACTCAACGTTTTCCAATGCTGATTTTATTTGAACTGAAACGGGTGAATCCAGCAGCAAATCAAAGCTTCGCCTATGAGTATTCGTTCTGGACCATGGAAAACTGGACGACTGCACTCCTTACAGACAGTATACAAAGTGTTAAATTGTAATATAATTGTTCGCGCGCATAAGTTGCTATCACACATAGCGCACTTTTTGGAAGCAATATTGTGGTTTTGCCATGAGTCCCGACCTCAAACCCGTCAAAAATTTTTGGGATCAATTAAATAGAGGCCTCAAAGTGAGTTTTTTTTCTTTTTTTTTATGTGTGTTACCTCATAACTTTTTTCTGAGTAAACCGATTTCGATGATTCTTTTTTTTATTTGAAAGTTGGTGCTTCTCATGTGGTCCCATATAAATTTGATCAAGATTTGACCAATAGTTTTTGTGTTATTCTTAATAATTTATATTGAAGTCGGTTGTACAAAAGTTTTTAATTTTAAATTATTAATCGTCAACAAGCGCTCATAAACGCACCTGAGTCTGTTGAGAACAAATACCTAAATAAAACGTTACTCATTTTAAAGATGTAAGAATTAATGAGCTTTTTCACGCGGATCTTCCGCGTAAAAAAAATAAAATGATGTGTCTTACCTAGTTTAAAGAGCACATCCCGCCCTTCCTCAATTAGAATAGAATAGAATCATTCTATTCAATATTGATTACATGTAATTCTTATTGAAAGTCATTTTTAACTTTTACGGAAAAAGAACCTCTGTCCTAGGAAGAACCAGCAAGCATAGTAGCGATCACCTCATTCCCAGGAGTTATTCATCTATATCAATCATGTACTTTTTAGCTGTATAATAACCCTTACTAAACAATTTTTGCTTAATAAATGTTTTAAATCTTTTGATAGATAAAGTCTGCACATTTTCTGGGACTTTGGAGTCGAGTAACTGGCATAACTAACTTGTGCTTGCTCCTAGTATTTACATAATGTAATGTAACATACATAAAATTTTCGTAAATATATTGAGAGGCCAAAGTTAGTATATTTATTTCTTTAATTTTTTTCTAAGGGATTCAGACCTAGGTTATGAATTACTCTTATGGCTCTCTTTCGCAAAACAAAGATATTTTCAATGTCAGTCGCATTACCTCATAGCAAGATTCCATATGACATTATGCTATGGAAATAACATAATTGCTAATCTAGCTGTTTCAACACATGTCTGGCCTCTAATCCTTTTTACAGCATATGCTAGAGAACTAAGTTTGCTAGCTAGTTTAAATATATGAGGGCCCCATTGAAGCTTCGCGTCAACTGTGACACCGAGAATAACAGTGGATTCAACAAGGCTCAGCTCCTTCCCATTTAAAAGCACACTGGTATTCACCTATTTAACATTAGGTGTGGTGAATTTAATAAATTTCGTTTTATTACCGTCAAAAGCAAATTATTGGCCTTAAACCAGTGTACTACCTTTGATATAGCATCATTCACTTCGTCATATTTTAATAATTGCCTTTTAAGTCGGAAGGTCAACGAAGTATCAACAGCAAATAAATTGCGTGCACTATCCCCGTCCCGTTAATTGAGGGAACAGAATAATTTTATTTTATTTAGAAGAAGATTACAAGATTACATGATCTTAAGATGAACATGGACAAAAGAAAGATCATGTGTAACGTCCATGTCACACCTATGCCAGTAGTTGTTGGGAGCACTAAACTCGAAGTTGTTGACGAGTATGTTCACCTGGGACAAATATTCCGAATAGGTAAGTCCAACTTCGACCGAGAGGTCAATCGCCCGATTCAACTCGGCTGGGCAGCGTTCGGGAAATTACGACACATCTTCTCGTCAGCTAATCCTCAAATTTTGAAAACGAGACTGTACAACCAGTGCATTTTGGTAGTGATAACTTATCGATCTGAGACATAGTCCTTCACTGCTGGCCGTATGAGGAAGCTCAATGTCGCTCAGTGAGCTATGGAGAGGGCTATGCTCGGGGTTTCTCTGCGTGATAAACTTAGAAATGAGTATACCCGCAGTAGAACCGCAGTGACCGATATAGCCCAACTGATTAGTAAGCTTTAGTGGCAATGGGCGGGCCCGGCCATATAGCTGGAGGAACCGACAACCTATGGGGAAAAAAGGTTATCGAGCGGCAGCCTCGGTAGTCTATCGGTAGGTAGGCGAAGTATAGGGCGACCCCCACTAGATGGAGTGACGACCGGGTAAGACATGCAGGAAGTCGAAAATGACTTGACCTGGTAAGACATGGAAGAAGTAAATTGCACAAGGACAAACATCCAGACCCGGAACAATTATTTGTAGACCATACAATTACTTGTTCCGTGTGGGATTCGAACCCGCGGCCCCCAGCGCTGCAACTCATTGCTAAGCCACTGCGCCACGGGGCCGTCGACCTAACAACATGTTGAAATTTAAATTTCGTGTTTCCCATTACATTGAATAAATTTCCTTAAAAACTGCTTTTTTGTGTGTAATTTAAAATATAGCATTTCCCGAAAAAATGACAGAAAGCAGGCTTCCGAACCATCATCATCCATCGACTTCTGCATATCTTTTCAGGTTGTATCTCTATCTAGTGAGGGACGTCCTATACTACGTTTATCGGTACGAGGCTGCCACTCGAGATTCTTAGACTTCTATACTACCAAATTTAGCGTAGTCTTTAAAAAACAACATTTCCGAATTAAAGTGTATTGAACAAATGTATAAACTACGAGGCTGCCACTCGACCTTTCTTCGCCATCAGATGGTCGGTTTATCGAACAAAATAGCCGCCCTAGCTTACTTTTGGCTTATTATATGTGTACATAATTTCTGAATGCCTGGTTCAAACATATTTACTCATTTGATAAATATGAGCATTTCAAAATTTCAAAAACAAAACATGGTTGACCTAATAAATTTTGCGTAGTTTAATAAGAAACAATCCTGAATTGAAAGTGCAATAAATAAACGGTCTTTAAGTTAAATAAATTTCAACATTGCGCTTATTTTTCCTCGCATATTTTCCGTGAGAACTCCTCATTGCTAGTCTCGAGGCGAAGTTGAAAACGATAAGCCCGGAATGTTTTGAAATATTGTTTTAAACAATATTCTGCGTCCATTTGTAACTTGCTCTCGTGCGCCATGTTCCTTTTCAGCGTCTTTTATTTCTTTTATCGAAAGAGAACAATTTTTAGACGCTGGGTTTTTGTTTCTATTAAGGAAACTAAGCCCTTTCCTTTTTTATTTGATCAGACTAAGCCGCTAACTTTTTAAATGTCTTGTCTATAAAACCAGTGCTGGGGTTGTTCGAGTCAAACATTTGTGTAATTAACATCATTTTTTACATCCTTTCGTACGTAATGTACGTATTAGAGCCATGTTGCAGCTACATTATATTTGTAGCACCACGTTCTCACAGAATACCAGCGTGAAATAGCAGCTTGATGCTGCTGTGTTTCTTTATTTCGTATGGCGCTGCTTCTTATTTCGTATGATGAGTGTAGAGAACCGGAGAACCGAGACACCGTCAATTGGTATGAGGCTGTCACCAAAACAAATTCTTCCTTATCGGTCGTGAAATCTTCGAGCTATATTAAGCTGTTTCAGGTATTCTAGGGGCTTGCGCTCGCTGTAAATTTCACAGTACGCGAGCAATACGGGTTCGATCCCCGCCGGCACCAATGAAATTGTTACAATACAATACAATACAATAAAATACTCTTTATTGTACACCAAGAAAAGATAAAAATATCAAAAAGAATAAATAAACAACTATTGAGGGAAATACAAAGGGCGGTCTTAATGCTACATTGCAATCTCTTCCAGACAACCCAGAAGAAGAAATAAATAAAAATAAGAAAAAGAACAATAGGTAGGCTGCACTAAAATAACAAACAAAAAAAAAAATAAAGATACAAACTTATGCATTAAAAAGACAACATTCTTCAGGTAGATCAATGACCATAATTAATCGAAGAAAGGGAGAGGGGTTAGAGAGACAAATAGTATTCCTTAACCTGTTTCTGGAACACATTTAAGGATCGAGCACTTTTAATTGACTGGGTTAAGGGGTTCCAAAGTCTTGTTAATTGCAATTTTAAGTACTGTTTTACCAATTTAGCAATTGCTCGGTGGTGAAGGAAAAAATGGTGAGGAAACCTGCTATCTGAGAAATAAAAAAAATACGTCGAAGAAATGTGAAGTCCGCCAACATGCAGTGGGCGGTGGCAGCGGACACTTCCTTGCCCTAAAATCCTCTCATAAATGAGGCGAGGCCCGTGCTCTAGGCTGTAAGTTTAACCAGCCAAGAAAAATAGTTACGATTTGTCAAACGTGCTTAGTACCAAACTCTACAAAAAAGGAAAGATTACTTCAAAGAATTAAAATAATACTTCTACATAATTTAATAGCTTCTGAAGTCGGTGCTAAGACATAAAGTATCGGAACCTAAATTCAAAAGTTTATGTAGAAACTAATTTATGTAGAAGTTCTTTGATGTCAGCTTTCACTATTATTAAAAGTTTTTTTCCCTTTTACGTGAACTATAGAATATCAACTAAGGACTAAGGACATCCCGTGAGTGTCGTAAGAGGCGACAGAAGAAAACAAATCAGGAGATGGGCAGCAGTGTCTTTCTAATAACAACTAAAAATAAAAAACTGCGGTTGCCAACCCGCTTATCAAGCGTGGCAACTATGTCAAATATCCCCCCTGTGAGACAGTCTATGGGGGAGGCTTATGTTCAGCAGTGGACTTCAATTAGGCTGTAACGGTAACGGTAAAGAATATCAAAGTCTTACTGTCGTTCCTTATTTTGCCACTTTTTTGTGTAGAATTTTTAAAATATTTTTATTAAAAATTATTTCACATTCTAAAGTCGAGGCTTTAATTTTTCTACATACTACGTCCTATTACAGACTTCAGAATAATAAATTATCTTATTCTTTTTAGTTCTTTGTATTTTGTTTTTATTTTACTACGAGTTAATTTTTCTATAAAAAAGTATAATGAAAACCGGTTCACAATCGGTGAATATACAGAGTAACATGCAGAAATACAGACTAATTGAGGAACAAAAAGGAGAAGGTAATTTTTTTAAGTCGGCTAAAATATAGATTAACATTTTCAACATACAACGGCCGTAGAAACTAATTGTATTATCTAGTGAGAGCAGTTAAACAAGAAATTACGTACATCGTGCTAAAAAGGATTTCTCGTGTCCTGCGCTAACTACACGAATATACAAAAATTTGTATTTTTAAACATTCAAGATATCGTTTTTGTTATTTCTTTTTATAAATGGAGCTTAAAGAATTTTAAGTGTGTTATGAAAATTACTTGGATGAACTTGTCACGCTGCAACTCCACTATCCCAACAGAACGTATGAGTTAGCTCGGGGAAGGGCAGGGGAAGGACCATATTTTCACAGTAAGCGTAAAATAGCAGCAAAATGATACTGCGTTTCGTGTGATGAGAGACGAGAACCGGAGACTTTTTTTGGAACTTTTTTTGAAAAGTTGTCAGATACCATGATTTATGAGTAAATGGGGAAATGTGTGAGTGACAGGGACAGGGAGTCGGTGAGATGAAAATCCCAAATCTACAATGATTGAGAAATGGAAGAACAAATTAAAAACTCCGAACCGGAGAATTTATTATTAGTAACGAGGCATATTAGACCTTAAAACACAACTTCATTTTGATTTCTAATTGAGGCTAGATGTAGGTTTCCGTGAGCCACAGCATCTTTTTACCATCAGGCCAAATATTCATGTGCCAAACTATCTGTGAAGAAAAAAAGACTAAAACGTCCTCACTCCTTGCTAAGCATAATAAAACATAAAATATAACATAAAATTAAACATAATACTAAACCTTAAACAAACATTGAGTACAACAATAATTCATTCAAAAGGAATACGTACACGTAGTTGTTTAGAATTCACACTATGACAAAGAACGTAAGGCTCTATCAGAAGTTGACAATTGTTTTAATGACATTATCATAACTGTGATCAATTAAAAAGAAAAAAGAAACGAGGGAAAATGCTCATTGGAAACAATCGCTTGATGAAACGCAACGCAGCGATGGCGGTTGTATCGATCGACGCGTCCAGTCGGCGCTTAACTTCGGTGCGGGGCGGACGCACGTGCTCGCGTCGGTGTTCCTAACCTGTGCTGTGGAAAGTCTCGTACTTCGCTGTCAGCTGCCAACTCTACAACGGTAAGTTGTAGCGCTGGCATATATTATCCACAAGATGAAAAACACGTCTCTTACTGTCACAACTTTTAGGTTACTTAACCACTTTATATGGCAGTGACTGACGAATGTGTATTTTGATAACAAATAGGTACTTCTAAATTTAACTTTATGGGGATTTTATACGTATTAGAGCAATGCTGCAGCTATGTTATGGTTGTAGCACAAATGGGTTAGCTCGAACGGGGAAGGACAAGGCTCTCACAGAATACCATAATGAAATAGCAGCTTAATACTGCTGTATTTTGTATGGTGAATATAGAAAACTGGAGACACTTTTTACTGAAAGCGAGGCATTGTATCTTAATCTTCAGGGGTGATAACGCATTACTATTTAGATTTTTAATCGAGGATAGATGTAGATGTCTTTCGACTATAGCATCCACTTACCATTACGTGGACTATGTGCTCGTTTGTCACCCTTATTTTATATTAAAACCAATGATGGATTTGTTTTGAGTACAGTCAAGTCAATGGACAAAGGATGCTCTGAATTCGTAATTAATTAATTTAACCATGAACAACTTCACAATATAGTCTCTTTATAGTGAACATAGAGTATTCAGTTGAGTACTTTATCAACATTTTTATAGCCCACAGCTAAAGAATTAAATATATTCATTAATTAGCCCATCGGCTATTAAAACGTTAACCTGAAAAGATATTTTCAGCTCTATGACACGTAAACATAAATTCTATATTCGAATGAGTGACATTTATAAAAAGGGTTCAAACTTATGTACTTGATGCTTTTAGTTATACGGTACAATACTTAATAGATAGATATTTATGGGCTAGGTCATTGGCAAACCAACTTTAGAATGTTTTGTGAAGTATATTGTGTAATCATGTCGTACTTTAATTAATTAAATTATATTTTATATTCCAACTGTCTAACAAAGGTTTACGGGGTAGCAAAGTTCTTTTTCATCAGCTTTCAAACTTCATTGCTGAACATGGTCCAAAATGAAAAAAATAAACATAGTCTACTTGGTAGAGCCCAGCTGCAGCTATATTAGGTTGTAGCACGAATGGGTCGGCTCGACCGGGGAAGGACCACGCTCTTACAGAACACCATCGTAAAATAGCAGCTCAATGCTGCTGTGTTTCGTATGGTGAATGTAGAAATCTGGAGACCTTTTTTACTTGAAACGAAGGATTCCATCTTAGTCATCAGGGTGACAATGCATCTGCATTTTGATTCTTAATCGATGATAAATGTACATATGTGTCTATGGGCCACAGCGTCCACTTACCATCAGGTGGACTGTGTGCTCGTTTTCACCCTTATACTATAAAAAATATGGTCCTCTTACGTTGTAGGAGGATTTGTCTTAACAGTCGTACTTGGAGGGTGGATTGAAAAAATAATAAAAAAGTTTTATTAACAGAAACAATTAAACAATAGGTCCGGGTAATATCTGTTGGTTTCTTACTATTGGTTTCGTGGATCGTTTGCTGGTTTGTCTTACTAATATTAAAAAAATAACTAGATTTGTAGTCTTTTTCTGCATAATAGTTCGTCTGAGTAGAGAGAGAGCCATTAAACCCAAAGGCTTACATGTTTTACATGGTAGAGCCACGCTGCAGCGAATTATGGATGCTGCACGAATGGATCGACTCAACTAGAGGAGAACCACGCTCTCACGGAATACCAACGTGAAATAGCAGCATAATACTACTGTGCTTCATATGTTGAGTAGCGAGAAGCGGAGACCCTTTAACTGTTAAAGAGACATTCCATCTTATTAGCCCTCAGGGGTGAAAACGTATCTGCATTTTGATTTATTTATTTATTTATGCTTGATTTGCACACCAAGCATAAAAAGCGGACTTCATGCAACAGGACATTCTCTACCAGTCTGCCTCCAGGCTAAGCAGAGAATATATAGTATGTGCAAAGTGCAAATATTTAAGTTAGAAATATTTATGCATTATATATATATATACATATATATATATATATATATATATATATATATATATATATATATATATATATATATATATATATATACATATATACATGTACATACATAATTAAATAGAGCAGATTGATTTTGATTCTTAACCGAGGATAGATGTAGGTGTCTGTAAACCACAGCATCCATTTAGCATCAGGTGGCCTGTGTGCTCGTTTGTTATCTTTACTTCAAATAAGCTCTGCATATGAAACTTATATGCGATACGTAAATTATATTTAAACCAAACATAAGTAAAAATACATGAAAAATATGCATATTAGATTTAATATCAAGATGATATGTGGGGCGCAATAGCGATCGTTTATAAGGAAATCGGATTACACAGGGGAGTGTACAGTACACGCCGTATAAGCTCATAGGATTTCGGGTTCCGTGCACAAGTCTGAAGTTGTGACACTGTTTCAGTTATTGTAATGTTAATAGAGTACATGTGAGAATAGATTACATCATGCTAGTCCGCTCACACATTATACTCAAATGGTTGTTTGAGTTTTCGGAGAAAATTACCTTATATAAAAACTAAATATGGCGGTACCTAATATTTTTAAATATGCAAGACCTATCTACGAAAAAAATAGTTTTTTTTATAAAAAAATTGTTAAGTAAGGGTTTTTATACTACTGAAGAATACATGATTGATAATAACCCTTGGGATTGAGGTGATCGCTACTAAAGCGGTTTCTAAAGTTTTTCATATTTAATTGTATAAAATATTGTATTTTAAATTAACGTTTAAAAAAGTTCCTCTGGGTTTCCTGCTGGTTCTTCCTAGGACAGGTTTTTTCCGAACCAGTGGTAGAGCTTAATTTTTTTTGGACTTTCAATAAGTACTCTTACTTAAACCGTTTCAGCCTATTAAAATCCATTGCTGAAAATAGCCCTTCCCCATAGATTTCCTCATAGGGAGAAATATTTTCCATAATAGTTGCAAGCGAGTTGGTAAATGCAGTTTATTTTGTTTTTGTCATTATTAAGAAGACGCTGCTGCCCATTCCCATTCCTAGCCCATTCCCTGATTTATTTCCCTCTGTCGCCTCTTACGACATCCACGCGATGATATGGGGTAGTGGATATTCTTACACCGCCACTACACGGTACCTTTGTAATCTATATTGAATAAAAATGATTCTATTTTATTCTATATATGCGCATGTGAATCTTATACTAATATTTTAATAATGTACCTTAATAATGAGAGAGTCGTGGTAGCTCTTGCTTTAAGTGCTCGCTGTAAATTTCACAGTACTCGAGCAACCCAGATACGATTCCCGCCGGCACCGATGAAATTGTTAATTGCAGTAATAAGTCGTGATTTACCACGTGCTCGTTAATGAAAGAAAAAACCACGAGAAAACCTGCACATTTGAGAAAAAAATATTTCGAAGGCAACAAGGAATATAAATGTGTTTTATCATGGTAGGGCCATGCTGTAGATATAATACGGTTGTAACACCACGCTCTCACAGAATGTGAATTAGCAGCTTAATGCTGTTGTGATTCATATGGTTAGTGTAGAGAACCGGAGACCATTTTTACTGGTAGACTTTCTATCTTAGGGGTGATAACGGATCGACATTTTGACTCTTTATCGAGGTTCGATGCAGGTATTTACGCGCCACAGTATCCACTTACTATCAGGAGGACTGTGTGCTCGTCTTTTACCTTATTCCAAAGAAATTTGACAGCACGCATTGGGGCAGCGCGATGGAAATTTCCTTGTCTTAATCAAATCAAATCAAATCAAATAATTTATTTGCAATCCAAGTGTACATAATTGGTCTTAAATTAAAAATGAGCTTACAACTTAGATGCCCTTTTCAGGCACCGCACAATTGAACGAGGACACTGCTTATACATAAAATATACTTCGAAGCTAGATAAATATAAAATACATAATAGTGTTATTGTTTGATATCTAAATACTCCTTCACTGAGTAGACCAGTAAAGTACCTAAAACTCTCTCAGTGATCAGCGGAGGCCCAGGAGTAAGAGAGAGTCTGAAACTTTACTATACTTAATCTACCATTAATAATATCCTACAGATCGACGGCCAGTCTCAATGTAGACTAACCTTTGCGCAGGACAGAATTATAGGGCCCGAGTATATGCGCAAACACAAGAGCACTCTCTATTCCCTCACTCACATAGTCCAACACGACCGGAGAGAAATCCGGCGCAGGACATATATACGTTATTTTTATATGTAGTAGAGCCACGCTGCAGTTATATTAGTAGTATAGTTGTAACACAAATGGGTCGGCTCGACCGGGGAAGGACCATGCTCTCACAGAATACCAACGTAAAATAACAGCTTAACACTGCTGTGTTACATATGGTGAGTGTAGAGCACCGGAGACCCTTTTTACTGGAAAAGAGGCATTCCATCTTAGTCCTCACGGGGAAAACGCATCTGCATTTTGATTCTTTATTGAGGATAGATGTAGATGTCTATGGGTCACAGCAACGACTTACCATCAGGTGGACTGTGTGCTCGCTTGTCACCCTATCCTATAAAAAAAAGACAGTGGGGTGAAACATCGTCAAATTGTGAAAAACCCAATAACTGATTTAAGCCTGACCCGGGATTCGAACCCGGTATCTCATGTTCAGCAATTGCGGTTACGACCACTAGAGCGAGGCAGTCAAATGTACCTTTAAGGAAAATTTTGGAAGAATCGTCATCATCATTACAGATGTTTGCCCTTTACAAGACCACTGCTGAATATAGGCCTACGAAAAGAATGATACAAAACACGGATTTCATGCTTGCCTTACCAGGTTGTCTTTCGAGAACAGAAAGTAGAATAATTCACTGTAATATTAAACTTTTCATAATATACAATATTTTATTATATACAATATTAACAAACTATAATAATAAAAAACCTAAAACTAATAACTTAATTATCATACATACTCCCCGTGGTATCGTGCCAATAACGCTGGCTGCGTTTCCTCGCTTTAAACTTATAAAACGTTATATAACTTTTAAAACGTTAAATTTAATTTAAATTTGAAATTAAATCTTAAATGTTTACAACGTTTTTATTCTAACAGTAGATACTTTAAGGGTGTATATACTTCAATTTAGGTTTTAATTAATTTAATATGTAATATATTTACTGTTTATATTCCAAACATTAAATAAATAAAATCTATATATTAATACATGAAGAAAAAACTTAGTACCTTTTTAAGCATATTGCGCGCACTGAGGAGTGTGAAATTTGGCAGAGTTAAAATTTACGTAGAGAAGGAGTGCAGAAAGCTAAAACTTATTTAAGATATGTTTTACAAATACATACATCAAATAAAATAAAACATTCATTGTTTACGATCATAGCTATCGATCTACTACTAGATCATAGTTACCGGTATCGTTGGAACCATAAGACCTAGAGACTTGAAAGGTAGGACTATTCCTTTCGCCGAGTAGAGAAAGGTCAGCTAAGAACGGATTTTATGAAATTCCACCCGCAAGGGAGGTTGTGGGGTGTTAATTAAAAAAAATCACATTTTCAAACTATAGCTGTAATAGTTATAAAAGTTGGACAGAATATTCTTTTTGGTACGTTAAAAATTACTCAGAACGGATTTTATGCAATTCCATCCACAGAGGGCAGTGCAAGGACGTTAAAAATAAAAAATAAAAAACTTTTTATTCGCTATTTTGTCTCGCTAAACCTCGAAAACGGCTAGATGGATTTTGATGAAATTTTTTGTTTGTTTTTGAGTGGGTCCCTGGATGATTTAAACGATTCACAATTGGACCCGGTAGGTGGCGCTGTAGTAGTGATCCAAAATCACCAGTGCGAAGTCGCTAGTATTATATAATCACTACGTTTTAATAATATTCTCTAGTCAAACAGTCGCACAGAGTATAGAATAAAGAATTTTATTAAGATTTAAGATTGACTGAATGAGCTTTAAATTTTGTGTTTTCAAATGTTCCTATTTAAATTGGGTGTAGATTAGAGAGATATCAATGAAAAAGCTTTAATTTTATATTTTGTATATTGGATATGTATGTTTTATACATTGATGTACAGTTGAAAGTGAAATACCGCTTGCATTATACACGAACCTAAAAGGTTTATGAATTACGCTCGAATTTTGACCACTAGGCGAACACTATATATTATATTAAATATATTATGAAAACTATAATTAAAAAAAAACTAAAACTAGTAATTTAATTATCAAACACTCCACGCGGTATCGTAATATATTATATAAAATATGTGGCTTGAACCGACCTATTCGTGCTTCAGCCATTATTTACTTCAGCCTTGCTCTATCACGTAAATATCATATAGTACCTCATACCCTGTAGTTATTTAAAAAAAATGAAATGACAAAGAACTTACAGTCTACCTGCAGCGAACATAAAACAAGGAAGTCTACAGATGCATTGTCACCTCTGAGGACTAAGATGGAATGTCTTGTCTGTTATTATACTAGCTCTCTTTACTCTTCAGATCAAAGCTCAGCAGTGCAAGTATTATTTGGAAGCAGATATAGGTTTTTTAATAGAATGTGGGTGACAAACGAGCACACAGTCCACCTAATGGTGAGTGGATGCTGTGGCCTATAGACATCTACATCTATCCTCGATTAAGAATCAAAATGCAGATGCGTTGTCACCCCTGAGGGCTAAGATGAAATGCCTCGTTTCCAGTAAAAAGGGTCTCCGGTTCTCTACACTCACCATACGAAACACATCAGCATTAAGCTGCTATTTTGCGCAGGTATTCTATGAGAGCGTGGTCCTTCCCCTGTCGAGCCGACCAATTCGTGCTGCAATCATAATATAGCTGCAACGTAGCCCTACCACGTATTGTACAAGTAAAGCAGTGGTATCTATCCCCAGACGGACTCCTAGGAAGAAAATAAGTCTACCTAGAAAAAGTTATATTATGTCAATAGTTATCAGTTTTGATGGCTCCTTATCCAGTCAAACGAACTATCAGGTAGAAAAATTAATAAAATGTAGCAGATTTTTGATATAAGAGAGACAAACGGGCAACCAATTTCAAATAAAGAAGATAACTGACCCTATATCGCCCCTGGGGACGAATATGCCTCACACCCTGTAACTATACTGGACTACCCTTCGAACTGGAACAACACGGACTGCGGCTCTATTTATTTACACTTGATTGTGTTAACCTTTATAAAAAAGGTTAACAAACAGCGGACTTAATTCTTCAGACGGAACCTACAATAATGGTGAACTATGGAGTAACTGATTAATTATATTTTTATTTTATGTAATTTTTGTGACATGATTGTGAGATTATATGTGATTAATTGAATTTTTTTAGATATTTGACTTTGACATTATTAAATTTATAAGTTAAAGAAATAAACATAATATGCATTTAATAATTCTTAAATAAAGAATAACTCTTTAATTACATTTTTTGCATTTAGTATTTGTTTGTAACTTTTTGATAATTTATCGATTCTTTTAGGTATTTCACATTTGTTTAATTTAAAAACTTGACGCCAAAATATTTTTAAATAGTTACATAGGTAGTTGGCATTAAATAAGTAAATAAATGAAAACATGAAATTAATTTTCTGATCATAATTACCCGGTCGGCTCGACCGGGGTAGGACCACATTCTCACAGAATACCGCTGTGTTTCGTACGGTCAGTGTGGAGAGATAATTTTTACTGGACAAGGCATTTTATCTTAGTCCTCAAGGGGGACGACGCATCTGCATTTTGATTCCAAATTCAGGATAAATTTAGATGTCTATGGGCCACAGCATATACTTACCACCAGGTGCACTGTGTGCTCGTTTGTCACCCTCATTCTATAAAAAAAATTGTTATCAGTTGATTAGTCCATTAAATTGTAATAATAATAATAGTTTAGTTTATGTAAGTAAAGATATTGCAAGCTATTATCGTGGTAGAATGTAAAGTCTCATTAATAACTAATAAGATCATTAATGTACGACATTCTGGCAATAAATAAAATTGAATTGACTTGAATTTACGTTCTGTACAAGTCAACCTTGTTCCTAGTGAGGTAAAAAGGAGTCCAAAAAATGCCAAAAATAAAAATGTCACAGTAGTTAAGATAGACATCAAAATATAAATATAAAAATTTCCTACGCAAACTAGAAATATACAAAAGAGTTGGTTAATATTGTAGATTTTTTTTCATATTTATTCTTTCACACAAAACTCCGAGCAATGGAACTGGGCGCATTAAATGAAATAGGCGCCACCGACGCGTTAATAACCAGAACTTGTCGCGGATTTATAATTATCACGAGATGTCAACAGCAGCTAAAGTCGACCCTACTGCCTTCAGTTTGGAATATATTTCACTTTGCAGTGAGTTAATTAAACAAGCGGTAATCACTTCACAGCAATTTTTGTGCTGAAAATCAGAAAATCAAAATGCAAACACAGTAAAATGCAGTTATTGCTAATTTTGCGCTACGTGTCGACGTTGCCCGAAGCAAGACTTATTGGAAAACAACTCTATGAATAAAAGTTTAAGAGCAGTAATTATTTTTTTCTCTGGTTTGTAAAGTTCATTAACTCGTATACTCAAATCAAAATATTAAAATTAGTGTTCTAATTTTTAAATTTTTGAAAAAAGAGAATAAACTTTATTATTATATTATTATTATTATTCACACCTGATAGTAAGTGGTTACTAAAGTACATGGGCACCTACAACCAACTTTAAGTAAAGAAGGTTGAAGATGTTTTGTCACCTCTTCACAGTCTCTTATTATACTGGCTTTTTATTTCATTTAGATCAAAACACAGCAGTGGTCTATGCTCTATGCTTGTCGGTTATGAGTAGTCTCAATTTGTCCCATATTCAATATTACATCGTAAATTTGGTCAATAAAAGGTAATTTCTGCAGCATAAATGACCTTTGTCACTCCTTTCTTATTAATTATTTCTAAGTGTCACAGAATCCTGGTCACAACGTCTTCTTGTAAGCTACACTTTTCTCTTATCACACAATTACTCATGCTATCATTCAGAGGCACGCCATGTATAGATACTTAGTCTGTAGTGACTGCATTTCCACATTACTTTATTATATCGTATTTTAGACAATAATGTTGGCTTAGGCTGAAATTTCATCAGAGCTCGTGACTTCCTGAAACCAATAAATGATACAAGTTGAAACTAAGATATTAAAAATAAAAATAAATGATTAGGTTTATGGAAATATCACTGGACGAAGTTACTTCATTAATTAAGGTTGAGATAGATTATGCAAATCATAATTAAACAAATTACTGAAAAAATTTATAATTTTATTTTGTTTTATTTTAATGTTCGTCTCCACAGTAATAACTACAGTAATCTAATTAAGGGCCCTCACTAGTAGATACAAAGGTGAATTTACAACTTTATAAACGCGGTTCAAAACTCGTAAAGTATCTAATACTAAAATACTAACTTATACCAAATGAGAGCTTAACTGATATAACAAGTAATATAAGTATAAAAGAAAATAATAATACAAAGATAAAATACTAAATAGTTTAGTAGCAAACGCATAAATATCTCATTAAGAGCTAACAAAAATGCATTGTGCGCTTGACTGACGCAGCGTTAATGTTAAACAAATCAAAGTCAAACTTTTTGGCTAGATTGTTAAAATTATTGCTCGCTCGCCAAATAAATGTATTTTGCGTATAATTTGTGATGAGATCAAGATGCAAACGGGAGACTTAAAAGTGTGTTGTGTCTAAAGGGTTTGGCAGGACAGCTAAGATGTTAAAAGTTAAAGTTAAAATTACAGCCTATTATAACGTCCCACTGCTGGACACGGGCCCCCCTCATTTCTGAGAGGGTTTTAGGACAAGGAAATATCCGCCACGTTGCCCAATGCGTGTTGGCGAACTTCACGTGTCTTCGAAATAATTTTTTTTCCAACTTCTCAGATATGCAGGTTTCCTCACGATGTTTTCCTACACCGCCGAGCACGTGGTAAATCAGCACTTAAAATTGCAATTAACAATTTCATTGGTGCCGGGTTGCTCGCGTAGGTACTGTGAAATTTACAGCAAACGCTAACCATCTGAGCTACCACGAATCTAGCTAAGATTTAATTTGAGAAAAAAGGACTAAAATACAACACTGTAAGAAAGAGGTTTCTCTAAAGAAAAAGGAATTGATTATTATTAAAGACAGTAAGAACGACAATTATAGCTGACAAAACTAAAACAATACTTAATAGAATCAGTCGTTACTTTGCGGATATCCATTATATTAAAGATATTAAAAATGACTTTTTTAATTTATTTGGATTGCCAACATAAAAAAACAGCAATGAATGTTTGATAAAATCACAGTATTATAATTTATTAAGCAAAAATAATATGATAATAATAAAAAAATTAAAGGAAAAGAAATAAAAAGTGATTTGTGCAACAGCAATTTAACGTACATCAACATGCTTAAGTTTGGTAATTAATTTAGTGAGCGTGTCATAATCATGAATTAGCTAAGATCAGCGTTGTAAAATAAAGACTGCGGTCTGACCGCTAAGACCGACTTAGCGGTTAGCCACCGCTGTGTATTTTACCTGATGATGCCCCGTCAAGAGACCAAACATTTGCCGTATTATCAAACGGTGTTTTTTTTATATATAAGAGGGGGTAAGCGAGCATGCGGCTCACCTGATGGTAAGTGACTACCGTCGCTCGTGAACAACTGCATCACCAGGGGAATTGCAAACGCAATTGAAGGATGGCGGGAAGTACTCAAACTAGGTAAGACATATCAAATTATATTTTTATTGCGCGGATATTAGCTAAGAAATGTTTAACATCATTAAAACTAAAACTTTCAAAGGTCAAAGATAATGCTCATTTAATTATGAAATTTCATTGAGTGCCACCTATATTAAGCCTTGAGTGTTTATTTCTATCAATATTTAATATCAGAATTTTCGCTTAATGTTCGTCTCCACAGTCTAGAAACAATTGTCAAGAGGCGCGTACATTTGCCCGCCTGTCTGAGCCCCTCAAGTTCATCTTTGTTACGTAAACGCCTCCCCCTCAGAACATGAACAATATTCAGGGGGAGAAGCTCCCAATTTCTGAGAAATGACTGCTTTAATGTATACAGTTGATATTTTATAAATAAAATGGAGGCGAGATTTAGCAATAAAGTTGCGTGTAATAGTTTTTTTTTTCCAAATTTTACATTTATTATAATACTAGCGACCCGCCGCAGCTTCGTCTAGGTATTATCTATTTTTTTGAATGATTGAATATTGATCATAATTTAAAAAAAATACAGTTTTTCTGATAAAATATTGCCCAGATCACTTCTGGCATTGATCTCTATCTGTGCGTGAAGTTTCATACAAGAGGTTTAGCCGTATCAAAGATTAGCTCGGACAGACAGACTGACAGACAGACAAAATTTTTGAAAAAGGTTATTCGTAACTTTACACAGTTATATTTATATCAAATTTATGTAGTTTCTCACCTCATATAACTTCTACGATATGAATAGATAATAAATTAGATATACAAAAAAATATAAACGCCATGCTTATTTGGTTGAATGGCGATTGCAGTGGATGACGTCTAGCACCTTTTACTTATAAATTCAAGATTACACCGGCATCTGTTGGTAAGTCTTTTCCGTTGAGATTAAAAGTTGACAATCTGCGAATATGGGGCTGCTATTGCGAATTTCTTGGCAGAAAAACCCAATAACTGATTTAAGCCTGACCCGGGATTCGAACACGGTACCTCATGTGCAGCAATCGCGGTTACGACCACTAGAGCGAGGCAGTCAAATATACCATTAAGGAAAATTTTAAAAGAATCGTCATCATCATTACCACCATTTACAAGTCCACTGCTGAATACAGGCCTCCCGTGGAATGTGATACGTAACACTGTCCTCAGCCACCTGCATTCATCGACTTCCTGTATACCCTACCAGGTTTTCTCTCGAGAACATGTAGAATAATTCAGTGTAATATTAAACCATAACTTTTAAAACGTTAAATTTAATTTTAATCTGAGTTTAATCTTAAATGTTTAAAACTTTTTTTTATTCTTACGTTAGATACTTTACTGTATATACTTCAATTTAGGTTTTAATTAATTTAATATTTAATATATTTACTGTTTACATACATGAAGAAAAAACTTAGTACCATTTTTATGAATTACGCTCGAGTTTTGACCACTAGGCGAACACTATATATATTAAATATGTAATATATTATATTAAATATGTAGCTCGAACCCACCTATTCGTATTTACAATAATATGTTTGAGCCTTGCCCAATCACGTAAAATCATATAGTACCTCATACCCTGTAGTTATTTAACAAAAATGAAATGACAAACGAACTTACAGTCTACCTGCAGCGAACTTAAAACAAAGTAGTCTACAGATGCATTGTCACCTCTGAGGACTAAGATGGAATGTCTTGTCTGTTATTATACTAGCTCTCTTTAACTTTCAGACCAAAGCTCAGCAGTGCAAGTATTATTTGGCAGAAGATATAGGTTTTTTTTTAATAGAATGTGTTTGACAAACGAGCACACAGTACACCTAATGGTGAGTGGATGCTGTGGCCTATAGACATCTACATCTATCCTCGATTAAGAATCAAAATGCAGATGCGTTGTCATCCGCAAGGACTATGAAGAAATGCCTCGTTTCCAGTAAAAAGGGTCTCCGGTTCTCTACACTCACCATACGAAACACAGCAGCATTAAGCTGCTGTTTTAGGCAAGTATTTTATGAGAGCGTGGTCCTTCCCAGGTCGAGCCGACCAATTCGTGCTGCAATCATAATATAGCTGCAGCGTAGTCCCACCACGTGTTGTACAAGTAAAACAGTAGTACCTACCCCCAGACGGACTCCAAGGAAGAAAATAAGTCTACCTAGAAAAAGTTATATTATGTCAATAGTTATCAGTTTTGATGGCTCCTTACGAACTATCAGGTAGAAAAATTAATAAAATGTAGCAGATTTTTGATGTAAGAGAGACAAACGGGCAACCAATTTCAAACAAAGAAGGTCACTGACACTTTATAGCCCCTGGGGACGAATATGCCTCACACCCTGTAACTATACTGGACTACTCTTCGAACTGGAACAACACGGACTGCTGCTCTGTTTATTTACACTTGATTGTGTTAACCTTTATAAAAAAGGTTAACAAAGAGCGGACTTAATTCCTCAGACGGAACCTACAAATATGGAGAACTATGGAGTACCTAACTAGTTTATTGTATTTTTTGATATTTAATTTTTACTGTAATTATTTTTTGACAGTTTATTTTTTTAGGTATTTGACATTTATTAAATTTATTAATAATAGAAATAAATATAATATGCATTTAATAAATGTTAAAATATGGAATAATTCCTTAATTATATTTTTTAACATTTAGTATTTATTTGTATCTTTTTGACAGTTTATCGATTCTTTTAGGTATTTGACATTTATTAAAATTTAAAAACTTGACGCAAAAATATTTTTAAATAGTTACATACGAAGGTAGTTGGCATTAATTAAGCTCTATTAAGATAGCAGTGAAAAGTCAGCAGAAACCTTAAAACCAATTACCTGGTGCAGCTCATAGATCGATTTTATTTTGTTGTTGGCTCTTTATGACTTGCTGCTTCCATAACTGAACAGCAACAATATATCTATTGTTCTGTTTTTAAATCTCCCGTATAGGCAGCATGTACACATTTAATTTGTAACTTATTACTTGATGCAGCTTATCGACCGATTTTATGTTGTTGTAGGCTGTCTGAGAGTTATTCATCTATTTATTGATCAGCAGCAAAATACTCATTAATTTGGAACTTCAGAACCAGTATTAAAACATAACTTGGTCTTTAGTAATTTTTTTTTTAATTTTTATTTGATTTTTTAATATTATTTTTGCATTATATTTCAGCAACTAATTAGCAACCAATTATCCCGTTTTATCCGCTTCGTCAGGGTTGTTTGAAAGTTTTTACTGCTATCTTAATGTAAAGATAGCAGTACATCAATTTTCTCAAAACCGGTTGGAGCAACAAGATCGCGATTTTGACAAATTAAATAAAAAAAATTAATAGAGCTTATTAATTAAATCTATACAAATAAATAAAATTGAAGTGTCTGTTTGTAATGTTAAAATAACAGCTTTTTATAAAATGCATATGAAAGTATATACGGTACTAATAACAAAAAAACAATTTTTAAAATTTTTGTCTGTCTGTCTGTCTGTTTGTTCTGGCTAATCTCCGAAACGGCTGGACCGATTTTGACGGGACTTTCACTGGCAGATAGCTTATGTTATAAGGAGTAACTTAGGATAATTTTATTTTAGAAAAATAATTAGGATTCCGCACAAAAAAAATTAAAACCCATGAAATCGTAGTAAATTCCACGTGGGCGAAGTCGCGAGGGATAGCTAGTAAATAAATAAATGATGTCATGAAATTGATTTTTTGATCATAATTCTTAAATGATTTTATACGTAGTAGAGCCACACTGCAGCTATATTATGGTTGTAACACGAATGGGTCGGCTCGACCGAGGGAGGACCACGCTCTCACAGAATACCGCTGTGTTTTGTATGGTCAATGTAGAGAGACACTTTTTACTGGACAAGGCATTCTATCTTAGTCCACGGGGAGGGGGGGGGGACAATGCATCTGCATTTTGATTCCAAATTGAGGATAAATTTAGATGTCTATGGGCTACAGCATATACTTACCACCAGGTGCACTGTGTGCTCCTTTGTCACCCTCATTCTATAAAAAGGAAAATTGTTATCACTTGATTAGTTCTTTAAATTGTAATAATAATAATAGTTTAGTTTATATAAGTAAAGATATTGCAAGCCATTATCGTGGTAGAATGTAAAGTCTCATTAATAGCTAATAAGATCATTAATGTACTACATGCTCAAGTCAAACTTGTTCCTAGTGAGGTAATGTAACCAAAAAGTGATCCAATAACATAAGCCAAAATGCGGAATAAAAATGCCAAAAATAAAAATGTCACAGTAGTTAAGATAGACATAAAAAATATGTATAAAAATTTCCTACGCAAACTAGAAATATACAAAAGAAATATTGCAGAATTTTTTTTCATATTTATTTTTGTCACACAAAACTCCGAGTGCCGGTTGCAACGGAACTCGGCGCATTAAATGAAATAGGCCCCGCCGACGCGTTAATAACCAGAACTTGGCGCGGATTTATAATTATCACGAGATGTCAACAGCAGCTAAAGTCGACCCTACTGCCTTCAGTTTGGAAAATATTTCTCATTGCAGTGAGTTAATTAAACAAGCGGTAATCACTTCACAGCAATTTTATGCTGAAAATCAGAAAATTCAAATGCAAACAGTAAAATGCAGTAGGTTATTGCCAATTTTACGCTACGTGTCGATGTTGCCTGAAGCAAGACTTATTAAATCAGGAAAACAACACTACGAATAAAAGTTTAAGTGCAGTAATTATTTTCTTCTCGGGTTTGTAAAGTTAATTTAGCTCGTATCATTATCATCATCATCATTACAGCCCTTCACAAGTCCACTGCTGAACATAGGCCTCCCCCAAGGAATGCCACAAAGTACGATCCCGAGCCGCCTGCATCCATTGACTTCCTGCATGTCTTACCAGGTCGTCACACCATCTAGTGGGGGGACGTCCTACACTTCACCTACCGGTACGATGCTGTGAGAGAAAAGAATAAACTTTATTATTATATTATTGTATATAATATTATTATTATTTTACACATCTGATGGTATACACTTGCAACTAATATTAAGCAAAGAAGGTTGAAAGTTTTGTCACCTCTTCACAGTCTGTAATTATACTAGCTTTTTAAAATAATAATAATAATATTTTATTTGAATAAAACATGGTATATAAAATATTTTACAGAACGTTTCAGATCCCTTCACGTTTTAGATCACGACACAGCAGTGGTATGCTATGCTCGTCTGTTATGAATAGTCTTAATTTGTCCTATATTCAATATTACATCGTCAATTTGCTCGATAAACTTTCGTATGTGCCCTTGCCGACTTTGTCACTCATATCTGCAGCATAAATGATCTTTGTTAATCTTTTCTCATTAATTCTTTCTACGTGTCACAGAATCCTGGTCACACGTCTTCTTGTAAACCACACTTTTCTGTTATCACACAATTTCTCAGGCTATCATTCAGAGGCACACACTATATAGATACTTACTCTGTAGTGACTGCATTTCCACTATACTTTATTATATCGTATTTTAGAAAATAATGTTGGCTTAGGTTGAAATTTCTTGAGACCTCGTGACTTCTTGAAACCGATAAATGATACAAGTTGAAACTAAGATATTAAAAATAAAAAGATTATGACTTGGTTTATGGAAATGTCACTGGACGAAGTTCCTTCATTAATGCAGGTTGAGATAGATTATGCAAATCTCAATTAAACAAATTACTTAAAAAGAGACTATTTTATATTGTTTTATTTTGAAGACCAACAGATGTAATAATTAAGATATGTAATACTAATAACTACTGTATAAAGTACAAATGAGGGCTTAACTGATATAACATGTAATATAAGTGTAAAGGAAAATAATAGTACAAAGATAAAATACTAAAACAGTTTAGTAACAAACGCATCAATATCTCATTACGAGCCACCGAAAATCCATTGTTAGTATGCACTTGCTGTAGCGCTAATGTTAAACAAATCGAAGTCAAACTTTTTGGCTAGCTTGTTAAAACTATTGCACGCTTGCCAAATAAATGTATTTTGCGTATAATTTGTAGATGCAAACGGGAGACTAAAAAGTGTGTTGTGTCTACGAGGTTTGGTAGGACAGCTAAGATGTAATTTGAGAGAAAAAGACTAAAATACGACACTAAAAAAAGAGGTTTAGGTAGGTAACATTACAGTAGGCAATCACAGCATGCGCTGTGTTACAAAAAGTTAAACAAATTAAACAAAAATATATTAATAATTAAAAAATAAAAAGAAATAAAAAAAACTTGCGTGAGTGTCGTGGAACACTCGGTTGGAACGAAGTTCCTTTCGTAGTATATTATTATTGATAAACGTGTTATATTATTGATTAACAAATACAAATAAATGAATTACTAGCGTCTATTAAAATGAAGCGTCATTTAAAATAAAATAATATTTTTTTCATGGTAAGATAAGAAAAAGTGCGAGGGGGATGGATATTATTCCATCTCGCTTCCTAATAGCCGCCAAGGCCGTCTATACTGCGTCAGAAGGGGTCGTGACGGAAAAATCTTACAGTTTTTGTCGCCTAGCCCCATCCGCCAAAATCCGTACCGTCCGATAAAGAACTTCGTTCCAAAAGCTGATTTGTGATTTTAACGTTACATCAACATGCTTAAGTTTGGTAATAAATTGAGTGAGGGTGTCATAATCATGAATTAGCTAAGATCCGCGTCGTAAAATAAAGACTGCGGTCTGACCGCTAAGACTGACTTAGCGGTCAGCCATGTTAAGAGGCGAAACATGTGTCGTATTATAAACGGTGTTTTTTATATAAGAGGGGGCTAACGAGCATGTGACTCACCTTATGGTAAGTGACTACCGGCCCGTGAACAACTGCAACACCAGGGGATATGCAGATGGTGTCTTTCTTAGTCTAGTTAGTGTAGTGTTGGGAATAGTGGTGTTGGGATTAATGGTGACGGGGATAGTGCACGCAATTGAGGGAGGGCGGGAAGTACACCTCAAATTAAGTTAGACATATTATTTTAAATTTTTAATACGCGGATCTTAGCTAAGTAATTTTTAACATCATTAACGTTTAAAGGTTAATTTTAATATTGTATATAATAAAATATTGTATATTATGTTATGTTAATGAAATAGAGATAATGCTCATTTAATTATGACATTTAATATCTTAATATTTCATTAGATATAATAAGCCTTGTGCGTTTAGTTCAATCAATATTTAATATCAGATTCTTCGCTTAATGTTCGTCTCCACAGTCTAGAAACAATTGTCAAGAGGCGCGTACATTTGCCCGCCTGTCTGAGCTCCTCAAGTTCATCTTTGTTACATAAACGCCTCCCCCTCAGAAGATGAACAATATTGAGGGGGAGAAGTTCCCAATTTCTGAGAAATGACTGCCTTGCCTAGAAATGACCCATCTTAATAACTTCTACGATATGAATGAATAATAAATTGATATATAAAAAAATATAAACTCCATGCTTATTTGGTTGAATAGCGATAGCAGCGGATGACGTCTAGCACCTTTTACCTTATAGATTCACGATAACACCGGCAATCTACGAATATGTTTTGAATCGAACTAGCCATTCATCAGACTTGATAGACCACTAAATCATTACAAAGGACGCCGATATCTGTTAAGGATGATACGCGAGTTATTGTAATTTAAAAGCATGCCAATTTCAATAGACAGCATCATGTGCAGCTTAAAGTTTTATAATACATTAAATTTATTGAATCTATAACTAAATATACTATGGTAAGACTGCGAGATACTTTTTTGAGATAAAATTTTTCATTAAAATAACTCCAAGATAGAATGAGCTCATTCTGCCAAAATCGGATAAAATATTATAATTAAACGATTACACACGTCAGTGAGCTTGGGTACTACAAAGCACTCGGAACGTCGGGCAAATATTTTTATTTTTCTGTAAGTGAGACGTTATGACGGCTTATTAGCGTAGTGGCTTAGCAATGAATTACGGAGCTGAGGGTCGTGGGTTCGAATCCCGCACGAACAAGTATTTGTAAGAATAGAATAGAATAGAATAGAATAGAATAAAATAGAATAGGATAGAATAGAATAAAATAGAATAGAATAGAATAGTATAGAATAGAATAGGATAGAATAGAATAGAATATGATAGAATGGGATAGAATAGAATAGAATAGAATAATTTTTTATTCAATATATATAGCATGTGTAATTTTTATTGAGTCTTTTTTTATGACCTGCAAATAATTGTTCCGGGTCTGGATGTTTGGCATTTGTGCAATTTATGTGTGTAAACTGCCTCCACGATAGCGTCTCACTTAAAGAAAAAAAATAGAAATAAATAACCACTAGGTGGTAGGACTTCTTTTTTGCTCGGGAGTCCGTCTGGGTTGGTTCTACTCTCATACCTGTTTCTGCTGCCAAATAGGAAAGTTTGCACTGCTATGTTCCGGTCTGAAAAGTATAGAGAGCCAATACAATTACAGGCTGTAAGGCAATCCATTTTAGTCCTCAGAGGTGAAAACGCATCTGCAGACCTTTTTTTTGAGTAGGCTGTAGATGCCCATGGACTACTAGACTGTAAGTTCGTTTGTCACTTCAGCTTTACAAAAAACGAAAACGAAGTTCTGTAAGGTACAAGATGTCTGGTAATGAAAACAGTCTGCCAAGCGTGCAGATTAAGGCGAATCCTCCCGACGGTAGAGGCCAATGTCCAGCCGAGAACTTTTACAAGCCGATAGTTAAGTATTATCTTGCGATATTTTTTATTTTTTAAAAAATAAATCGATGTCGCAATTTTCTCTTTGATCAGAAGGTTGTATATTCGACGCGAATATTTTTTGTTTATGTTCACCAATTACTCAGATACCGTTGAACCGATTCAATTTTTTTTTAAAATTAAATAGGTTATACTTCGAGTTACAAATTGATTGTCAAGATCTGACAACATTTGACAGCGCTGAGAGCCGGGTTTGAATCCCGCACCTAACAAATATTTGTACGTCCTACAGAAAATTTCCGGGTCTGGATGTTTGTCCTTGTAATTTATATTTGTAATTTATAATGTAAAAATCCAAGTGTTGGGGTATAGTTTTTGAAAAGATAGCATCAAAATGGTGATGGGATCCATGACAAAATCATTAAACACTTCAATTCGCAAACGACGACAGATGAGCGAATTCGCCTTTGCCACGTCAACCGATTTCGATTAGTTCTTTTTAGTTCATTAAAGTGAGTTTCTAATTTTCTTTTTAGTTTTATTATTTATGTACACATATGAGTATATAATGTTATTTTTTTATAGTAAGGTTGATAAGCGAGCACACAGTCCACCTGATGCTGATGGATGTTATGGTCCATAGACATCTATATTTATCCTCGATTAAGAATCAAAATGCAGATGGAATGCCTCATTTCCAGTAAAACGAATCTACGGTTCTCTACACTCACCATATGAAACACAGCAGCATATTTAAAAAAGTTTGTCTATATAATACAACTATCAATCCTTATTGTTCTTTATTTAAATATTGTATCTCATAGTCGCACCCATAGACTTAGAATATACTGGCGTAGTCGAACCAAATAGTCAAAGAATATATAATCACTACGTTTTTTTCTTCTTTTTTTAATGTGTGTTACCTCATAACTTTTTTCTGGGTGATTTCGATGATTCTTTTTTATTTGAAAGCTGGTGCTTATCATGTGGTCCCATATAAATATTATGATGGAATGACCTATATATATGAAATATATATTGATCAAGGTCTGACCAACTACTGACTAGTTTTTAAGTTATTCTTAATAATTTATATTGAAGTCGGTTGTACACAATTTTTAATTTTAAATTATACCAAAGAGGGTCGCACTATCAAATTACAAAGTTAAATTAAAGAACGTCGATTAAGATGTCAAAAATTATGTCTCGTTAGGTGACAATATAAAAATTAAAATAGAAAATCCTCCCTGGAAAACCTTTAAAAGAAAGCAGATTAGGAACTATTATTTTCTAAATTATTAGTGATCACTGTGTTCACCTAAATTCCTAAAGGCTTGAGTATCTAATTTATAATCATAATCTCCGATTTTCCCTTTTCGATTTTTGAGTAAGAAAGAAAAAGAAAAAGTAGGTAGATTTTGGAGTGACAAAGAAGTGGCTGGCTTTAGACCTGCTGAGATAAATCCACCAAGGTGTGAGTTGCGGCAACGGAGGCGTCTGCTGTTTTTTCTATAAGATAAGGATGACAAGCGAGAACACAGTCCACCTGATGGTAAGTGGTTGCTGTGGCCCATAGACATCTACATCTATCCTCGTTTGCGAATAAAATGCAGATGCGTTGTCAGCCGTGAGGACTAAGATGGAATGCCTCTTTTCCAGTAAAAAGGGTCTCCGGTTCTCTACACTCACCATACGAAACACAGCAGCATTAAGCTATTATTTTACGCTGGTATTCTGTGAGAGCGTGGTCCTTCCCCGGTCGAGCCGACCCATTCGTGCTACAACTATACTATTAATATAGCTGTAGCATGGCTCTAACACGTATAAAACTGCGTACTCTTATAAAATGTATTTATTTTTTGGTTCACCAAGAAATGTTACACTAAAACTTTTACTAAGTTCCTAAACAGTGATATAAACTAAGTGCACATTTTATAATAGTTAACGGCACTCTTCCGGACATTTCCTTGCCCTAAAACCCTCTCAGAAATAAGAAGAGGCCTATTCCGTATATAGGCTGTAACTTTAACACGGCTGTGTCTACTACATAGCCACATTCCGACTTTTATTTACTGCGCGTAGCCTACGCTTCGTGACAAGACCTATAACTTCTAAAATATTATTTATTCATTAACTCGCCGCACTGGTGGAATTCACACATTTGGTGGATTTCACATATCCACGGGATATTTTAATACTTTACCGTGTAGAGACGGTGTAAGTTATCTACCCCATATCGTCCCGTGGGTCGTAAGAGGCGACAGAGGGAAACAAACCAGGAGATGCGCAGCAGCGTCTTCCTAATAACTAGAAAATATAATACTGCGGTAGCCAAGCTGACTGCCAAACGTGGTAACTGTGGCAAGTAACCCCTTATGATTCAATCAATTGTGAGGTTTTGTTCAGCACTGGCCTTTAATAGGCTGTTATGAATCCTTACACTTACAGGTTTCCTCACGTTGTTTTCCTTCACCGCCGAGCAAATAGGCACTTAAATTTGCAATTAATATGTTTGCTCTGGTTGCTCGCATACTGGGTATTAGAATTTTCTATGATATTTAATGATGAAAAAAACTAATATATTATATGCGTTAATATTATTAAAATTTATTTATAAATCAGCTCTACAAAATTAAATTAAAAAAAGTTCTCAATACAAGGGTCATAGTTCAATTACAGGTGAACCGAAATGACTTAGGAATTTTCAAGAAAATACCCTAATGCTTTTCAAAAGGCCGGCAACGAACTTGCAATATCTTTGGTGTTGCAATTATTTATGGACTGAGGTAGTCACCATCATGAGCCGTATGTTTGTTTGCCTCCTCTTCTATAAAAAGGCTGTTGAGTACAAATTTCATCTAAGCCCAAAGTGTTGGCAACGCATCTGTGGTTTTTTGTGCTTGAACCTACCTGAGTATATATGTCCTGCAGTTAGCATTTACCAGCAGGTGAACTTTTAGTTTGTTTGTCACTAATATTAAAAAAAAAATATTTTTTCAGATTCATTGGTGAGATAGCGGGCTTACTCTGCAGATTAAGGTAAGAGACGTAATGAGAGTAAATTAAGCATAAGTACGTAAATATATGCCGTTAATGTCATGTAGTGGCGCAATAAGGGAATCCATCACCCTTATTTCGTCTCGTGGGTGTCGTAAGAGAGCGACTCTGTCACATCCCGATTTTTTTTATTTCAGCAGTGGACTTTAATAGGCTGTAACGGTAACGGTAACGGTAACATTATGTCTTAGTAACGACTTCTGAAGCTGATATGTAAAAATGATTTTATAATTTTTAATTCTTTGACGTCCCTCTTTACTTTTTATAAAAGTTTAATATAGATCCAGCCAATTAATTTCATAATTTTTAGATTTTATTGGCTCAGCCAAATCATTTTAGGGTTTTTGTTTTTATATTGAGGAAAATTCTTCACATAATTCTTAATTTTACATACCTCTGCGGACTGAATGGAACTGGAATTTACTATGATATTTTTATATATCGTTTATCAAATGAGTACGGGGACAAAGGGAGTCCCTATTAGAAAAAACTACGGGGAGACCGCAGACATCTTTTCAGATTATCTTTTGTTAGAATTTAATAAAGGCGATGATAACACATTCAGCCTATGTAAGCCGTTTTATATATTGGAATATGGACTCTATACGTTTTGCTTTAGAAGTTTTCTTATAAATAAATTAGAGAAAAGGCTAATTAATTAAATATTTTTCCTAGTGTGTTATATACAAGACATCTTGGTATATACTCTTGTCCATTCATTCTATCTACAATCGCATCTGAGTATCCCTAGTTAATTTTTGGAATATGGAATTTCGAATATGGACTTCTTACTTTGCGTTTTTTTATCTAAACAAATAAATAAAATTGAAGTATCTGTTTTTAATGTTAAAATAACTGCTTTTTACTAAATGCATATGAAAGTATATACGGTACCAATAACAAAAAAACAATTTTTAAAATGTTTATCTGTCTGTCTGTATGTTTGTTCCAACTAAACTCCGAAACGGCTGGACCGATTTTGACGGGGCTTTACACTGACAGATAGCTGATGTTATAAGGAGTAGCTTAGGATACTTTTATTTTAGAAAAAGAATTAGGGTTCCACGCAAAAAAATTAAAACCCATGAAATCGTAGTAAATTCCACGCGGGCGAAGTCGCGGGAAAGAGCTAGTTATTATAGAATGAGTGTGATAAACGAGCACACAGTCCACTTGATGGTAAGGGAATGCTGTGGCCCATAGACATCTACATTTATCATCGATAAAGAATCAAAATGCAGATGCGTTGTCACCCCTGAGGACTAGGATGAAATGACTCGTTTCCAATAAAAAGGATCACCGGTCCTCTACACTCTTTATACGAAACACAGCAGCATTAAGCTGCTATTTTACTCTGGTATTTTCTGAGAGCGTGGTCCTATCCCGGTCGAGCCGACCCATTCGTGCTACAACCACAATATATCTGCATCGTGGCTCTACCACATATAAAACTTGTTTTAGAAGTCTTTTAATAAAATTAGAGAAAAAGATGATATATTTAATTTTTATATAATTGGTTATATACCAGAACTTGTATGGCAAGATGAACTAATTGGTAATTGTGAATTATAATTCTGTTAACACAGCTTTGTTTAAAATATTATATATATATCACCTCTTTTCCAATCTACTGCTAAATTATCTGTCAGTAGAATCGCCAATTATTCTGATAAGCGTGGCGATAAAAGCGAATATTCCCTATAACGGGAAAAGCCTATGCCCACATATGGGCTTTTACAGGCTGAATATGAAGAAAACTTTTAGTTCTCTCCAACGATCCGTTTCATTACATAAAACACGTATTATTAGAAACTATTCGTTTAGAAACTTGGGTGACTAAAAATGAAAAAAAAAACTTAGACAGGTCATAAATAGTTGAACTTTGCATTTCATTTATTTATGCACTCATTTAAAATTGCTCGTAAAAGAAAGCCGGGCATAAGTCGAGAAAGTAACTTTTAACTTTATATTTTTAACCTGTGGCATATAATTATGCATTCCACTTGCCTCATTATAGTTTCTCAAGTTATGAGGGCTCTTTTTAACCCAATGGCCCAATATTAAGGCGCGTAGTAAAAAGCGAGGTACATGCAACTTCATTTCAAAGGGTTAAGTGTAATTTCTAAAAGTTCTATAAAAATAACTGGAGTAGAAGTTGAAAAAGGGGTTGAAAAAAGTTTATTAGTTTATTTTTCTGGTTTATAAACGGTATACGGTATTTTTCTGGTTTTTTAGTAATCTGCGGCATGTATAAATGGTCACGAGTGGCTGGAGGGGAACCTCCCTAAAAGTGGAAGTGCCGAACCCCTTTTAATGAATTTTTGTTACATATTAGGTAAAATCGCTTACGCTTATTAAAAAGTCACATTCGTCCCGGTGGAAATGTGGAGTTTTCTGTGTGGAAAACCGAATTAACACTATTTTGATTATGTTCGCTTCAGCGTTGCGCGGCCTTCGCCTGTAATGGTTTCAGGCACCTAGTTTCACCTGCGCAGCTTCGGTTGTTGGTCGCCCGGCGACCAGCCTCAGCCGCTACGGCTCGTACGCTGCCTGCGCTTAGTTACAGCGGCGAGGTACTGCTTTCCTCCGCGCTTCCGGGTTTTCATATAACTCTAGGGTAAGAGCAAGACCACGTGAAGTCAGGGATAGATTCGGTTTTGTGATTTATACCTTCTGGTACTAGGGTTTGATCAAAAGAAACGACCAATATAATATTATAAAAACATTTATTTATAGACATGTATATTGTTGCTGCGTGTTATTTTAAAACAGATACAGACCATGCTCTATTGCTATCTCTTCTAATAATTATATTGTTATTTGTTTTCGTATCATTTTAAATGGATATAACCTCAAAACTATAATTATCGATATCTCGAAAACTAAAGATTTCCGGCATAAAAAGCAGCTAGATCAATAGCATCATTGCCTGTCAACTAAAGCTAAAATGATCACTTAAATCGTGCCGCAGATTACTAAAGCCGACCCTTATAAACTCTTACAACTAGTACTTTGTAAGTCAATTAATTGTAAATTACAGTTTTGTAAGAAAATTCTTCAAAACATTTGACGGCTCCGTGGCGCAGTGGCTTGGCAATAAGTTGCAGCGCTAAGAGCTGCGGGTTCGAACCCCCTGTAAACTGCCCCCAGGCTACAGGAGAAAATCCTAGTGGGGAGGAATAGTATTTAAAAAAAAAAGAAAATAGTTCAGTGCGCCACAATTTTCGGGAAATTTTGATAACAGCTCTCAAATCGGCAGACAGTCGATGGATAGTATTTCAAAGCGCCAAAACGCACAAAAATTTATTGCACGATTGGAGCATTGATTTTATCATTTGCAATAAAATTTCACTCGTGCAGAAATTTATTACACGATATCACACCAATTTTACGTATCGAAATCCACTTTAAACCGTTACATAATAAACGTATATCAATAGAACAGTAAAAACAACTTTAATGAATGTGTAATGTTCGCGTAAATATAAAAAATCATTATCTAAACTACATATTTGTTGTAACAATAGAAAAATACATAAATAAATAATGATAAATGATAGTTTAACTAAACCGTGTAGCGGCGGTGTAAGAATATCCACTAACCCTTATCGTCCCGTGGGTGTCGTAAGGCGGCAGAGGGAAACTGAAACCGATGACACCAGTATTTATCTGATAACAACTAAAATTATTAAAACTGCGGTTACCAACGCGCCTGCCGAGCGTGGCAACTATGACAATTATCCCCCTATAAGGCAATTTATGGGGAGGTCTATGTTGACCAGTGAATTTTTTGTAGGCTGTAACGGTAATTTTTTTTTTATAGAATAAGGGTGACAAACGAGCACACAGTCCACCTGATGGTAAGTGGTTGCTGTGGCACATGGACATCTACATCTATCTTCGTTTGCAAATTTAAATGCAGATGCGTTGTCAGCCGTGAGGACTAAGATAGAATGCCTCTTTTCCAGTAAAAAGGGTCTCCGGTTCTCTACACTCACCATACGAAACACAGCTGCATTAAGCTGCTATTTTACGCTGGTATTCTGTGAGAGCGTGGTCCTTCCCTGGTCGAGCCGACCCATTCGTGCTACAACTATACTATTAATATAGCTGCAGCATGGCTCTACCACGTAAAATTGCAGTTTACCTATTTGATTTCAATTAAATTTATGACTTATACATAAAACAGTAACATATCCGGCATACATTAATCAATTACACCGAACTACATGCAATATTGAAACGTGTAAATTTAGACAATCCGAGAGAGATTAATACGCAAATTGAATTAGTGGGTATAGCGCCAATGTTTACATGAATTATTGGTTAATACAGTTGTTTGTTGGATTAAATTTATTTATTTAAATAAGCAGCCTATGTTGTTATTAATCACGTCTCCTTGTAAATTACTTTTGCGAGGGTATGAATCAAGGAAGTCTTCTTTGTCTTTCTGCACTTATCCCAAGTTATTTGAGGTTGGCATAGCATATATAATATAGCATATTTTACTCTTCCATTCTCCTCTATTAACCGTCGTCTTCTCACTCACTTCTTTATTACCAATGGAATATAGGTGTGGAGCAAGGAACTAACAGATAAATGTCATACATTTACTATAAGGCACCATTTACGCTTGTATGTAGTAGAGCCATTTTAGTACTACCACATGAGTAAAGAAACCGTACAGAGGCAAAATTTCTAAGGAACTTTTAAATTTTTTACCTATTTTGGTAGGGTTGGCACAGGAAAATAAAGTTAAATAAAAAAAAACGTTTATCAGCTTTTATTTTATATTTAAGATAGAATATTTTTTTTATAAACTACTTATTCTAAATATTTTATTTTATAATTTTTGTTCTTCAACAATGTAATGAAGTACCCAAGCCATAGGGGTCGGGGTCCGGGCAAGATAAGAAACAAATGTGCGGTATTTTTGGTGTAAGGTATTTAATTGCAACATAAAAGCCTACAATAATTCAACACTACTAACAATCAACTAAATAATTGTAAGCATAAAAACTACAATTTATCATAACTCTAAAATACGTAAGCACTAAAATTTTAACTAACTCTACAGCTACGCAATATATACAAAAATAAAATGAAATATAACAAAACATAAAATTTACTACTAGTCCTTTTCCCTAGTAAACAAGATTTTAAAAATATCATTACAAAAAAAAATCAAACTTAATAAATAGAAAAGGAAATAGCAAATCCATAAATTTTCGATATTTATGCGGAGGTTTGAACCATGAATTTGAAGAAGTCGCATGTACGTGGCCGCTATCCCAATAGGCTGTGCCTGTAGATGACGTTTCAATTCAAATTAGTATATAGTATCGTCTCTCAAAGTTCTCATGTTTTTGTGACAACTAGATTTTCTAATAACACTTGCCAGAGATATAGGAAGGCGTTATTGTCACAATTAACTTAATGGGCGTTTCCACAGACCCGTTGCACCTCAAAAATTAACGTTCCACTAACAATAATTTGTATTTAAATAATATAAAATTCACTGATACACAGCCTTAATATATACTTAAACTTTTGCGCATTTAACTTGCAATGTCTGACAAGAATTACCGCTTCTCGCGAACGCGGCCCTCCGCCATTCGTCACAAATTCCTACCCTCCAATCTTTCCTCAAGTTCGGAAACATGACCCATCTCAATTTTAACGTAAATCGTAATATTTTTTTTTTATATCATCACAACAATTTGTTGTGCCTTTTAATTAAATGGTAATTTATGAATCCAATGTAAAGTTTTTTTTAATAATCTATCGGAAAGCACTCACATGGCATAACAAATATACAATCTTGCACACGTTTTAATATTTCATTACCAATATTTACAATGTTTCTTTCGAGATCAAAATATTCGCAAAATTTTTGCTCAAGCAATTCATACATTCATTTCAGATACATTCTCACATTGGCTGGAACTCAAACAAGCACCGTTATTTGTTAGCAAGTTGGGGGTTAGAAAATTATTTTCAAATAAATATTTTACAGCTTTTTTTCAGAAAACTTATTACAGTATTTTTCGAAGTGATCCTCACAGAGTCTATATTGTTGCCTTTTTTATAATCAAAAAGATTTGAAAGGATATCTTTTCGTCCGACAGCTTTTAACCACTCTTGTCGTCTGAAATGATAATGATAAAAAAACATGAACCTACGTATTTAATTTATAAAGTACGTATTAAATTTTAAAAATATATCCAATTATAAATATTATAAAAATAACTATTCAATCACTTATAGGTAGGTGGGTCACTTATAGGTGAGTTATCTATCTACCACATTAAAAATAATAAATTATAGTCAAGTTTCTACTTAATTAGTGGAGTCTTTGGGTTAATAAAAAAAATTATATATTATTTCTTCTATTATTGTTTATACAAACAGTAAAGTAAACCATAAAGGAGATGAACTTGGTTCCCTACAAGCTTGAGCCCGGCGTGAACAAAGTTCAAATAAATCTTATTTTTAAGATTTAAACATTTGCTATTTATGTCAAGAAATCATATTTTTGTAGGACCTGGGGTTTTGTTTTTATTTTATGTTTTATTATTTGTAGGTTATGTAATAAAATCACTCGTTGCTGTAATAAGTTGTTTAAATAAATTGAAAAGGATACAAAATAATGCAGTTTTGTAGTTCTTATGAAAGTTATGTCTTTTTCATTTTTTAATTATTTTCTGCAATTATTAATAAAATATTATCTACAAAAGCAGCCGGAGGCTGTAAATTGTCTGTTCTATTCTTCCCAAAACCCAAGTACCACATTATTATCATTATGTGGGCGCAACAATTTACTGTCCTGTAATGCGAGAGAAACGCCAAGGGTCAAGTTAAATTAATCCACGAAAGTAAAAACACGAAATATATTCAAAAATACAACCACAATATCAAATGCGCATGAAAAGTTGAAACTCGAAGATATAAAGTTAAGTCTCCTTCGGAACAGGCAATGATCAACGACCATACAGCCTATTCAATCGTATCAGATATTATTCAAATGTTTTTTTAGTTAAATAAAATGGTCTATTCAATTGATTTTCTAAATTAATTTCCTTAATTCAGTATTAATCTCTACAGATTCGCAACAATATTTTAATATTATGATTCCTTTGATAATGAAGGCTTATTTTTTACAAAAAATAGCCTTCATTATCGAATGCCATAGACATTAAATCCAGAAAAATATTTAAAGACGTTTTGTTTTTGCTATGGTAAATGCGTTAGCTTTCGTTTTTCAGCTTAAAAAAATGTTTTTATGAATGTCCCATAGATTACAGAATTAAAAACCTTTTAATTATGCTTATAATTTATCGTTTTATTACCTTCATATTTTTTATAACTGTTACGAACGATGTCAAGCACCCAATTTCATACATCTCTTTTACACTTTTTATATTTCATGTGACACGAATAATTCTTTAAACAATAAAATTTTACACTTATTATTCTTTACATCACCCTGAGTTTGAGCACTGGCCGAGTCGGTTCAAAGCAGTTTCTCTCTATACGTGACGAGCCGCCAGTGCTTACGCACACACGCGGCTCAAGTTTTAGTAGTGTAATTATCACAGCGCGGTTGTATGAAGCTTTGACTCTGTACGGTACGGTTTCTTTAGTCGTGTTGTACTCCGTAATAAATATACCTAATTAACTCTCAATATTGTACACCTGAAATAGGTAGACTATGGAGTACAAATAAAAAAAATAGGTAGACTATGGACATAAAATATTTTAAGACCTTATATAATTTTACCCGTATTCATTCAGTAAATATTTTTGATTTTTTTGTATTGAAAGATCAAGGAAAAAGTCGTAAAAACGTTCGATATGTTCGTTAGCCTGTACTGAAAGAGCATTGCGGATTCTTTATCGCTCAAAAAGTCTTTAGTAACTTGTGCACAGTAATTGTTTACGTAAGTAGTTACTTTACTTTCTTATTAGCGGTTATTTAGGGCATATCCAATTGCCTTTATTTTCTACCGACTTCAAAATGACAAAGGAAATATGAGCTACAGCATTTTTCTACCGACTTCAAAAAGGAGGAAGTACTCAATTCGACTGTATGTTCTTTTTTTATGTGTGTTACCTCATAACTTTGATTTATGTGAACCGATTTCGATGATTTTTATTTAGCTGGTGCTTTTCATGTGGTCCCATATAAATTTGATCAAGGTCTGACCAATAGTTTTTGAGTTATCCTTAATAATATATATTGAAGTCAGTTGTACAAAATTATAAATTTTAAATTATTAAATCTCTCTTTTAAATTCCAGTTGAATTTAATATATTTGCGACAAAAATTATTGAATATTCGAGTCGATTCGTTAAGTCAGGTTATTGAAACATATATTTTTGTTAGCGTATGAATCCACTTGAATAGGTCACTTCAGTCTTTCACTTACGAGTACATATGAATTTCCGCCGTGCAATTACAAGCTGTGAGGCATTCTGTGGTGAGCCATGCTGCAGCTATATTGTGGTTGTAGCACGAATAGGGCTGCTCGACCGGGGCAGGACCACGCTCTCACAGAACACCAGCATAAAATAGCATCTCCTTCACCAAGGTTTGCCTAGAAGTGATCGCTGTTTAGCAATAAGACCACCTAATTGTACATATATTATAAGTTTAATTGTTGTATCTGTTTTTGTAATATGTGTGCAATAAAGAGTATAAATAAAATAAATAAATTGAATAATAGAATAGAGAGGATATCTGTTGATTTCAATCAATGAACTTTTAAGAATTACAATTCATTTATTGGAAATGGAATTCAAAAGTTTCCTAGTTCGAAGAGAAAGAGTTTCCATTTATTGTTTACTCTTACCGTTCGACTTGGAATCGCTTTCCTGATTGATAGTGTAACAGATAAACCGGCGTAATTAAAAGCGCTCTTGTATTCTACAGAAGTATAATAAATCTATTTTATCACTTATACATTTATTGGACTTTGTGTTGAACGTGTTTAGGCTGAAAATTTTAAAGTTAATGTTACACCATATAATACGTACCACAGCTGGGCACGTCCTCCTCTAATTTTTGAGAGGGGATTAGGGCAAGGAAATGTCCTCTGCGCCGACCCAATGCGTGTTGGCGAACTTAACATGTCTTTGAAATATTGTTTTCTTATTTCTCAGACATGCAGGTTTCCTCACGATGTTTTTCTTCACCGCCAAGCACGTGGTAAATCCTCAAAATTTACTTTACTTTAAATCTATTTTAGGAAAAGAATTTCGAAAAGAATTTCTAGCTCGATTGTTGAAAGAAAAGTCTATAAGAATACGGTCGTATTAAAACGGAAGTCTCTTGTCAATATTCCGTTTAATTCTTGTCGTTTATTCGTAAAAACGTAAAAATCAAGGGAAATGTCAAAGGGCCCTAAAATATAAAGCAAAAAAAATACTCATCTTTTTCATTCAGAATTTTATCCCATCAGCTTGGAAAAAAACATTTACGTAAGAAACGATTCTTACGTAAATGTTTTTCTAAACAGATGGCATTTTTTGGTTTTTCTTTTTTTATGATTATGTACGTTCTGTGACCGGATTTCACTAATGATATCCCTTCATGGAAAATGTTTCGCCTTTTCCAATGTAATGTAACAACATCCACATAATATATTTCAAGGAAAAATAAATTTAACGAGTGCTGTGGTAGTTACGGGTCTGAGAATATGCTAAAAGAATTATATCTTGCGGATTTCATTTCGAATTTTGGTACCGGCTTTACTAATAGAGTTCATTGTAATTTGTTTACGTATCTAACCTAAATTAGTGACACAGAACCTAGTTCAAATGATGGTAAGTGGATGATGTGACCCATAGATGTCTACATCTATTATAGCATAAAAATACACATCCTTTGTAACTCCTAAGGACTAAGGTGGAATGCTTTGTTACCAGTAATTCTATACGTGGTTGTAGCGCGAATGGGTCGGCTCGACCTTGGGAAGGACCACGCTCTCATAGAATACCAGCGTAAAATAGCAGCTTAATGCTGCTGTGTTTCGTATGGTGAGGGTAGAGAACCGGATACCCTTTTTACGGGAAAAGAGGCATTCGATCTTAGTCCTCACGGCTGACAACGCATCTGCATTTTAATTCGCAAAAGAAGATAGATGTAGATGTCTATGGGTCACCGCAACCACTTACCACCAAGTGGACTGTGTGCTCGTTTGTCACCCTTATTCTATAAAAAAAAAGCTTTCCTAGCGTGACAATTTTTCGGTCAGTCTGACCCATTCGCGCTGCAGTTCTTTGCAAAGTCCGCCAATCTACGTTTGAATCGATTCAAACCATTATTCCATTAAAGTCTCTTGAAAATCCACTGCTGAACATTTTTGAAGTCGGATTAATTTTAATTAGTGAATCGGCTGGAAAACGCAAAACAAAATAATATATTTATTCGGCTCGAAGGACCAAAATGTACACACTGAAATATAATTAATTATTTCTGAATCGAATTTATTTAGAAAACACTAAGGAGCCATATATAGAACAAATGTTACAGACAATACGTCATCACTTTTAAAATTCTTCTAAGAACTATATTACATTCTAATATTTAAAAAACAACTATATTCGTCAAACAGGTCTCCCCCATAGATTGCCTCATAGGATTTTTCCACAGTTGTCACACTTGGCAGGTGGGTTCAGTTATCTTATGTCGTTTCTTAAGACATCCACGAGATAATCAAAATAAATCAAAATATTTTACTCTTCAGGTATCCCTGCAGGTATTCCTTCGTTGTTTTTCTACATTGACAAGCACGTAGTAAGTTAATATTTATATAAAATTTCTCTTTTCGTTTTTTTTTATAAAATAAGGGTAACAAACGAACATACAGTCCAACTGATGGTCAGTGGATGCTGTGGTGTATAGACATCTACATTTATCCTTGATTAAGTATCAAAATGCAAATGCGTTGTCACCCCTAAGGACTACTATGGAATGCCTAGTTTCCAGTAAAAAGAGTCTCCGGTTTTCTACAATTACCATAAGACACAGTAGCAATAAGCTTCTATTTTACGCTGGTATTCTGTGAGAAAGTAGTCCTACCCTAGTTGACCTGACCCATTCGTGCTACAACTAATATAGCTGCAGTGTGGCTCTACCACGTATAAATTCTCTTCCGCATTATAAATGATATTTTGTATACGTATTTTAATATGTACCCCGTGTTATTTTACTTTTGTCATCATCATCATCATTACAGCCCTTCACAAGTCCACTGCTAAACATAGGCCTCCCACGGAATGCCGCAAAGCACGGTCCTGAGCCACCTGCATACATCGACTTCCTGCATGTCTTATCAGGTCGTCACTCCATCTAGTGGGGGGACGCACTTCGTCCACCGGTACGAGGCCGCCACTCGAGAACCTCTTTTCCCCATCGGTTGTCGGTTCTTCGTGCTATATGGCAGGCCCATTGCTACTTCAGATTACTAATCCGTTGAGCTATGTCGGTCACTCTCGTTCTACTGCGGATATCCTCATTTCTAAGTTTATCACGCAGAGAAACCCCGAGCATAGCCCTCTCCATAGCTCGCTGAGCAAACTTGAGCTTCCTCATATGGCCAGCAGTGAAGGACCAAGTCTCTTATTTGTCCCTCGTATATTTGTCCCAGGTAAACATACTCGTCAACAACTTCGAGCTTAGTGCTCCCAACAACTACCGGCATAGGTGTGATATGGACGTTATACATGATTTTTTGTTTCGTCCTTGTTCATCTTAAGACCTATCCGTTGGGAGGCACTATTGAGGTCATTGAGCATAGTGCTTACGTCCTCCAGCGATTTTGCCATAAGGACTATATCGTCGGCAAATCGAAGGTGAGTGATGTACTCGCCGTTGATGTTAATACCGTATCCTTTCCAGTCCAGTAGCTTGAAAACGTCTTCCAATGCAGCGGTGAAGAGTTTCGGGGATATAACATCACCCTGTCTTACACCTCTCTGCAGTTGTATAGGTTTCGTACTCTGATTCTGTACTCGAATAGCCATCGTAGCCCTACTGTACAAATACTTCAGCACTTCGATATACCGACAGTCAACTTGGCACCGCTGAAGGGACTGCAGCACCGCCCAAATTTCGACGGAATCAAAGGCTGTTTCATAGTCCACATACGCCAGGCATAGTGGCAAATTGTACTCCTCAGACTTCTCTACAATTTGCAGAAGGGTGTGTATGTGGTCTATGGTGCTAAAGCCTTTTCGGAAACCAGCTTGTTCGGGAGGCTGGAAATCGTCGAGTGTGCTTGCGCGACGCGGCTCAGAAGGGAAATCGGTCTGTAGTTCTTCAAGAGCGCGTTGTCTCCTTTCTTGTAGAACAAGACCACCGCACCTCTGCTCCACGCCTCTGGTGTAGTGCCACCATGGAGGACAGAATTAAAAGCTTCTGAACGGCTTCAAGTATCGGTTTTCCACCCGCTTTCAGAAGCTCCGCTGTAATTCCATCTTCGCCTGGGGCCTTGCCATTTTTAAGGTGCTGGAGAGTCATTCTAGTCTCGCTCAGACTGACGTCCGGAATATCATCGGAATATTGTGGGATAAGACTTGCTCTTGGATCGTTACTCACACTTGCGTGTGGTTCCAACGATGATATGTACAGCTGCCCATAGCACCTCTCAATCTCACACAAAATCTCAAGTGTCCCGGAAATGACGCTGCCACACTCGGTCTTCAGCTTCGACAGTTGGCTCTTCGGATTTAGGATCTGGCAGACAGATCTCTAGCAAAGACCTTGGAGCCCTGGTTTCGCTCGCGATCGCTTCTTCAATACGAGCTGTATTGAAGTTGCGTAAGTCCCGTCGCATGCATTTGGAGATCTGTCTGTTCAGTTGCCTGTACGCTGTCAAATCGGAAATGGTAGAGCCATGCTGCAGCTATATTAGTAGTATAGTTGTAGCACGAATGGGTCGGCTCAACCGGGGAAGGACCACGCTCTCACAGAATACCAGCGTAAAATAGCAGTTTAACACTGCTGTGTTTCGTATGGTGAGTGTAGAGAACCGGAGACCCTTTTTACTGGAAAAGAGGCATTCCATCTTAGTCCTCACGGGTGACAACGCATCTGCATTTTGAGTCTTTATTGAGGATATATGTAGATGTCTATGGGTCACAGCAACCACTTAAGGTGCAACCAATCAGGTGGACTGTGTGCTCGTTTGTCATCCTATACTATAAAAAAAGCTTCATTTCCCGCATAACAGACATGAGATTAAGAGTGTGATCGGAGAGTTTTTGTGTTCTTCTGCGGTGGGTCTTGCAGAACTTAGGTCCGACCGCATGGACAGTTTCCACGAGCTTGTCATTCATATCGTCCACTGCATTGCAACTTCTCGTACTCTTCGTAACTTTATTCACTGGGGGGTATATTGCCATAGTTGCCACGCTTGGCGAGCGGGTTGGCAACCGCAGTTTTATAGTGTTGTTTTGCTGTTATCAGAAAGATGCTGCTGCCCATCTTCTGCCTCAGTTTCCCTCTGTCGCCTCTTACGCCACCCACGAGAAGATATGGGGTAGTGGGTGTTCTTACCCGCCACTACACGGGGAACTTTACTTTTGTATTATAATATTTTATTTTATTTAAAGATTTAGTGCATAAGTACCTGTTTATGTATTTATTATTTATTCATTATTATATACATATATAGTAGATATTAATTTTGTATATTTTACTAACTATATCCTATTTTTTCAATTTATTTGCATTTTATTGTACCTTATATCTCTGTTTTACACCTGTTTTTCAAATCATCCAAGGTTGACTGGTAGACAATGCCAAAAGTCATTAAGTCCGCTCCTTATATCCCTTAATATTAGGTGTATAATAAAGATAAAATAAATAAAAAATAAAATTTCAGTAAATAAGTTCAATGGTGCCGGTGGGGATCGAATACGGTTCGCTAGCTCTTAAGCTACCACGGCTCGTGTGCATAGTATCCTTTAATGTCAAGGGCATTAATACGTATGTATAATACGTGTGCACAATTATTGAATTTGTGCGTCGCTTACCAGTAAAACTCAGTTCACTAACTCAGGTACTACGATAAATTTAAAGCTATTTCTGTACGAACAAAATAAATGTATCTTCCAAAGCCATGATACAGTCTCACAGCGAGCTAATATATTGCTAACTGTGAGACTAACGGAAATATAAAAACGAGTTCTTGCTTCGTCCTTGCAATTTACTGCTGTACTGTTCCGTTGCATTTTATTTTTTATTACAGTACCATGTTTATATAAAACATACAAAATTACATTGTGTACCATTATTTTAATTACTAGGATAATTAAAAGTAAAAAAGTATATTTACAGTCTATGAGGTACGTGAGGATAATATGGTCGCCTTAAGCTTTGCCATCCTATAGAAACGCTATATATAATTAATAGAATAAGGCGTTGCTTTGTTGAAATCCATGATTATATAAAACAAATGTCTTACATAGTTTGAAGAGCATCTCCCGTCCTCCCTAAATTACGTGCACTGACACCGTCACCACTACTCCCAGCACCATTATTCCCAACACCACTACACTAGGAAAGACACCGCCGTCGCTATTCGAATTGTATTAACAATTGTAATGTGTTCCGACTATATATATATGTCCCACCGTGTGTGTGTTTGCGAGCTTTATAATATGTCCTTGATAATCACACATCGGGACGAAATCACAATGGTTTGTAAATCAACGATTTAAATTGCATTTTAACAATTTAATTGGTGCCACTGGAAATCTCCAGGCTGCTTGCTTGCTTACTGTGAAATTCACGGCGAGCCCTTAGACCTGGAGCTACCACGGTTGACAATATAACGGTAGCATTATTACTACAAATGTAAATAAAAAAAATACTTATTAATAAAAAGTTAAATCCGACTTCAAAGAAATAAAATAATACAAATTCAATTTTTTGTTCAATTAATAGCAGTTTGAAAACAAACATTAAATTCTCAAACTGTTTACTCGAATCCAATAATTGATTGCTTGCAGCTCTTGACTCGTTGTTTTCCAATACTACTGTGTACTTATGACGTTATTCAATTGCAGCTACAGTTACTGGGCTTTGGAGGATTCGTTAGCCGTTTAATTTGTAAAGGTAAATAGGGATATTGTTTGGCGAGCAATAATATTAACGACTAGCGACTTGCCCCGGCTTTGCCTTGATATAATCTATGAATGTGATGTTTTTAGGTTCAAGATAATCAAAGACCATGTTATTTTATCAATATTTCGTTTTTTCTCTTCAAGAAAAGGATCAGCAAGTATTTCGGATAAATATAGCCTAGATCTCTTCTGAAATTGCTCTCTATCTGTTCGTAAAGTCTCATCACAATCGATTTTGCCATTTCCAAGATTAGCCCGGACAGACGGACGGACATACAAAATTAAAAAAAGGGTTATTCATGTCTTGATAACATGCAAGTAACTTCCTGAACTTAATAGAAGGTTATTTCGATATTAGAAACAAATTTCAATTTCATTTATATGTATAGATGAACAATTAATTGAAGATAACAAAACTTTGAAACGTTCTTCTGAAGGAGTTTTTTACATGGTAGAGTCACAGTGCAGTTTTAATAAGGTAACACGAAGAGATCTATTCAACTGAAGTAGGGCCACGCTCTCATAGAATACTAATGTGAAATAGCAGCTTAATGCTGCTGTGTTTCGCACAGTGAGCGTAGAAAACCGCAGACCCTTTATACTGGTAACGAGGCATTGCATTTTAGCTCTCAATGCTGACAACGCATCTGCATTTTGATTCTTAATCGAGGATGATGTCTATGTGCCACAACATCCACTTGTCATCAGGTGGTTTGTTTTTTTATAGGAAAGGGGGCAAACATTATTTCATTAGTTCATTACAGCCAATCAAAAGTCTCATCTGATTGCCTCATAGGGCAGACATTCGTCTGAGTATCGTGTCAAGCCAAAATCGGTCATTGGTGTCAAGAAATTCTCAGTAGTAACTCGAAGTTATGAAGTTGGCGATATTATAACTCTGTGCCTAGGAAAGCAAGTAAAGCCGTTGGTCCTGCGCCTGATCTCTCTCCGGATGTGTCGGATTACCTTCCCATCGAACTATGAGTGTGATAAAATAGAGAGTGCTCCTGTGTTTGTGCATACACTCCTGTCCTGCGCAGATGGCTAGTCTCCATTGAGACTAGCCGCCGTGATCGAAAATCGGTCTGGACGACATTGTTATTATTATTAGTTACAAAACAATAATTTGTTTCTGTCCTTAGTTCCAATTTTCTTAGGTATCAGATTAATAGAAACTTATAAGAATATTTTACTTAAAAGAAAAATATTATATATTTGATTCATAGTTTTTAAAATCCTAATCTTTAATTTTCTATACAATATCTTTGTTTCTTCATCGACTTCCTTGCGGTTTCGCCCTTTGTAGGATGGATTCATAAAAATCCATATAAAGTAATAAAATGCACAAAACGGGCACACACAAACATACTTACAAATAAATATGCTGAGGTAAATACCAGGAAGTTTTGTTTGATGTTCAGAAATAGCACTGAAACAAATTTGCGGTGACGTAGCGATCTGCTTCGAACTGCTACGCCATTCATAATACACTGCTCTACAGCGTCACGTATGAACGCGTAAATGAAAAATATTCGCTTTACGATCGTGTTAATTTTTCTATTTTCAGATATAAAGTTAATTGCTGCTGCCAAAATCTCGTTTTATTTCCTTCTATCACCTCTTGCGACACCCACGGGACGATAAAAACGGGACGTTAAAATTTCTCGGTAACACTTTTGATGAAAAGTTTTTTTCCCATTAGCTCTGTTTAAGCCCACTTAGAAAACATAGTCTCATCTTTAGTACACATATTTTTGAGGGTGCTTTTAGCGTGTGATAATGTTATTAGAAATTTGTTTAATATAAACCTATAATAAAATTAAAAGCCGATTTCACAAAACTAAAAGCAATAAAAGATTTTCCACATAATAGCTTCTAAGGCCGTCTAGGACGTCGAGTTTATTAAAAGCGCCTTTTTCTTTTTAATAAAAGTTTTTTCACTCTTTAGATTAGAAAAAGAAAGCTTAAGGTAAAGTATTTAAGAAATAATCATTAAAATCTTTCATATTTGACGAAGATATCGTGTAACATGGATAAGAAAAAAAAGAATATACAGCTGAATTGAGAACCTCCTCCTCTTTGAAGTCATCCAAAAATATGTTAATATCTATTGGTTAATTGAGGCTAGAGCCCTGGTAGCTTAGGGGATAAGCGTTCGCTGTAAATATCATAGTACGCGAGCAACCCAGGTTCGAATCCCGCCGACACAAATGAAATTGTTAATTACAATTTTAAGTGCTGGTTTATCACGTGCTCTACGGTGAAGGAAAACATCGTGAGAAAAACTGCATGTCTTAGAAATTAAAAAACCGAAGATATGTGAAGTCCACCAACACGCATTGGGTCAGCGCGGCGGACTTTTCCTAGCCCTAAAACCTTTTTAGAAATGAGAGGAAGCCTGTGCCCATGGGTGGGACGTAGTAGGCTGTAAATTTACTTTACTTTTTTTAAATTGAGATTGACCTCAAGATTTCCACTGAAATATAGCAAAAGAAATTTTGTAGTTAAATTACTGTCATCGTCTTACGAGTTTGTAGTCCTACTAGCATAATTAATGTAGCAGTTACCTCGTTTGCTTGTGTGTGAGTGCATCTCCGTGCATATATGCATCTGTGTTTAATGTATGGAAAACTTAATTATATATTATTTTACATAATTTAATTACGGGGTTTTAACATTAGATTAAAATGCTCTTAATGCCCCAACGCCATCTTTGAACAATTTTCGTACACAAACTTTAAAATAATAAGCAAAACTTTCGATAGAATTTACCGATTTAATAAAGACTATATGTTACTCGAAGATACGCTTTGTGATTTTCGTAACGATTCTTTGTAAACTATTAGTACTTTAGACGTGATACATTCATAAACAAACAGACAGACATACGATTATAAAAATGATATAAATGTATTTAATTAATTAATAACTTATTTTTAGTTCCTCTCAATCTTTTTGTCAAAAAGAATGCAAATTACATTTTTATTATATGTATGTATAGATATTTAAAACTTCCTGCTTAAAATTTTTATAACAATATTTTTGTTGACGTAGAGAAGTTGGATGACGGAATCCTTTCTAAGATTGACTTCTACTGTCTAAGAAGACCCTGCACAATACATGCGAGGAGGATTCTTGAGGTTAATTACTTATGGTCAGATAACACCCAACGGGAAAGCCGAGGCCGAACCTTTTCGTATCGAAATATTGATTGCTGCGAACCCAACCGTTATGAAATCGAGGTCAAAGTAATATTTGCGATGGTTTATATAACATGTGTGTGTCGAATTTAACAGAATGGCGTACGGATTTTGTTTATATGGTAGCATTTTTCATTTGTTTTACATACCAAAAACCAGGACCAACATAGGTAAAGGAGCATCAGTACACAGAATGTATACTACACATAATGCTTAACGACCTCGATATTCACTATCTCCCATTCGGCCTTCAAAACCCAATTAAAAATTATTTAGTAACAATTATTGAATTAGATATATAATGCTATTTTGTATTGTAAATTTTATTTTAAAGATGATTGTTTTGTTTATGTTTAAGTATTTACTTGTTACCCTGCTAGTTGTGGAGACGATAACAATTTACGATCTGTTTCATAATATACATATCGCTGCTTAAATGCAAGACTTAAATACCATATGCCAAAAAGTATTATTTTTACAGGAGAGCCAATTCAAAATTTTCAGATTTTATTTTTTAAATTTCTCAACCAAATCACTACCGATTGGTACGGGTAATACATCGTTACACGCGTATTTGCAACCTTTATGACTTTAAATTTGTAATTTTTCACCAATGTTTAAAAGGAAGCATACAGAAGTAGATAAGTTACTTTTGCATATAAATTATAGTTGTAGTGACCAGAAATTGTATAAAATAAAAGCCACAAGTCGGACATAAACCGGGGTTTTACATATTTGTTTTCTTAAATAAGATACGTTTGTCGTTAAGTTCACTTGAAATCAAAATATAGTATCATTATGCAATAATTAATGTTCTAAGTACGTAATTCTGGTCATAAGCATGTTCCGTTTAGGAATTGGTAGTATTGGTATATTGTATAGGTTCTTATTCCAAAACTAAAAATATAAATCTAAAAGGGTTAAACTTTGTGAGATCACTCAGTAACGAGATATCTTTATAATTAAGATAATTATTATAGTCACAGCTTGCTTTTTAAACAATAATTACTATGTTTTTCACAACCATTAAGATCACAATAGTTATTAATATTAGTATATTTATAAAAATAATATCAGTTAAATGAAATGTTATGTATCTTCCCGTGGGTGTCGTAAGAGGCGACAAAGGGAAACTGATACAGAAGATGGGCAGCAGCATCTTTCTGATAAAAGCCAAAAACAATAAAAAACTGCGGTTGCCAACCCGCTCGCCAAGCGTGGCAACTATGGCAATATACCCCCCATGAGCGACGACACAAATAAACGGCCCCAGTCCCCGGCGGCCCGCTATTCCTGGCTACGGTGGCGACCATGGTAACGGCGGGCAGGGGTGCTAAGAATCTCCGGTGGAGGTTTGGTTGCCACCACGACGACTCGACCTGGCAACATATAACGCACGCACCCTGAGGACTGACGAGAAGATCCTGGAGCTGGAAGAAGAGATAGATAAGTTACGCTGGAATATAATAGGACTATCCGAGGTCCGAAGAGAGGGGGAGGACACGGTAATCCTCGAATCCAGCAACTTGTTCATCGGGGCGACCATCTGTCCCAAGGAGGTGTCGGATTTATCGTCCACAAGTCTCTCGTTAACAACGTTGTAAAGATTCGGAGTGTGTCGACGAGGGTTGCGTACTTATACTCAGAATCACCAAACTTTATTCGCTGAAAGTCATACAGGTTTACGGACCAACCTCGGCACACCCCGATGAGGAGGTGGAGGAAATGTATGAGGATATATCTAGAGCCATGCATTCCTCCAAAACCCACTATACGGTGTTAATGAAAGACTTCACCGCAAAACTAGGCACAAGAGAGAGCGGTGAGCTGAAAGTAGGAAATTCGGAATAGGGCAACGGAACCCAAGGGCCAGCAGCTGGCCGACTTTATGGAGAAAGAGGACTCTTTATGATGAACTCTTTCTTCCAAAAGCGGTCCCACAGAAAGTGGACCTGGTCGAGCCCCGACGGTTCGACAAAATGAGATTGACTTCATTATGACGACCAGACGACAACTGTTCAGTGATGTCTCAGTGATCGCGAGGGTGAAAACTGGCAGCGACCACCGAATGGTGAGAGGCACACTGAACCTAAACGTTAAGTTGGAGGTCACGTCTAATGAAGTCAACGCCCGTCCCCTCGTGCTCTAATCCAAAGTCCGAAAACTTTCAGCTCGAATTACAAAATCGTTTTCAGTGCTTAGAAGTTTGCAATAAAGTGGACGATATGAATGACAAGCTTGTGAAACTGTCCATGCGGTCGGAGCTAAGTTCTGTAAGACCCGTCGCAGAAGAACACAAAACTCTCCGATCACACTCTTAATCTCATGGTTGTTAGACGGGAGATGAAGCTGCAGTCGTCAGCAGATTTGACAGTATACAGGCAACTGAACAGACAGATCTCCAAATGCATGCGGCGGGACTTGCGCAACTTCAATACAGCTCGTATTGAAGAAGCGATCGATCGGAACTAGGGCTCCAAAGTCTTTGCCAGAGATCTGTCTGCCAGAAAGAGCCAACTGTCGAAGCTGAAGACCGATTGTGGCAGCATCGTTTCCGGGACACCTGAGATTTTGAGTGAGATTGAGAGGTTCTATGGGCAGCTGTACACGTCATCGTTGGAGCCACACGCAAGTGTGAGTAACGATCCAAGAGCAAGTCTTATCCGACACTATTCCGATGATATCCCGGACGTCAGTCTGAGCGCGATTAGAATGGCTCTCCAGCACCTTAAAAACGGCAAGGCCCCAGGCGAGATGGAGTTACAGCGGAGCTTCTGAAAGCGGGTGGAAAACCGGTACTGAAGTCCTTCAGAAGCTCTTTAATTCCGTCCTCCATGGTGGCATTACACCGGAGGCGTGGAGCAGAAGTGCGGTGGTCTTGTTCTTCAAGAAAGGCGACAACGCTCTCTTGAAGAACTACAGACCGATTTCCCTTCTGAGCCGCGTCTACGTGCTGTTTTCGAGAGTCATTACGAATCGTCTCGCATGCAGACTCGACGACTTCAGCCTCCCGAACAAGCCGGTTTCCGAAAGGCTTTAGCACCATAGACCACATACATACCCTTCGGCAAATTGTACAGAAGACCGACGAGTACAATCTGCCACTTTGCCTTGCGTATGTGGACTATGAGAAAGCCTTTGATTCCGTCGAAATCTGGGCGGTGCTGCAGTCCCTTCAGCGGTGCCAAGTGGACTGTCGGTATATCGAGGTGCTGAAGTGTTTGTACAGTAGAGCTACGATGGCTATCCGAGTACAGAACCAGAGTACGAAACCTATCCAACTGCAGAGGTGTAAGACAGGGTGACGTAATATCCCCGAAACTCTTCACCGCTGCATTGGAAGACGTTTTCAAGCTACTGGACTGGAAAGGATACGGTATTAACATCAATGGCGAGTACATCACTCACCTTCGATTTGTCGACGATATAATCCTTATGGCAGAATCGCTGGAGGACCTAAGCACTATGCTCAATGACCTCAATAGTGTCTCCCAACGGATAGGTCTCAAGATGAACATGGACAAAACAAAAATCATGTTTAATGTCCATGTCACACCTAAGCCGGTAGTTGTTGGGAGCACTAAGCTCGAAGTTGTTGACGAATATGTTTACCTGGGACAAATAGTCCGACTAGGTAAGTCCAACTTCGACCGAGAGGTCAATCGACGGATTCAACTCGGCTGGGCAGCGTTCGGGAGATTACGACCCATCTTCTCGTCAGGCATACCTCAAAACCTCAAAACTAAGTTGTACAAACAGTGCGTGTTGCCAGTGATGACATACGGAACTGAGACGTGGTCCTTCACTGCTGGCCGTATGAGGAAGCTCAAGGTCGCTCAGCGAGCTATGGAGAGGGCTATGCTCGGGGTTTCTCTGCGTGATAAACTTACAAATGAGGATATCCGCAGTAGAACCAGAGTAACCGATATAGCCCAAAGGATTAGTAAGCTGAAGTGGCAATGGGCCGGCCATATAGCTCGAAGAACCGACAACCGGTGGGGAAGAAAGGTTCTCGAGTGGCAGCCTCGTACCGGCAGGTGAAGTGTAGGGCGTCCCCCCACTAGATGGAGTGACTACCTGGTAAGACATGCAGGAAGTCAATGGATGCAGGTGGCTCGGGACCGTGCTTTGTGGCATTCCGTGGGGGAGGCCTATGTTCAGCAGTGGACTTGTGAAAGGCTGTAATGATGATGATGATGATGATGAAATGTTATAAAAATCAAACAGTATTGACAATTTATTATTTTTACAACTTAACTACAAAAATACTATGAAAGCTGTTCTACGACATAACAATCTTAAAAAATAGCTTCTATAAAAACAATTTTAAATTAATACGCATTGCAAACCTAAAGATTTGCATAAAAGCTTTCACAATATTTAGGTATCACATTTTTTTCTATTAATTTTATGATAACCTGCTTTTTGTCACCAAAACTTACAGTTTTTGAGTATGTATATAATTTCTTTAAAGTTGGCACTGTTGCAGTCTTAGTTTTCTTTTTTAATGTATTTTTTTTATATAGAATAAGGGTGACAAGCGAGCTCACAGCCTACCTGATGGTAAGTGGATGCTGTGGCCCATAGACATCTACATCTATCCTCGTTTAAGGATCAAAATGCAGATGCATTGTCACCCCTGAGGACTAAGAGGGAATGCCTCGTATCCAGTAAAATGGTCTCCGGTTCTTTACACTCACCATACGAAACACTGCGGCATTGAGCTGCTATTTTACGCTGGTGTTCTGTGTGTAACATTTTAAAGTTTTTATCTTCATAGGACGTTTTGAATTAAAAATTATCTCTATTATCCTTGGCTTTTTCATAATTTTATATCTGCCCATTTCTCTCAGTCTTATCTTGTCGTGTAATTTCCCGTAGCTAAAGTCTAGTCGTAGTCCAAGATCCCAGGGCCACCAGACGTCACTTATTTTCTGACAAACGGTATGTGTATGATTGAGTAGTGTTAGTATGTAATATGATCGCATGCCTACCTGCTAGCTTGGTCAGAGGGTCATTTTCCAGGTATCAGGCAATCAAAGTACGTAAAAACATTACTCACCTCACGTTAACTCTCCCAGCAGATTTTTACGTAAATGTTAGATAATATCGTTAAAAATCAGTCATCAATACTCCCAGACAATTTTCGTCGGCAGTATCGCTTTGCAGACGCTTTAAGTCTCTCAAAAAATTACTCAATTTCACTTACATTCTTAATTTAAAAAAATTAAAAATTCTTGATGCTCCATTTTTATATATGTTAGCTAAACGTTTAAAACGTTTTACAAGAAGGCAGACTGATCGATTTCGTTCGTCAGAAAATAAGTGACGTCTGGTGGCCCTGGGATTTTGGTCTATCAGTTCTTTTACATTGTACGGAGTGCCATTCTTGTTTCATGTCTTAATTAGTGTTATTCAAAACTAGTCAGGTACATAGGTAGGGGTTGCTTTGAGTGCTTTTGATATATAATTTTGGATATTTGAGTGTACGATATCACCTTGCGTGTGACCCTTAATAAGAAATTTGTGTGTCACGTTTTTAAGTTTAGGCAACTCGTTTACTGCATATTGATACATGGCCAGCATAAACTTATTTTTTTGCTGGCCGCAACAATTGTCGCTATAAAAGACGACATCAAAATCTTCTTTGGCTGTATCATTTAAGGTTTTAATTTACGTACGCACGCACGAACCTATTTCGTTAACACCCCGGACTCCTTGACCTTCATGCCATACAAAACAATGGTAAAGTTTAGCAAATTTAATTTCGAGATATAATAGAAGCTAGGTATTTCACCTTTTGGGCAAGGCATTACTGCCTGTAAATCATAAACGGCAACTATAAAATTGTCAGAAACTTTTTGTCTTCTTCTTTTTCAGTTCGCAAAAGAGATTTTTCTTTTAAGTGCACTTCGTACTTATCCGTCGAAGGAGTTTTGTCTTCGGCATTAGTAAAAGCGTCACAATGTTTGCACTGATCCTTTTTTGGTACCCAGAATGAGCTGTTAAAGTCGTTAATGAAGATGTTATAATAATTTTGATACGAGACATAATATTTACCCTCAAGCTTACATGCCTCAACATAGTCTCGGTGTAAAGCAGCGATTGTCTAGCCACATTCAATAAATTCCTGCTCTGTTTACGCACGGCAATAATGGCCAGTTCATTTGACCCGGGTCGCATCAAAGTATTGATGATTGCAATTACTTTTTGTAATCGTCCGACGACCGAATTTATCGAGCGGGTCTCACAGATCAACCCGAATGACCTGGTTCGTAAGACGAATAAATGCTTGAATGATCAGATCACTAGAAATGAATGAATGGATCAATTTTTTTGACCGATGAGCCTTGACCCAGCTATAATCCTAGCATACAGTTTGAAGTGGCCGTTGTTACTTTTGAGTATAATATTTAATTTATTTTCAATATTATTATGTATCAAGACAACAACAAACCAAAACACTGACCTTTGGTTATAAAATTTTAAATAGTTTCCATCGAAAAATTTATGAAAAATAAACATATTCCAAACACAGCAGTTTTGTTTTTAAATTTATTGAATATTTGTATTAATTTTTTTAAGCAAAACAAGTGTATTACAAAATGTGGCTCTTTATCTTAAAATAAAATTGTGTACCATTGAATTTTAAATTCAAAACTACCACATCCCTTAATATGGTACTTTTGACTGTAAAATATTAATCAAATTTACATGGTTTTTTGACATGTGGTAGTTTGGTTCCAAGAACACGTGCATTCACGCTGGCAACCCGACAACAACTGATAATATGGCGGTTTTGACTTGAACTTAGTCGCAAAAGGTAAAATTCAAAATAAAAGTTTTGTAATTTTTTGGTGTTTTAAGTTCGAAATCAACAGGTGTCTTTAATTAAGGTATAATAATGGTAGATTTTACGACGAATTATCCAATAAAAACGATTTTCTTCTTTTTTATTTATGGTAGTTTTGAATTTAAGCAGCGATATGTGTTCTCAGTGAGACACTTCGAAGAGAGCAATTGTAATTACCTTTGAATAGAACAGAGGTATTTTCCAAACCAGTAGTAAATTAAATACAAGAGTGACTTTCAAATAATTATTATTTATAACTTAATATAAGTTATAAATAAAAATATTATATAAAAAGTTTATATTTCTAGACATGCAGAACTAAGAGATATACTTTAACAATACACAACAAAATAAAAAAATAAAAGGCTGTCATTTAATGTAATCTATACAAATAAATAAAATTGAAGTATCTGTTTGTAATGTTAAAATAACAGCTTTTTACTAAATGCATATGAAAGTGTATACAGTACTAATAACAAAAAACAATTTATAAAACTTTTATCTCTCTGTGTGTCTGTCTGTTTGTTCCGGCTAATCTCCGAAACGGCTGGACCGATTTTGACGGGATTTTCACAGGCAGATAGCTGATGTTATAAGAAGTAACATAGGATAGTTTTGTTTTAAAAAAGAATTAGGGTTCCGCGAAAAAAATTAAAACCCATGAAATCGTAGTAAATTCCACGCGGGCGAAGTCGCGAGGGACAGCTAGTGTAAAATAAATTATCTATTTTAATACTGCAAACATCATCAGTGATTTGTTGGCTTCTTTAAAAAATGAGAATAGTGTAAGTAATAGAAATAGATGCTTTTGTTATTAAAAACAAATTTTTGTCACTTCATTTTATGCAGAGTGTCTTACATCGCTAAGGGCCGCGGGTTCCAATACAGAACTTTAAGTTTTCACACAGGTTCGGAAAAAGTCTCTGGCCTGAAAAAAACCAGCAAGAAACCCAGCGGGACTTTAAAAAAAAGTTTACAACATAATATTTTATACAATTAAAAACCTTAGCTCCTCACTAGGATGTTCTCCTGTATCGTGGAGACAGTTTGCATACATAAATTCAAACATCCAGACGCGGAACAATTATTTGTAGGCCGTACAAATACTTCTTCCGTGTGGTTTTTTTTAATAATAAGAATTATACATTACATTACAGCGTATAAAAGTCCACTGCTGAACATAGGCCTCTCTGGCAACTATGGTAAACCCCCACTATGAGGCAATTAAGCCTCACAGTGGGGGTTTGCCATCGTTGCCACGCTTGGCAACCGCAGTTTTTTTATTTAGAGTTATTAGGAAGATGCTGTCGCCCATTTTCTGATTAAGTTTCCCTCTGTCGCCTCTCACGACAACCACGGATTGATATGGAATAGTGTATTCTCTTACGCTGATACTACATAGCGAAATCGTTGCATATTAAGGTGTAATATTATTAAATATTATTATTTTATTAACGCAATACAATTTTCACTCTAATTAAATACAGTTTTATTGTTAGAAATCGACAATGCCGGCTCCCGACAGGCGTTAACAAAAGCTCTTCTGTTATTGAGGAACTAAATATTGTACGGTTTTTGACAAAAGCATCTTTGTCGAGGCACTATTGTTGGTATTCCGGCTGCGTTTTTATTCATGAAGCACTATTGTCAGATATTTTTGATTTAGGTCATCTCAGTCTTCGGTGGGCATGCAATCTGACTTTTTTTACAGTGAGGGAAAACTTTTTTTTTAAATTTATTTAGACACCACAAACAAGTTTACAATATATCTTATGCTAAAGCTTATGTTCTATTACAATTTATTACTTATCATAAACTCAACGACGATGGTCACACATAGAGTATAAAACATAGAAAAATTATGTCAGGGAAAAAGTAAAAGTAAACAGTTGAAGTCTATTATATACATATTTTTTATAGATATTTTTTAATTTATTTTTAATTGTTATAGTACGAAATAGATCTGTCTATAAACTCTACTAATAATTGAAGTAAACTTTTAATACTAAAAATAAAAACAGAAAATAAACTAGTGGTAAATAATAAAATAAACAAAGCTATTAAAAATATCGATATCATTATAAATGGTAGGTTATATTAGAATAAATTAAAATAATTTTTTATTCATTATATACCACTGGTCTCACTTTCCCGGGAAGAACGCTAAAAATCTAGCGAGACTTTTTTCCACCCTTACAGCCTACCAAAATCCACCGCTGAACACAGGCCTACCCCATAGATTGTCTATACTTGTTGTGGATATTTGCCATAGTTGCCATGTTTGGCAAGTAGGTTGGCAACCGCAGTTTTTTATATTATTAGTCGTTATTAGGAAGACGCTGATGCACATCTCCTCATCATCCGCTCACTGATAGTGATCATTAGCACTTGTCCACTGCTAAACATATAACTTTTTTTATTTGATTGTGTTACTTGCCCTTTCAGGGTGTCACATATAAATCTATCAATAATGTACCACCTTAAATTTCTAATCAATTTGAATTTGTCGTCAAATCAAACTAGTCGTCACTTCTTCTAGTATTCTCTACACATCGCTTACCGGCACTAGGCTCCCAATTGAGAACCTTTATTCCCCATCGGCTATCAGTTCTTTGAGCTATGTGGCCGATCCAATGTCAATTCAACTTACTGATACTTTATATTTTATTACCTCTATTTTACATAATTGATGAATTTTTTATTCTTTGGATATTTACAACCAATACAGCCTATCAAAAGTCCACTGCTGAACATAAGCCTTCCCCATAGATTGCTTCATTGGGGGGATAACTGCCATAGTTGCCACAACATGCAACATGTTGCATTTTTAAATTTTTAATATAGCCGTTATCAGGAAAATGCTGTTGCCAATCTCCTGGTTTAGTTTCTCTCCGTCGCCTCTTACGACTTCCACGAGATGATATGGGGTAGTGGATATTCTTACACCGCCACTACATTGTCATAATATCCACAAATAGAGTAGAATATAATGATTTTTATTCAGATAGATTACAGGAATACTTATTGAAAGTTATTTAAACTTTACCACTGGTTCGCAAAAAACCTGTCCTGGGAAGAACCAGCAGTAAACCAAGCGGGGCCTTTTTTAAACGTTACTTACTAAACATTTTTTTTATTTACAATCTAATATTTTTACAAGTATGAAAACATTTAGAAACTGCGATCAGCTCATTACCAGGAGTTATTATCAATCATGTACTCTTTAGTAGTATAATAACCCTTAATATAAAGGTTCAACACTGCCAAGTTACACCGTACAAAATTATTATATACTTCGAGGACAAACTTCAGCTTTCCATTGCGCTGAGTGATAAACAAAATTACGCAAACGTAAAATATATCTGATAAGTGCACCGAACATATCCCGAGCAAGAGAAATAAAATAAAAAAATCTGTTCTCGTTAACGGCTCCCACTTACGTAAACTGAAAGTCGTTCGCAAACTAACTTCTCTCATCTCTCTCATGTTATAATGAACTTCCGGAAAGTAACGTCTGATTTAATTAAGTATAAGAGAAGTTATCTATTATTTTATAATAACTTTGTTTTCTATTTATTTTTATATAAAAGTATCAGTACCAGCACAGAAATCCATTAGCCGTGTGATGCCGGCGTACGATATAGTAATATATTATATAATATATGGTATAAGGGTGACAAACTAGCACACAGTCCACCTGATGGTAAGTGGATGCTGTAGCCTATGCACATCTACATCTATCCTCGATTAAAAATCAAAATGCAGATGCGTTTTCACCCCTGAAGATTATGAAGGAATTCTTCGTTTTCAGTAAAAAGGTCTTCGGTTTTTATACACTCACCATACGAAACACAGCAGCGTTGAGTTGCTATTTTACGCTGGTATTCTGTGAGAGCATGGTCCTTCCCCGGTCGAGCCGACCCATTCGTGCTACAACCACAATATAGCTGCAGCATTAATTTACCACATAGTAACGGACAAATAAAGAAAAATAATCCTGGGCAAATGTTGTCTCATTTATTGTCTAAGATTCTGTCTAGGTGGGTACTAGCCTTTTACTTGTTTCTGTCGCCAAATAATTAGTGCTTGCACTGCTGTGTTTCGGTGTGCAGGGTATAGAGAGTTAATATAATTTCAGGATGTAAGGCATTCAATCTTAGTCCTCAGAGGTGACGATGCATCTTTAGCCTTCTTTGTGTGAAGTTAGTTGTAGGCGTCCTCGGACTGCAGTAGCCATTTGCTATCTAGTAAACTGTAAGTTCTTTTACCCTTACATTACACGTAAAATAGGTTCACTTTAGTGATAGAAAACATTGTTTCAGCTTACAGTTAATGATTAGTTAGTAGATTCGTCCTTGATAATTGTATTTAACTTAACAAGCATATCCCTCGTAATATACACAATATGTTACCGGATAAGTTTGCTGCCAGGAATTCAAAGTGTTTTAATCAAGGTTGAAACTTGCAAAGTATTCACAACTTCGTGTAATTTGAAGAGATATTAAACATATATTTGAAACGATTCAAGAGTTTATGAAGAAATCTTGTGGTTAGGTAATTTAAAAGGTTTTCTTTTAAAGAACTGAAGTGACAAACGAATTTACAATCCATCTGGTGGTAAGTGGCGCCTGCAGTCCATGGACAGCTGCAAGTAACTTATACGAACGCTACAGAGGCGCTCTCTCCTCTGAGGACGACTAAAATGTTGACTATTTCGTATTGCAATGTGATGTATTATAATGAAAACAGATTGTTGACAGTTAATAACACTTTATATATTAATTTTAAGATTACAGACATTTGTTTTAATAATATATAATAATTAAATGTAGAAAGAGGCGTTGAGCCTGCAATTGTATTTTCAAAAATGTGTAAGCTTTTGTGATAATGTCATAATGTGTATTGTTAGTGTACTTGTTAATTAAATAAATAAATAAATAATTAAATAAATCAATAAGATGGAATACTCTCAGCCTGTAACTATACCGGCTCTCTACCCTCCAGGCCGGAACACAGCAGTGCACGCACTGCTATTTGCATATTTTTTGCTATTGAATCGAACCTAACCAGACCGAATCCCTGGCAGAAAAGGAAGCTTACCACTTGGTAATAAGGTTAATATTTTTGCTTTGCCTATAACACAATAGCGTTGGACGCATTTAACAAGCCCGATGGTTAAAACAGTAATAAAAAACCTGACTACACAAAAAGTTTACTGAAAATATAAATTTTTCATACTCTATGTTACTTCCACAACTAAGATAAATTTAAAGACATCTCTTATGTTAAAATCAATCAAGCCGTTTAGGTTTAAAAATGGGCCAAAGAAATAGAAATATGAAATAAAATTAAATAAAAACTTTATTTTTCGACGTAAGAAGTCTATCTTTCCGTCCGAATACAATCTGGGCGTCTTCAAGGCAGGAGTGTTTTACAATAGGCTTTTGTGACGCTAAGACAGTGCGATTTACCATCTAAGGCTGCATCACCACTTACCACCAGGTGGGATTGTGGTCAAGCACTGGCTTATAATAAGTAAAAAAAGGAAATACAATATCTACTACCGTTTCAAAATGAGGTTTCTCTTTCATACATACATACACACATGCATGCATACATACATACATACTAATATGAACTCGCAAAACATTACCCTCTTTCTGGGGCAGTCAGATAAAAATGGGGCTGAATTAAAATTCTCCTTGTTTTTTGAAGTCTAAAGGAACAGGAGAATAGTTAAAAGTTAAAAAATGATTACACAGAGATTTACATAATTTTAAATTCTGGGCGTGAGCGTGAGCGAAATTTACTGTTCCTGAAAGCATCGTATGCGAAGCACTTAATAAAATAATATTGTGAACTTGCTTTGTCCTCTTCTTGTCTCTTTACTTAGAACTATTTTTAAAATATTTCATTTGTTAACCAGGAAGTAGAAATATCTGTTCTCTGTTTAATATGAACTACTTTAAATCAACGACGGAACGACAAAAATGAGGCAACTCGTTTCCACGACACCTGAGATTTTGAGGGAGATTGAGAGGTTTTACGGGCAGCTGTACACGTCATCCCACTACAAGGCCCCGGGCAAGGATGGAATTACAGCGGAGCTTCTGAAAGCGGGTGGAAAACTAGTTCTTGAAGTCCTTTAGAAGTTCTTCAATACCATCCTCCATGTTGGCACTACTCCAGAGGCGTGGATCAAAAATGAGGTAGTCTTGTTCTTCAAGAATGGCGACAACGCTCTGTTAAAGAACTATAGGCCGATTTCCCTTCTGAGCCGCGTCTACGTGCTGTTTTCGAGAGTCATTACGAATCGTCTTGCACGCTGATACGACGACTTCCATCCTCCCGGCCACAAAACGGTAGCCGAAAAGACTTTAGTACTATAGACCACATACATACCCTTCGACAAATTTACTTAAGACCGAAGAATACAATGGGCCGGCCATATATACCTAATGATCAACAACCGATGGGAAAGAAAAGTTCTCTAGTGGCAGCCTCGTACTTGCAAGCACAGTATCAGTGCACAGTATGCCAAGTGATCTCTCACTAGATGGAGTGTTTACATTATGGACCACGCAGGTATTTTATGGATTCAGGTGGCTCAGTGCCGTACTTTGTGGCAATCTATGGGAGAGGTCTATGTTCAACAGTGAACTTGTGATGGATTGTAGTAATAGTGATGGTATGATAGTAGTTTCTTTGTTGTGTTTGAAGGGGACTTACCTCTCTCCCACAATCACGCTATCACTGCTATCGCTAAACGAAATTCTAATACATTTATTTTAAGTTATAGAACTGCATTATAATAGCAGTACAAATTTATTATGAGTGCAGCACAAATGGCTCGACTTGATTGGGGAAGGTTTTTTTTTATAGAATATATCTCCGGTTCTATACAGTCACCATACAAAACACAGCAGCAATAAGCAATATTGTACGCTGGTATTCTTTGGCTCATTCATGTTACAACCAGCTGCAGCATAGCTCTACCAAGTATAAAAAGTCCAATATGAACTAAAGAAAATAAGTTAAAACGAAAGTTAAAAATTTATTTTTATTTTAAACTAACTTACTTACCTCAAAAATTCTTCAAATTTGCACCGAATTTGAAATTTATGTTCACTGATGAGACCATAGACTTTTTGATTTGTCATTGTGTGCATTAGCTAGTGATGTATATTTTACTTAAAAGGATTATCGAAAATGATTGTTAAGGAAGCGGTAAAAATATTATAAAAAATTGTTTAGTGCATGAAGTTGAATAACTTCAAAAATTAACTGAATTTTACCATGATAGTTCTAAAATAATTAAAAAATATTCATATAACATGTTCCTGGGAATAAGCTGAACCTACCTGCCTTTTGTTGGATTTTAATTCAAATGTATTAAATAACTGACTGAGTGACTTTACCGAAAAACCTAAAAAAAACTCCCCAATAATCAGATCAGAATGTTGTATTTTCGAGCTATGATCTTTGGAGAAAAATATTTACTGCCGTGGGCAGATTCCCCGGAATTTATTTTTTATATATTTTATAAAATGTTTTGATGGGGAAACAAAAACGGGGACACGGAGTACAACATAATGGCTGCTTTATTTTTCATATAAGTATTACTTGTGATAATTACAAACATTTAATAATTAATAATTAAATAGATTATAGAAGTTTATTTTAACATTCGACTTAAGTATGAATGTAAACTTAACAGTTTAAGGAAGGAAACTTGTAGGAATCAGTTAAATAAGATTGCTCTGTTTAAAGGCCAATATGTTTATGAGGCTTCATCATGCTTCATGTTTATATTCTTTCATCTGTCCCTGAAAAGTGTAAAGTAATAATAAACTTATTATCATTTTAGCTGCATGAATTTTAAAACATAATGATCTTAACACAGTAAAGTGCACTAAGTGTCTGAGGATACAGATGCACTCTCTATTCTCTCAATCTCGGTATGTTAAGAAAATGGTCACTCATTCATGGACTGACCGCGGCAAGTGCAGCTTAATTTCGCAGATCTATTGATCTGCCCAGCTATTACTTAACCACGAGTTCCTCTTCTCTACGAATAACGCTGTAGGGGATAAACCACGCTATTTAAGCCCTCGCGACAATGTCGTCGGCCATCAAGCATGAATCGGGCATTGACCGTTGTGAGTATCAAATACTATGGAATTTATACTATCACGTCTCATGCGCGGTCGTCTAGTAGCGCACCTAACTACGCTAAAAGTTTTATCGTTATGATTTGGGAATATAATCCGAAGTTCCGAAGCTCCGCTCAACCCCTTGGGGAAAATAGCATGATGCTATGAATATTGTACTAGTGTGACCGTGAGGCTGTGCGGTTGGTTAAGCTAGGTTATACATTTATTTTGGTTGATAAATAGATACATAGTTGGGTTCATAATGGCTTAAAGAGGATAATCTCAAGATTTTTTTGGCTTTAATGTACTACAGTTTTATAATGTATGAAAAATTTATCTAAAGTTTTGAAAGTTATATTTTTGAAGTCTTATTATAACAATATTTTACTTACTGGTACAATTAATGTAGAAATGACTCCTTTTAATAAAATTGTTTTTATTCTACTTTTTCTTTTATACTTCTCAAGAAAATGTTTGCTGCAAATTGTTGAGTTCTTCTTTGCATTCCAACCAACCCGTCCAATGAACCTTAACCACTTTTTCTAATTATAGAATCCGGAGGGAATCTGTTTGAAAAACGGCAAAATAAAATTACATTTTAGAACGCAAACCGAGGATTTATTTTTTGTTGTGTAGGCAAGTCTATCGATTCATTATAAACATTCAAGATAAATATCGACATTAATTTTGATATAGTTGAGTCAATCCCTAGCGTACATGTAAAATATTTTGTATAAAAATGTATTTACCAAATTCATGCAAATTATCAACAACGTGACGTTTTTCTTTGCAAAATATCAAAATTAACAAAATAATTGAATATATTCTATATTTAAAACAGTATGTAACATAAATTTTAACCAAAAATAAACGCGTCATAACATTGACGATGTCTTGAGAATTTACCTGTGATATGTGAAATTATCAGGATTATTTCTATTATTAACAGCACACTCACTCACGGAACAATTAACCAATTTGGAAAAAAATTACATACTAAAAATAACCACAATTATACTTTAAAAAATTACAAAATATTTCTTGCGTGCCGAATTGTGCCGACCTGTCATTCAAAATCGGTTACAGAGTCATGAGATTTGGTATCCTTTTCTATCTTGCATTTTTGCCATAAGGAATTTTTTTCTCCCTTGCACACTATGTTGGTCTATACGCTAGTATATCCTAAGTCTATGGATGAGACACTCCAATCAGTGTCCATAGGACTCAAAGCCACTGATCGAGTTGTGTGTCGCGTTCAACAGCAGTCGAGTTGAAAGGCAATTCCGGCCATGTTTAATTGAGTACACGTCGACGAGAGATTGCATATTGTTTTCGATTTATGTCTGTCCATATGGGAAAGGATTTTATAACAATTATTGTGCAAATAAAAATAAAGCACCTGTTGGTGCGTAAGAGGAAATATCATTCCATCTTATCTAACTCCATTGGTGTTGTCAGAGGTTTAATTTTACGTGGTAAAGCCATACTGCCGCTATATTATTTGTATAGCAGGAATAGGTCGACAAGACCGGGGTAGGACCACGCCTTCACAAAATACCAGCTTAAAATAGCAGCTTAATGCTGCTGAGTTTTGTATGGCGAGTGTAGAGAATCGGAGACACTTTTTACTGGAAGCGAGGCATTTTATCTTAGTCCTCAGCGGTGACATCATCGCATCATCTGCATTGTGATTCTTATTCGAGGATTAATGATAATCTATGGGCCACAGTATCCTCTCACTATCAGGTGACATAAAAAAATGCCAGGGAGATCCCAGGGCTCCCCACATATGGAAGTATAATTTTATATATTACATACTAGAGCCAATTTACGTCCCACTGCTGGGCACAGGTCTCCTCTTGTTTCTGAGAGAGTTTTAGAGCAAAGAATGTCCGCCGGGCTGCCCCGGTGCATATCGGCTGACTTCACATATCTTCGAAATAATTTTTATTTCTCAGACAAGCGGGTAATCACGAAGTTCTATCTTCGCCACCAAGCACGTGGTAACACTTAATAGTGCAATTAACAATTTCATTGGTGGATGGTCTACAAGAGGATGACTACCACATACGTCATACTTATGAACAGGTGATGCTGGTTTGCTCGGGATCGCTATACACTGATATGCTCCAAACTTTTAATCGTCCTTTTTTGAGTGTATCAAAGAACATACTTCAGTTATCGATGGGTCTGTTATCGTTTTCTATTTTGTATATTACTATGCTATGTAATATTAACTTTAAGAAATTATAAAAAAAGGGGATACCTGCGGAGTTTCTGTCACAGTAAACACCTGGCCACCGATCTCCAACACGTCAAGCAAGTTTTGCACGACAATAAGCTGGGACCCGCGCCTACGTCACAGTGAACGAGTGAAGCCGGCCACAGTCGAGCGAGTGGCTGCTGTATTGCCATATGTCAGAGGTGTCACTGACAAGATTGGCTACATCCTGAAGCGTGCTTCTATTAAAACATATTTCAGCCGCCGAAGAAAATTAGTCAGTTTTACCATCAGTTAAGTGTAATGTCCCTCTGCAAGATGCAGGTGTACAAGCTTGATTGTGAATGTGGTCTCTCTTATATAGGACAAACTAAAAGATCAATAAAACCCGCGTTAAAGAACACATAGCTGATGTAAAGAATCGACGCTCCGGGAAGTCTGCAGTCTGTGAACATGTACAGGATCGCCCCGTCACTACATTAGATTTGATAGACCACAAATCTCGCTAAAGAACACCAATTCCTTCCAGGATGATTCATGAGGCTATTGAAATCAAAAAACATCCTAATTTCAATAGAGAAGATGGCTGGGTGCTACCATCTGCTTGGGATCCCATAATTAATAAAATTAAATCCCAACCCAAGCATACAACTGCAAGACTTCAAGATACTGTAAGTTCATACTGCATAGATCGGAACAAAAATTTATAATTTTTAATCTGGAGGTAACCGTGGTTAACTATGACATTGGGACGTCAAATATCTCAGTCCCCCCCGTGACCATGGGTGCTGTAAAGTACTCGAAACGTCGGGAATATAAAATAAGTTAATATACGCGATAAAATCCGTAAAACTAGTTTTATTTAAATGTGTAGTGTTCGCGTAAATATAAGAAATCATTAAAATTAAAATGTATTACGGTATAGCCCGATCTCATTCCAAACACGAACGAAGCCACACACAAAACGGGTTACAGAAATGAGATATACAGGTTACTAGCTCCGGGGTATCAATTTCATGTAGGTATGCACAACCCAATTTAGTTGTGTTATAGTTAAAGCAAAGCCTTTTGATCAATAGCAAGTGAGTGTTGCCGTGTGGTGATGAAGATAATCCGCTAAGTCATATCGTCCCTTGAGTGTCGTCCGAGACGACAGAGGGAAATTAATCAGGAAATGAATAACAACATATCCCTAAAAACGACCAAAATAATATTTAAATCAAAAAAATTTAAAACTGCCGAAACAAAAAGTGTTGATGATCTTCAAACGGCTGAACAGATTTTCTTGAAACATAGCTAAAACACTCTCGATTAAGACACATTTCAAACGAGATAAACTAAATCAAAATCGGTTCATCCGTTCAGGAGCTATGATGCCACAGGCAGACGCACAGATACACTATACAAAAATATAGCACCCCTCTGTTTTCATCGGGGTTAAAAACAACCCGCCTGCCAACTGTCGCATATGATAATCCCCAAAGCCCGTCTATGGGGGAGGCCTATGTACATTAGTGGAGTTTTTCAGGCTGCAATATTTGATGGGTAAAAGTAAGTCGAATATCAATAAGTAATTTTAACGCGTTTATTTTTAACTTTTTTAAAAATATCTGACGTTTCGAAAAGTTCAAGTTAGCCTTCGTTAACTATGATATCAGGACGTCAAGCACGTCAGGCAGGGCTTTTGCCTACGACTCCTTGACGGTATATATTAATTGGAACGGACAATCTTGTTTTCGGATAATTAATAAAAATCAGGCGATAGTTTGCGGTTTTTTATTATCTCAAAGGAGAAAATTAAAATGTTACGACCCACAAGCAACAATTAGATGTATGATGATATATATGTATTAGCTAGTTTCAAGAGCACCTTTGGAGGTAATACATATTTATAATTTTATTTTTTTCAGTAAATAGCCATTTAATTTTCTTATGTTCAAGAATTTTGTTTTGCTGTAATTAATAAATAAATAGAAAGGATATTGCAAAGGTGTAGTGTCGGTGTAAGAATATCCACTAAGTTGAGGCACACATAGGTATTTGATGGATGCAATGGCTCAGGACTCTACTTGGTGGCTATTTGTGAGGGAGGACTAGGCTCAGGACTCTACTTGGTGGCTGTAGTGGTAGTATGAAAGTCATACAAAAAGATACAGACTGGTGGTGGAAAGCAGCATTTAAATCACGAAATCTGGTACTGTGATCAGAAATCCTATTAACAGCAAGAAAGGCACATGACTTTAACTGGCTGATCTAGGAAGGTAACAGGAACTATTTCTTCTGTAAAGAAGGATGCTAAGGGTGGAATATTACGCATTTTTATGGAATAAAAGTAACAAGCGAGCACACAGCCCACCTGATGGTAAGTGGATGTTGTCGCCTCTATACATACATCTATCCTCGATTAAAAATAAAAATGCAGATGCGTTGCCACCTCTGAGAACAGAAACAGAATGCCTCGTATCCAGTAAAAAGGATCTCCGGTTCTCACCACTCGGTCGGTCACTCACCATACGAAACGTAGCAGCATTAAGCTGCAATTCTACGCTGATATTCTGTGAGAGCGTGGTTCTTCCACGGTCGAGCCGATCCATTCGTGCAACAACCATAATATACAACATGGCTAACACGTAAAAACCTTAAGGTATAATCTACCAATTAACTCAAGGAGTCGCATGTTTCGACCTAAATGTTGAAGTTGATAACACGTACTTATATTCCACTCAAAATACTTCACCACGATCCAAGCCGAACGTGAAAGTGTCATAATATTTAATTTAGCCTCTATATTATAAACACCAGTACACTTGCAAACGTTGAAAGACTTTCGCATTAAGAATCTGTACTAAATATACATATATATTGTACCATGTAGTGGCGATGTAACCTACTACCCCATATCGTCGCGTTGATGTCGGAAGAGGCGGAGAGGAAATTGAAACAGGTGATGGTCAGCAGCATCTTCTTGATAACAACTGAAAATAATAAGAAAATGCGGTTACCTACCCGCCCGCCAAGCGTGACAGCTATGGTAAAGTCCCCCCTATGAGGCAATCTATGGGGAACTATGTTCAGCAGTGGACTATTATAGACTCTAATTAATGGATGGATGGACTAAATTATAATCGTCGGTGGGTCTGTTAGTCATCGTGTAACTTCATGTACACACAATAAATTTGTTTTGTCGAGACGATGGTTCATGGCTACGCTAGCGTCCGATAGGTGGCGATGTAGTCAATTTTTAAATAATTCTTATTTAATAGACCAAGATGACTCATATTTACAAAATTTATTGGTTTGGTACCAAAGATCATAAAATCTGGACCCAATCTAATAGGTGGTGTCCGAAAGGTACGTAAAAGCAAGTCTCTGGAGAGTACTCTTGTGACATCAGACAAGACACACTGATAGATAACGAGGTGATCCTGAATTTTGGTATGAAACAGTTATGATGTTGGTAAAATTTGGTTTTCGTCGGGGTCGATCAGCTGGTGATCTTCTGGTCTACCTGACTCATAGATGGGCAGGCAGTAGAGTCAAAGGGCGAGGCATTGGCCGTGGTTTGACAGAAGGCCTTCGATCGGGTTTGGCACAAAGCGCTTCTTTCAAGCTCCTTCTATGGGCTTCCAGTGTGCAATTGGATCACCAGCTTTCTTGCAGATCGACATCAAGGTCGTTGTAGACGGTGCATGCTCGACTACTTTAATAACGCTGGTGTTCCACA